>CM056609.1:10162039-10307224 GCA_029721355.1 Tegillarca granosa
TAAACCTTCTAATAAAGGACCTACAATTAAAGTGTGGTCCAGAGAAAATACAATAATATTTTTGATATACTGTAAACCTTCTAATAAAGGACCTACAATTAAAGTTTGGTCCAGAGAAAATACAAAGTAATATTTTTTATATTGATTGAACACGAGTTGAGTAATAAAGTTTTTGCTCAAGTTAAGATTCTTTCACTCATATTGAGGCTCAGTTCTGGATGGTGGAAGAAACTCAAATATCCAGAGAAAACCATGGACCTTTTTCAAGAAACTTACAAACAGGAAAATTACCAACTGTCTAACACTTTAGATCTGCCAGAATGGGATTCAAACCTAGCTGCTGAGAGACACTTTGATGCATAAGCAGGAACTTTAAAACCACTTGGCCACAATTAGTGCCCTTTGATATTTATCGATCATAAATTATACATATTTTCTACATATACAGATGTATAAATAAATTATTTGATTGTAAACAATGGATACAAAGTTGACACATCTGTTTTTAGTGCCAGATCTGGTTCTTTTTAGTATGGAATTGGGAAATTTGCTCATTTGATGACAGTTTTTCAGGAAAATACTGTCTCATAAAATCACAATTTTTTATTAAAATTGCATTTTTTTCTTTATCATTTTAGTAAAAACCACATATCAAAGCCCAAACTCTAAAACATCAAGGCGTGAAATATCAGGAATGAAGTTTGTATTTATAACTCTTCAAGTCTAAGTTATTACAAATAGATTTTCTAAGACACTACAAAATAATGAATACATTTACATGAAAAATACCATAATTATTGTTTCTATTAATGCTTCATCTATTAGAATGTTTACAGTATATACTGTATACATCACTAGGAAGGATTCCTGAAGTTATTTTATCTGATATGAAATAAGGATGCTTAGAATTCAGTATAACACACCTTGCATTTACCAGTATCTGTTATCTTAATTCCAGTATAATCTGTTTTTTTCATAAAATCATCAAATTTCTCACAACGAACAAAACAAACCCAAGATGAACACTTGTAAATTTATCATTTGGTCTAAATTTAGAAATTTAATCTAAGTACAAGTAGCTATAATAATACCGGTATTTCTCTGTTGCATATATCATTTTATCTACAGTGTTTCAGCTACAAAGAAACCAAGCTTTCCTAAATTAAGGATATCTGTCTTTCATGCCGTTTTATGACTTCTGACTTAGATAAGTTATGCCTTGTAAAAAGCCTTTGGTTCTAAACTCAGTTAGGTAAGATCCTTGTGTAGGAAAGTTTGTCGTTTCACTTGTTGAAGGAAGGTCAGTTGTTGTCTACAGGCACTCCAGTTTGTCATTTCACTTGTTGAAGGAAGGTCAGTTGTTGTCTACAGGCACTCCAGTTTGTCATTTCACTTGTTGAAGGAAGGTCAGTTGTTGCCTACAGGCACTCCAGTTTGTCATTTCACTTGTTGAAGGAAGGTCAGTGGTTGTCTACAGGCACTCCAGTTTGTCATTTCACTTGTTGAAGGAAGGTCAGTTGTTGTCTACAGGCACTCCAGTTTGTCATTTCACTTGTTGAAGGAAGGTCAGTGGTTGTCTACAGGCACTCCAGTTTCCTTCATCATCTCAGAACTGACCGCCTTGATATATGTCAAAGAAATTTGCCTCCAGGGCAAAAAACTACATTACTCAACTTGAATCTACTCTGATAACGTAACCATCTAGTCATAAGCGCGCACAGACAAAATTTTATGTTCATCAGGCCCCCAAAAACAACATCCATATTCAACAACTATTAATAAAAATCTATTTGGATTAAAATTACAGCTTGCAATTAATTTATCCATGTTATTCAAGAAAATGAATGTGACAACTGAGATAGATAGATAGATTGATTGATTTTATGGGGTTTATGTCAGACATAAAGAATATTTCACTTATATCGAGACATCACCAGCTATAGCTGAAGTGGCAGAAATTTTGACCTTTGCAGTGCACTTAATGCAATGTGCAGGGAGTGTTCTTTAATGTGCCACACCTGCCTTGACAGGAAGAACCCAATGACTTTGATTTCCATATACTGAGTGCTTGGTGAAAGAACAGTCACTACCTATTTTCAAATCTTGGTCAGACCCCGGGTTCAAATCCCAAACCTCCCACATAAGAAACATTTGAGATTGAAATTTTTCTTGTATTTATGCTTGTCATCACCTAGGTTTGAAATCTGCTAGGACAGATGTTAGTTTGTGTGGGAATGTTTTTTCAGGTCAGTGGTTTTCTCTCTGTAATTTTTGTCAGGCATGAATCAACGACACATTGCAGTTCATTATCAGTGACATCAAACTTTAAAAAAAAAAAAAAAAAAATGACAAAATGTAATTTTCCTGGTAAGACTTGCCATCCACGGATCTGTTTATTACTAAAATTGAAACACCATTTAGTTCCACTATATGTATTTATTGTAAAAACAAAACTATTGGGAATATTTTTGCTGATCGGCTATGGATAGGTACTCATTGCTTTTGTCAGTCTGCCAGAATTCTGTGTACACCCCCACCATGGTTTTATCACTTTAGACATGAATACATCATGCTGTATGTATGGATGTTCTCTGTACTGTCTTATCTTTATTAATGCAGAAAATAGCTTAAAATGCATTTATGTATTTTTGATTCAGTGAAGCACCTTATCATCAACTACAAAGAAATTGGCATATTAGAAAATATGGATTGAACTTTTACTATACCACCTTAGTAGTCTAATGGATATATATACCGCACTGTACATTAATTTTATATAAAAATTTTTTTAAAAAAATGTTTTGCAATAAGAATTCAATTTATAAGATATGGTTCATTAAAAGCAAAATTTTAATTGAAGTACATTGTACTTGTGTTATAACTGATGTCAAATCTTCCAGTATATGAACTTTTTTAGGACTGGCATTGTAAACATTTAATCTTGATCAATAAGGTGTTTTAATATTCTCACTTTCTTATTGAGTGTTTTTATGACCCTGATACTTAAACACCAAGACACTTTGATAAATAAAACGTTATTTGTCCCCAGGGAATATGTACAGCCCATATCCATCCCAGTTCAACAGTGATGGCGGAAGAAAAGCCTGCAATCTGGTCTGATGCTAATCAAAATGAATGAGGTCCAGTACAACTTGTGTCTAAGCCATATTTTCAAATATGCCTCTTATTTGTTTCATGTAATACAAATGTATGTTGTATATTAATGAACAGGTGTAATTATATAGAAATTTATATGTATGCTTTTCATCTTTCAAATCGTCCATATTTTCAAACAACTCCCCTGATGTTGTGCCTTTGCTTATCATGCCTATTGTATCAAGTTATCATTATTACACATGCAGTTACACATGTGTAATATATACATGTACATATTTTATATGTACATATGTTTAATGAAGACTTTTGGCATGGATTGTTCGTCTTACACCAATGTGTGGAATGTACTCTATGATTATATAAATATGTTAATATCCCATAATGCAACACCAGATGAGTTTTGAAAAAAAGCTTAGCTGGCAATTTTTCAAATTGATTAGTACATATAACATTTAGTATAAAGAAATTACCATTTCCCTTTTTTTGGGAATAAAATTCACGTAAAACTATAAATTTCCAAAAAATCCATGTTAAAATTGCATCATAGACTTCCCCACAATTGGCAATTGACCCATAAATGGGTCTGGTGTTCTTTCTGAATGTGGTCACTTTGACCTGGTTGTTACTGGTTACAGTTTTGACTAAAGGTGAATTGAGAATGATGTAAAGAAAAGATAGCCTTATATTTTACACTTCCCTTTTTCTTTTAAATATGGGAGTCAGCCTTATATTTTACACTTCCCTTTTTCTTTTAAATATGGGATTTGATTACTGAGTGTTCTAAATATAATAGACTTGCTTTTTGATCACATTACCTGGCCTTATTACATTGGATTTAATCCCACTTTGGCAGATCCAACTGAGAGACTCATTTGCTAATGTGTGTGGTTTTCTTCAGTCAGACCTGGGATATTGTCTTACAGAAAACAGTTTAGTTTATAGTTTATAAATTAAGGCTAAGTAAAATTTCAAACTAATTTTGGACACTGGTTTTTACTGGAAATGTGTATGAACTAATTGAGTGAATGGTTTGTAGTACAATGTATCGCTAATTATCCACGGCATTTTGTGCAAGTTTTCTAGCACTTTGATTTAAAAGATGGAATAAGTTTTTATTAATTAGTTCATTGTACAAAGCACAGCAGAACCTCTTACATATATTTGCTATAGTAATGGTACATGTATATTCAGATATACAAGAGTCCCAACCAGACCAGAAACTCTTACATATTTGCTATAGTAATGGTATATTCAAGTCCCATGCAGATTAGAAACTCTGGTATATAATTGCTGTAACAGTAATGGAATATTCAAGTCCCAAAGTATTTTTTATAAATGTACATGTATGTCTCCCTCTGTTTGAATGTTAAACTCCATCCATTATGTCATTAAGTCTGACACCTGACCGAACAAATGGTGCTGATGCATTAAGGTTTTACTTTCGTGATGTTTAAGAAATTTTAACTATTCTTACTGTCCTTAATTAGTCTTCCACTAATTAATTCATTCTTAATGAATTATCTTATGTTTTTCTTGTCTTTTTTCAGATATGGCACAAAGGATGCTTCAAATGCCAAGTGTGCAACATGACACTGAACATGAAAAATTACAAAGGTTATGACAAAATGCCATATTGCAATGCGTAAGTGTCATTGTTTCTATCATTTGGTATTTTAAAGATTGCTTGTTATTTTCATATCTGTCAAAGAAATTAATTGAAACCATCCTGTTTATTTTACAAAATGTCATTTTTAAAGTTTGATTTGATTTAATGGGGTTTGAAGTCCAAGTCAAGAATATATTTCACTTATATTGAGACATCTCATTATGAAACTTCGTTTTAAACAGCAAATTTATGTTTTGAACATAAGGTACTCATGAACCTGAGTTTATACTGTGCACACAGAAAATAATGAATTGTGCAGAAGTAAGAACGAGTTGTTTTGAATAGAAATGAAAATCAGATTAAATAATTATTGTAAAATTTTACATAAGAAATGAAACATTTCTTAACTATTTTTGCTAACTTAAATTTTCAGATTTAAAATTATATTAAAAAAAATAATCACTGCTTCAGCTAAATGTAATTTCTGAATACCATTCTAAATTCCATAATTAATATGGAAATGAATCTTATTAGAAAAAATGAATTGTTTGTTTGTTTGTTTGTTCCCCCCCCCCCCTCTCTCTCTCTCTCTCTCTCTCTCTCTCTCTCTCTCTCTCTCCTTTTTCACTGGCTTGTCAACTTTTTTTTTGTTTTGTTTTTCACTGGCTTGATTGACATCAACATCGGCAGTAGGACCCTTTTTGTCAATATCACCACTGATTATCGTACAACTCCACTAAATGTTAAGTGTTTTCTTAATTTGCCACTTATCATGCCTGTAAGAAAACTATGCCCAGAATATGATGGGAAATAAAGATAAAATGATTTGGGGTGGCACATTTTAGGTGGGGCAGATGGGAATGAGAATCTACCAATTAAGTTGAATTGTCCTAATACTTTTCTTGATTGTTAAAAATTTTTAATTGATATATCACTGTTTTCTTCATGTATAATTTTTTAATTTTCTGTTTTAGTCATTATCCACAAACAAAGCATACACAAGTAGCAGACACACCAGAAATGAGAAGAATAGCTGATAACACAGTTATTCAGAGCAATGTGAGTTATCTCCCTTTAATTTATAGAACACAGAGTTATCTCCTCTTGAAAATGTCATTCTGTTTTTTTAAAACTCCTTTGGTTAATTGAATATAATAGATTATATTATAGAATATGTTGTTACTTTTTGTATTACAAAAAAATGTATTTTATATATTTCATTGATTAAACACAAAGTGGAAATAATCCCAAAAACAGATAAAATGCTGTTAAACTGTTTTAGTTTCCAGGTGAATTTTCATCTGCAGGTACAGTATCACAGTCAATTTGAACGGGACAAGGGTACTTACACTCAGGTCACAGATACGCCAGATATGCAAAGAAATCTTCAAAATACCAAAAACATCAGCTTGGTATAACTACGATTTTCTTGTAGGCACGCCTTGTTTTTTTTTACCTAGTTCAGATTGTGTAAATGTTGTTTTCCTGTCTGGACAATAACTATTGTATTTTTAGATTATTCAAGAAGACATAGCCCAGAATTTCATATCCTTGCATGGATGTTAGCATCCAAATGTATTTGGGAAAGTATTTTTGATGGATTTGCAGTATAGGCAGGCACTGCTGTATGGCTTGTAACCCTCTTTTTTCATTGACCTTAAATGTTGTATTTGTTTGAAAAGTGTTAAAATGTTCCTTGAGTTGAAAGCATTCAAATTGTCTATGATTCTTGCATTTAGTATTAAAATGGTCTTTGATAATGCATTTAATTTGTCGTATTTTAATAGCCCTTGACTAATGCATTAGTAGGGATGAAAGAGATTACCTACATTCTCCTGGACTGTTTATAATCTAAAAATTACAAATGGAGGTTTAGATGCTTTGAAACCAGTTTTAACTGCAAATCAAAATTATTTTATAAGTACTGTTTCGTTATTAATAAAAACATGGTGACAAAAAAGTAGCGATGCTGACATGTTGAGGATTACATTATGTATGGTATTATGGGGAAATCATTGTCATTTAGGTGGCCACAGTGTCTAAAGCACTCAATTATGAATCACAAGTTCCTCTAATCACCTAAGTTTCAATCCCATTGCTGACAGATCCTGATGTTAAAAAGTTTGTTATTTGCAGACCTGCCAACCCTCACCATTTTTTCATAGTTCTTACTGAAAATTGCCGAAAATTTTTAATTCTTACAATTGTACGGATACAGCATGATTTCTTCCGATTTTTATGTTTTCCTGATATTCTCTTTCATAGTCTTTATAGAACCAAACCATGTTTTAGAAAATTGTCCTGGAAACGCTTTTAAGGCATACAGATTACAATAAAGTTAGCCAGCGATCACTGTCATTATGCAAAGTCGGAAGAGAGTTTGACAGTAAAGCATTTCAAAGACATTCTGAAGTGCAATAATCAAGCATCTGTGTGATTTTAAAGTTTCTCGCGGTAACTGTCACATCTCAAAAATGAGCAAACGAAAAGCAGATCTGGCAGATTATGGAGAAAATTGACTTTTGTAAAATCTTACTGAAACTGATGCAATCTTACTGAAAAATGTCCTTGATCTAACTGAATAGTTGTCCTGCAGGGGGTTGGCAGGTCTGTGTTTGGCTTGACAAGGGTTGATAGTATTCACCAGTGACTGTGATTTCCCCCATCATTCCAGAACTGACAGCTTTGATATATGTGAAAGAATCTTGACTGAGGCATAATTTATATAAGAATCAAGATAGAAATTGTGTCCCATTAATATGAACTAATTAGCTGAATATTGGGCTACCCTTTGGATGACAAATTAGAATTTCTTGGATTATTCATATTCCTCAACATCATTCATCTGTTTATGTCAAACATATAAGCATTGCATCTAAAATTATTGGGGAAAAAAAAAAAAAGAAGATCTCCCCTATTTTTGTTCCAGGAATACATTATAAACCATTCTAAATTACTTGTAACTTTGAGTATCTTGTATGGATGTTAATGACACATCATCTGTTTTTTCAAAGATTTAAATTTTTTAAAGATAAAATGAAATTGTTATGTTTAATTCACAAAATCACAAGTACATGCATAACCATATTCAATTTTAAATTTAAATTTGATGTCTGGTAATAATTGTCTATTTTCATGCAAGCATTTAATGGAGAAAACAATTTCTGCATATTTTTGTATGTACTAATACAATGTTGCAGTATCATGGTATATTTCAATGTGATTACTGCTGTAATGTTGTTACACACCTAGCATTCAGCATTTAAATATTCCTTGTTGAATGCATTTATTGTTTGAATAGATTTTGATTTACTTGTACTTAGTGTGATTAATTTGGTTCTTGATTAATGATTCATTGTTTGAATGAATCTTGATAGATTTATTCAGTATAATCCCTGATTAGTTGTTGAAATGATTCTCAATTAATGCATTTGTAGTGTATTCTTAATTTGATTTTATTCTAAAGGTAAATAGCCACCACTTCCATCATACACCACTGTGGTAGCTCAGTTGGTAGAGTGCATGCTCCGTAAGATAGAGGTTGTGGGTTCAAACCCTGACCAGGTCTGACCCAAGACTTGAAAGTGGGTGATAACTGTTCTTTCGCCAAGCACTCAGCATTATGGAATGAAAGTCATGGTTCTTTCGGATGGGAACTTCAAATAAATGAGGTTTTATGTCATGATAAAGAACCCTGCTGTAAAATGCCATTAGTGCAACACACAGGCAAAATTTCTGCACCTTTGCCTATAGCTAGTGACGTTTCGATTTAAGTGAAATATTCTTGACTGGGTGACATTATACACCATTTCTCAACTCAACTGAACCACCATCATGGCCAAAACCACCATTATCAGTCCTGTGTCATGAACAGAATATCTTGAAGTAATACGACGGTAGCTGTAAATATACATTTATATCCTGTCATATTCAAAGTTGGGTTTTTGTTTTTGTTTTTTGTTGTGTTTTTTTTTTTTTTTTTTTTTTTTTTTTTTTTTGATAAATCATTGTTGAATACATGTAGCTGAAAAGTTGCTGATGTGATGCAAAACATTCAATCAGACTTGATAAAGGTATTTGTGTGAGATATATAGATGCCTTTTGTGACAAGGCATGTTTATATATGTACCATGTTAGGAGCTCATTAAAAGGCTATATCAGATATCAGTAATATTATATCTTTATTTTAACTGGTTTATCTTAAATGTTGTTCATTATAATTTACAATTAGGATATTATTAGGGTTGTGTTTATACTGTTATAGAGATCAGGGTCTAGTGTTTAGGCCAAGCATACTTAGTTAAGTGTTGTTCAGGCTTTTATTTTAGGGTATGTCGAAGTGTACAAATGCTCGTCAGTTTCCTTGTGGAAAATGAATGTTTTTTCTCAATATTGCTTTAAAAAATCATAATTATTGAAGGGAAAAAACAACTTGTGGATATTTTACATGTACATCAGGGGTCCAGAAACGGTCATATTTGCCGGACATGTCCGACAAAAAATATTTTTGTCCGATGTGAAATATAGCTTGTCGGACATTTTTAGTTTAAAATAGAATTCAGTTAATCGGACACGTAAATAAATATGTTTATCGGTCATTATTTTACTCGAGTATTCTTTGCTATCACCTGTCAGTCATTTTCAATAAATAATACAGATCTAATAATTAGGCTTTTGTTTATTAATCAGTTAAAATCCATGGTCTCAATCTGTTCCTTTTGTTTCATCGTCGGAATCATCATTACTTTTGTTGATAAGTTGTTTATTAAGTAATCACATCGCTTAACAGAGGGAAGCCATAAACAGCTGATAACGAGTCCTTGAAGGTCATGGTCGTCGGACTATTTCAAAGAGGTTCCACGCGGGATGTTAAATAATAATATAACACGCATAGTATGGTCTTGGCAAACTGTTTAGTTATAAATAAATAATTTTAAAAAAGTCTAAATAAAATCCAAGAGGTCTCAAAATGAGGTTCAGTAAAGTTTGTGTAACTTTGGGAAAACGAAAATGCGCGATTGTCAGTAAACAAAGATGGCCGTCCAGCCCATGTGTCGTCAACGCCGACAGTTCAAAATCAACACTTTAATATGTGGACATATATATTTATTTAAATAACTTCGTGGTAGTTAAACCCTTATAAAAAAAAACTTCTATATTGATATTAAAAACCTTTTAAATATACATAGTCAATAACAACGTTTTTTTTTTTTTTTGCTTTTCACTGCATCGGTTGTACAGTTGCTTTGAAAAAAAAATGTCCCACACCTCAGTCAAAGTTTTCCTGAGCCCTGATGTACATATACCTTTGATTATTTTTGATCCGAATTTTTGAAGCACTAACATCAAAGCCAAGACAAAAACAATATTGTAATAATTTTCATTGAATTGTCAGTTTGAACAGGTTTTTTGAATTTTTGTTTGTTTGTTTGTTTGTTTTTTTTTTTTATAAATTTATTTATTAAATTTCAGTTTTGTGTTTGTGTTATTATGTTGCATAGTTTTGTTTGATTTGTCCATTTGTTAGAGAGTTATGCCGCTTTGATTTCAAATTGTGCTTGATATTGCATGTACAAGTCAATCCAATTTTCATCATAAAAATTTTGATTTTTAGATTAAGTATATCCTATATGAATAGTTTATTGCAATTTCTTGTGAAACTCTTTTTTTTATGGAAGTTTAGCTAATTAAAATATAGACTAAATTATTTGTTACCCTGATATTTATTTATTTGTTTATTTATTTATTTATTTATTGTTTTCAAAACTTTTTGTTTATTTTTGTTCGTTTTATTTGTTTGTTATGTATATTATTTTTATCAAATGTTATTTTACTCATGATAAGACTTCAAGGTTACTGTGTCTGGCATGCCATTATATTTGGCGCTGATTAAACAGTTTATGAAGTTAATTTGTGTAGATCTGTAGTTGTAACTTTGATTTTTTTTAACTTCTGGTTCATATACATGTCAAACGACTGCGGTAGCTCAGTTGGTAGAGTGCTTGCTCCGTATGTGGGAGGTCATGGGTTCAAACCCCGACCGGGTCTGACCCAAGACTTAAAAGTGTGTAGTAACTGTTCTTTCACCAAGCACTCTGCTTTACAAAATGAAAGTCATGGTTCTTTTGGATGGGAACTTAAAACAAACAAGGTCCCGTGTCATGGTAGGTGTGTCACAATAACAAACCCTAATGTATAATGCCATCAGCACAATGCACAGGCAAAATTTCTGCACTTTTGTCTGTAGCTGGCAACGTCTGGATATAAGTGAAATATTTTTAAATGGGGCATTAAACACCATTACTCAACTCAACTCATATACATGTCACACTTCATATTATGTGGGAGGTTCAAATCCCCCTTTAGATCTGAACTAGATTTGAAAATTGGTACTAGGTAGGGACTGTTCTTTCGAATAAGCACTTGGCATTAAGAAGTGAAAGTCACAGGGTCCTTGAGAGGAGACTTTAAATGATGCCCCTTGTCATGGCAGGCAAGGTATGCTAAAAATCCTCCCTGCACAAAGCACATTGCAAAGGTCAAATTTCTGCCACTTCACCTATAGCTGGTGATGTCTCAGTATCAGTGAAATATTCTTGACTAGGATGTAAAATCCTTTAAAATTATTTAATCTATCATATATATGTAAACATGTATACATGTAATTAACACATTTATAAAATCTCTCACTCACTTATAGCAGGCCCTTGATTAAGCTTGGTGGTTTAAACCACACAATTATAGATTATTGCATTTCTCATTGCCAAGACTGGATTTCCACTTGTGCTGATACTAGTGGGAGAGAGTTTGTAGGTTTATGGTACTTACCTAAAGTCAGTGGTTTTCTATGGTTATTCTGATTTCTACCACCTTTCTATAACTGAATGTCTTATAATATGAGCGAAAGTATCTTCATTTGGGATTAAAACTTTATTGCTTTGCCTTCCTCCCCTCTCTCTCTCTCTCTCTCTCTCTCTCTCTCTCTCTCTCTCTCTCTCTGATTATATCTTTAATTTTAGCTAAGTTTATGAAAACTTGTTTATACTTCATTTGTAACACCCATATGGTTATGCTGTGAAATCTGATAAATTCTTTATTTATTTGTTACTGTTTCAATAATTATATGTTTCTGAGTGGATAAAATATTGTTTAAACTACATAGGTAGAATACCAGAGTGATTTCCTTAAGTCCAAAGGTACAATCACGACCATAGCCGATCCGTTAATGCTAAAACATCATCTGGAAAACAGCAAAAAATTTAGCTTGGTATCAGTTTTCTATATATTGTTTGAATCTCTGCAGTTTCCATCCTGTTTTGCAGTTATTCCTCAAGAAGAGATTTAAAGAGATGCCAGTTATCCCTATAAAATTTATATATAGTCAAACAGCGATAACTCAGGCCTAACTTTTTAGAAATTGTTGTTTAATTTTGGTCACAGCATTTTCCCGCAATTATAGTAAATTAGATATCCCTGTCACCCTTTATTCGAAGTCAAAAATCAAAATTGGAGTTATGTACCATTTTGAGTTTTCAAAGTTTGACTATATTAACCTGTTGACCTTGATCTTGACCTTATTTTGTTATTTGTGGAATACAGGTGTTTTCAGTACCTTGCTCAACTCACATGTTTTAAAGTTATGTGTTTCCAAAACTTTGGTATGGATAGCATGTATACAAGTCTAATTGTTTGTTCCAGGTTTTCTAAGTAAATCTGAAAGACTAAGCATCTGTGATTAAAACACTGGATGTATAGTGTTTTATATATATACACTTTACCAAAATCTCCTGTTGGTTACTGGCATTGGGTTGTCATTTTCATGTTGTACTATGGGTGTCGCTGTGTGTATGATGGTAAATTATGCAAAATTTTCATAGAAAATCCATTGAATTTTAATTTTGGTATTATTCACTTGCTTGTACCTAATCATGACTCTGTTACCATGAATGGAATTCTACATGTTTTGGCTGTGATACGATTGCAATTAATGCTCTTGGTGACATATTAGTTTGTGCAGAAGGCTCTTTCATGTATCATTCTGCCGTTTTCAACATGAAACATTTTCATAACAGTAACAGTTATCACTATACAGAGATATTCTGTGCTAATTAAGGAAAATCATTATTGCAGAGTGATAGCCTCGACTCATTGAAAAATACCTTGTTTATACCTGTACATTTAATTTTTCAAAATTTTGTATTATTTATTGTCACAAACACAGTGACAGAGGCATAAAGGAAGTTTGAAATTTATTAAGCATGATTAAACTACAGTACCGTAATTGTTAGATACCTGTACCCTGAGATTGAACAATACAGTTGTTTTCCTTTGAAATTGTATAATTAATTGCCAAAAATTTTTAAAAATGAACTTTTTATTTTTTGATGTGTGATGAAGAATAATCAAGGTACTTGAAAAGATTATCAACAGCCCAGTCAGACTGATTAATTTAAACCTCTTTCTCATCTGATTTTCCAACCTAGAACTCAGTTGCTGGTCAAATGAACTTTTTTAATGGATTATGTATGCAATGTTAGTTAATCCACTATTTTCCACCCCTTTCTCCCTCTCCATCTCTCCACCCCCTTCAAACCTCCCTTAAATTTAAACTAGTGGTTTAATACCATTTTATTTGAAATTGTACTTGCATATATGTGCATGTATATATGGGAGTGCTAGAGAGAGAGAGAGAGAGAGAGAGAGAGAGAGAGAGATTGTTTCTTTTTGTATGCAATTACGCACATAAAAATGTAAATAAAAGTGGATTTTTTAATTTCATTTTTTTTTTAATTTCTGTAGGGGTTGGAAGGGGACAATGTTGTATTTTTTTCTGTGTGTGTGTGGGGGGGGGGGGGGAATGGGAGGGATCACAATGTTGTTTTACATACAGTAGATAATTTTTGGTTTGACTTCTATTCATATCAGTGTGATTGAATTCTTGAGTTATATTCAAAATAGAATAATTTTGTGTTCATTTTTTGTCTTGCCAATTATTTTCTATATTTGATATGTTATATGTTATGATGAGTGTGTGTTCTAAAAATAGAGGATTTTATTTTTGACAAAATAAGGATGAAATAAGTGTTATGTCTATAACTTTAATTTGAAAACATATCACAACATTTATATACACTTGGGTATAGTGAACATTTAAAAATTATAGCTTTTATTTTTTACAAAAAACAGATTGATTACCAGAGTGATTTCGAAAAGCTAAAAGGTTATTCATGTCAGCTTCCTGACACAGTGGAAATGCAGAGGCATAGAAAAAATATTGAGAATTTTAGCCTGGTATATACAACCATATGTGGTAAACTGGCATGAATTCTGAAAAATTTCCGCTCACCCTGGACCCCAGCTGTCTTATTTTTAATTCCATTATTTCTGTTTAAAATTTGTTACACCCTTTTTGTTTTTCGAAAATTTATGGCATGGTTTCTGGGTGAATGAAATGTCAATTGGTTTCCAATTTCATCTGAAAGGTTAATTTAAGAAAAAAGCAAGAGAGAGAATAATAAATCAATTTTCATGTAATTTTGACTGATCACTGAAAACTGTAGCTAGAAAAAATTTACAGGTTTTGAAAACAAAAAAACATGGTTTTTGTCTTTTGTAGCAGCACATGTTCATAAGAGATGCATTGTAATATTATTACTTGAGAGTCACTCTTCTCCTCGCATTCATTTCTTTGATGGTCCACTGGTCCCATTTATGAGCATACAAAAACAGTGCTGCCAATTAACCAAAGAATAGGTTCAAATCCCACTCTTGAAAAAATAGAGTTTATCAGTTTGCTTGCCAAAGTTTGGTTATTTTTATCCTGGTACTCTAGTTTCCTCCGCTGTCCCAAATCTGGCTGCCTTGATAGTTAGAAAGATAAAATAACAATCTTGATTGGGTCATTAAACACCATCATCTATTTCACTCAGCTTCTTATGTTCACTTCATAAGTGGAGGATGATATTTTAAAGTGGTTACTAGTTTGCTTGCCAAAGAGGGAAAGTTTTCTCCTGGAACTCAAGTTTTGTCTGCAGTCTCAGAACTAGCAATGCTGCCTTGATAAAAAAGCAATATATAAGAATCTAGATGAGCATTATATATCAGTTTTCACTAAACTTCACATGCAAAGTTCATTAGGAAATGATCATATTTAAATGTGTTTACCGGTACTTTGATCTTTTTGGGAGTTTTCAAACCCTCTGATTTGATCAGCATTGACATCTTTACACCCTCTTTGTTGTTTAATCTTCACTATTCCTACCTCTTATCACTTGGATGCCAGTGAAAGATGTTTGAATGTGTATACCTTCTTTAAAAATTGGAATCTTTTAGTTAAAGTTGAACCCTTAAAGTTGAAGTACCTGTGCTTGATTTATCAAAATTGCCTCCATTTCAAACTTGTTTTTTCCAACAAAGATATAAAAAAAAACAACTCAATAATGTTATGCTATACATCTTAATTTTCCCACTGAATTTTGAAAGAAATAATTTTGGGTAGACTAATTTCACTGTTGTATTTAATTTGGAATGAATTTCTAATAAATTTTCTCTGGTTTTCCAATTTGCACAACTTAAATGAGAATGAATTTACAAATCACTTTGAATGTGCTGCGACTGTATTGAGAATGAGTTTTATACTTCTCTTTGATTTGTAGTTTTCTTAAAAAACAAAGTCTATATGGATGACAGGACCAGTGTTCTTTTTCGGCACTGAATCTGGGTTCCATAAAAGTTAATTAGTTCATGAGATTAGTTGGGCCATTTGTGTTCATTTCTTAAAAAAGAAGTGGAGTGGAGTAATGGTGTTTTATGCCCCAGTCAAGAATCTTTCACTTATTTTAAGGTGGTTAGTTCTGGGATGGTGGAGGAAACCGGAGTGCCCAACCTTCGGCAAGCAAACTGACAAACTTCTCACACTATAGGATTTGTTCCGAGTGGGGTTCTAACCCAGGCGGTGAGAGGCACTGTGATTCGTAAGCGCTTGTTTTAGATCTTGAAAAAAGGGACACAGTTGTTAAAAATGGGTCAGTTAAATACTCCTTATTATAGTATGTCTGTAATTCACATTATACAAATTTCATGTGTTTTATTTTTCTTTTTGTTTTTGAGTAATCATAATGTACCAGGATAGAACCATATTTTCGGAAACTAGAACAGTTGATCAAGGGCCTGTTAGCATGGCTAGAGACTACATTGATGACTTTTATATTCACATACTATATAACTTCTGACTATATGTGCAATGAGTTCTTAACACCAACACATTTATTACATTTTATTGCAGATTGAAGACCTAAGATTCAGTGGTGATTGTACATATATGATACAAGTGGACAATGCTTAGTTTCGTATCACAAATAAATTGGGTTATTTTTTTCTAGCATGTCTATGATTGGAGAATTTGCGGATGTTACTGTATCTGTTTAAATATCATCCAGAGACTGTTCAACAGGCTGCCCTTTTTTAAACTTATCTTTTCATCAGATTAACTTTTTTTCCAGATTAAATATCATCAAGAGTTTGAAAAACAGAAAGGCAAAAAGATTTCGGTGGACGATGACCCAGAAATGGCTCGTGTAAAACAGCATATGAAGACAGTAAGCAATGTTGCTTATCACGGAACCCTAGAACAAAAACAGCATATGGAAGAAAATCGTCCTAGCCAGGAAGGAGGTATTATAAGAAAATGATCTCAGTAACTTCAGACCTGCCAACCCTTATGATTTTTCCATTGTTCTTACTGAAAATTGCCGAAAATGTTTAATTCTTACGATTGTATGGATACGGCATGGTTTCTTCCGATTTTTATCTTTTCTGGATATTGTCTTTCATTGTCTTTACGTTTCCAAACCATGTTTTAGAAAACTGTCCTGGAAATGCTTTTAAGGCATGCAGATTACAATAAAGCATTAAAAAGATAGCCAGTAATCACTGTCCTTATGCAAAGTCAGAAGAGCTTTTAATAGTAAAGCATTTCAAAGACATTCTGAAGTGTAATAATCAAGCATCTGTGTGATTTTAAAGTTCTCGCTGTAACTGTCACATCTCAAAAATGAGCAAACGCAAAGCAGATCTGGTGGATTATGGAGAAAACAGACTTTTGTAAAATCTTACTGAAAAATGTCCTTGATATTACTAAATAGTTGTCCAGGGGGTTGGCAGGTCTGCCTACATGTACTTGCAAAGCAGATATGGCAGATTATGGAGAAAACTGACTTTTGTAAAATCTTTCTGAAACTGGTGCAATCTTACTGAAAAATGTCCTTGGTCTTACTGAATAGTTGTCCAGGGGGTTGGCAGGTCTGCCTACATGTACTTGCAAAGCAGATCTGGCAGATTATGGAGAAAACTGACTTTTGTAAAATCTTACTGAAACTGGTGCAATCTTACTGAAAAATGTCCTTGGTCTTACTGAATAGTTGTCCAGGGGGTTGGCTGGTCTGTAACTTCAGTGTCTTTACTTAATGGTCTAAAATCCTGGCCTATGGATCACTGTTCTTCTCATTATGAAGATTGAGTCCCACTTGACAAGAACTGTCTGCTTCAATATGAATGAAAGACATGACTAGGTTGCCAAAACCACTTTACTCACTCCTTTCCACTATCTTGGACCTTATGCTTTTCACTGTCACACCCACTTTTTCTAAGTTTTTGACAGCCTTGGTGACCCAGGGTTAAACATCAAACATCTAAGTATCTAGTTTCTAGGTACAGAATCGTTGCTTCATGTTTACATGCCAATTAAGAATTTATTTATCAGCCCCAGCTAAGGTCTTGAATTTATTTATGTATTATTTTCAGTAAATTTACTGTTATTTATTATTTATTAATTTTTTTTTTCAAAGTCTTGATTGTAATTGGTCTGATTGATAAAATACAAAACTTTTTAAAATTTTTAACTTGTAAATATATTGCAGATAACACAATCATAGCATATTAAAAACCTATGCATGATTTCAGCATTTAATAAGTCTGCCAAGATTCATAGAGCTGTGTCCTTTCTGATAAGCTCCATTTGTCATAACCCTGTTAAAATTCATGAACCTAAATGACCTTTATCTTGTATTGCAGATGCCCAACAATTTCGTCGTCGTAACCCTGGCAAAATTAGCGAATATGATCCCCCAGTTCAGTCAGGAGGTACCCCTTACTCACAGAGAACATCACAAACCAATGTAGTATACGATTCTGAGATTGGTAAAGGTGGGTTGACCTGTTACGAGTACACATATACAAGTCATAATGATATTTAATATACATGTATATGGCCAAAAACATATATACAGTGGAACCTGTTTAAACTGGACCCCTCTCAGACCAAATCTTGTGTTCCGATTAGACAGGTGTTTGATTGACAAGGTTAATTAAAAATGTATTGTTAATAGCACATTCTAATAAAATGTTCAGTCTAGATAGATTTTTAGACTACCAAGAGATCAGTTTTCACAGGTTCCATTGTTTTTCGGTTTCATTTCAAAATTTTAAATTGTTAAGTGCACTTGTATGATGTTGTTAAGACAGGTATACAGTAAAACCTGTATTAGCAATTTCTTTTGATAAAAACCATTTCTCTAGAATGACCAGTTTAGTAAAAGTCCCTGTTCTCAAGACATTAAAACTTTGACAAATCAAATTCTATATGATCATTTTCATTAAATTTTTTTTTTCCAAGCTTTTTTGAGCAAGGATTAGATCATAGACATTAACTGTATGTCTTAAGGTTAGAGAATTATACAAATCCTTTGAAGTTGTTGATTGAACCTGAACTCCCAGAATTCTTTGAAGTCAAAATTTAGTCCATTAAAGCTTCAGCTATGGAAGATTAACTGTTTTTCAACCAAAATGAACTCCAAACAAGATATGATAGATTCTTCATGTTTTAGATTTAATGATTGGTTTGTAGGTATACAGGTTTTTCTGTACATAAATTTCTCATTATAATTTTTTTTTACCTGTTCATGCTGACTTTTTACCATGCTGTTATTATGCAAATTGCTATATGTATATTTTTATACGCCCGTCAAAGACGGGGCGTATTATGGGATCACCCTTGGCGGGCGGGCGGGCGTCCGGGCGGGCGGATGGGCGGGCGTACTGGCGGCGGGTTTGTCCGGCCCATAACTTTGACATCTATGGTCAGAATGCTTACATACCACGATAATGCGAAGTGCAGTGCACAGGAACCGTAACTCTAGCTTCCTTAATTTTTGAGTTATTCCCCTTTGAATGCTGTTATCATGTTTGGCCGGATCATAACTTTGACATCTATGGTCAGAATGACTTGAAACTTGGTATGCTTACATACCACGATAATGCGAAGTGCAGTGCACAGGAACCGTAACTCTAGCTTCCTTAATTTTTGAGTTATTCCCCTTTGAATGCTGTTATCATGTTTGGCCGGATCATAACTTTGACATCTATGGTCAGAATGACTTGAAACTTGGCATGCTTACTTACCACGATGATGCCAAGTGCAGTGCACAGGAACCGTAACTCTAGCTTCCTTAATTTTTGAGTTATTCCCCTTTGTGTGCTGCCAGAGTGTTTGTCTGCATTATAACTTTGACACCATGATTGGAATGTTTTGAAACTTGGTATGTTTACTTATCACAATGATGAGAAGTGCAGTGCACAAGAACAGTAACTCAAGCTTCCTTAACTTTTGAGTTATCTCCCTTTGAATACTACCCGCATGTTTGTCCGGATCATAACTTTGACACCTATGGTTTGAATGATTTGAAACTTGAAATTTTCTTAACACGGTGATACAAAGTACATTGCACAAGAACTGTAACTCCAGTTTCCATAATTTTTAGTTATTCTCTTTGATCTCAATGTAGAGAATTGCAGTTCTTAAGAAACATAATTGTTTTTATCATAATTTTTGGTACTTATATAATTATGTCCAGGGCATATTTCAGTAATTATCAGAAATACAACTGAGCTTATAATGATATCACCTTTAGCAGGCATATAGTTAGCATGTTTGTCCTGATTACAATGTGGACATAGGCTTATAAGTAATATGTAAACAACAATTGTTATTGTCTCAATAATTACTATTGTTTTTTATTGTACTTGTTGACTTGTGCACTGCATTTTGTATCATTGTGATGAATAATTGAATTGACTTATTGATTATGAACAGCTCATACGAACTGTATAAGTCCCTTTATAGTTCATAATAAACAAAATATCCACATAAATGACTTGCAGATTTGACGGGCGTATCATGCTCTGCCATGCGGAGCTCTTGTTAAAAATATTTTGTTTTTGTCAAGCCTGGCATTGCCATAAGGTGAGACTTAAGTGTTACTTTTCCAGTGTCGTCATAGGGGGTGGCTGTGGGTCAAAATGTGAAAGTTTATGTTAAAGTAATTTATTTTCAACTCTAGGAAAAACTAACCAGGCGCGACATCTAAATCCGTGGCATTCTTGTTTTTAATATGAGCATGTTTTGAGTATTTTATCTCTTGCTGTCTTGTTTACTGTACTATTATATCACATTTTTACTGGCTGATTATTATGCAGAACCTATTATTGACCTGTTGCTATGGAAAATATTATACACCACGTATCCCTAGAACCATAGAGTTGCATTACATATTTGTTTTACAAAGCAACTATTAAAAAAAAATACATTCTGATAAAAAGCTTCTCTGTAAGATAAAATTATATGGTTCCCTTATTTAAGAGATATTAATATAAGATCATTTTTACTTTTTGATATATTTGACATATGGGGGAGGGGGAATGGGGAGAGGACAGCAAATCTTTAAGATTGAAGATGTTAAACAATCTTGAATTGTATTCGTTAGCAATCGCAAGCAAGTTTAGGCCAAACGAAAAAAAAAGTTTGTTTCTAGTTTGAAGAGTGAAACCTAAAACACATGTATTGTTTTGTTTTGTCTTATTCTTTAGCAGTGGCACAGGAGTTGCTACCAGACATAGGTGTAGCTTCCTGCTGTATGAAAGTAAAAGTTTTATTCTGTCCAGCTCCCATTGGTACATCAGACTTGTGTTTATCCCAGTTTCAGTGATAAGAAGCGAACAAGAATACAATACCCCCACTTTGACTGGTTGTCATTCCATTACAAGTGTAATATCAACTTGTTGATACCACTACAGGAGCTAAGTTGGTAGAGTGCTCCCTTAGTATGTGGTAGGTCGATGATTGGAACCCCATTCAGGTCTAACCAAGACTTGAAAATTGGATATGTCTGTTCTATTGCAAAGCACTCAGCATTTAGAAATAAGAGTCATGGTGCCCTTTGGATGATACCTTAAAAACCGATTTCCCATGTCACGACAAGCATGGCATGTTAAAGAACCCTCCCTGCACATTGCCCTAAGCACACTGCAAAGATCAAAATTTCTGTCACTTCACCTATAGCTGGTGACGTCTTGATATAAGTGAAATATTCTTTACTGGGACATTATATGTCCATTTATTCAATTAATCTATTCATTTGGCAGCTGGTTGGACTAAAGTAATGTAAACTTTAACTGCCCCACTGGGGTTTCCAACCCATGAACCTTTGAATCATGACTCTGGGATCCAACCACTGGTTAACTTTTCCACAATTTTCTGTGTTTATCTATCTTTATTACTACTTAATTTGACTAATTTTTTTCAATCTTGACAATGTTTTTATGTTTCTTAAAGGAAGTCATTACATGTACTAAGGGGGTAACTTTAATGTTGAAATACATATTATTGGGGACCTCAGTGGCTAAGTGGTCTAAAATATGGTGCCTATGGATCCCAAAACTTCCCAACACCTAGGTTCAAATCCCACTTGGGCAGGGTTAGTATGATAAAAATGGTCAGTTTTGATTGTTAAAAGATCAACAGTTTTCTCTAAGTAGTTGTATTTCTTCAGTCACCCCCAATCTGAACCCCTCCCTATCATTAAAAGAATCCTGTCATCAACAGTTTTCTCTAAGTAGTTGTATTTCTTCAGTCACCCCCGAAATGAACCCCTCACTATCATTAAAAGAATCCTGACATCAACAGTTTTCTCTAAGTAGTTGCATGTCTTCAGTCACCCCCGAACTGAACCCCTCCCTATCATTAAAAGAATCCTGACATCAACAGTTTTCTCTAAGTAGTTGCATGTCTTCAGTCACCCCCGAACTGAACCCCTCCCTATCATTAAAAGAATCCTGACATCAACAGTTTTCTCTAAGTAGTTGTATTTCTTCAGTCACCCCCGAACTGAACCCCTCACTATCATTAAAAGAATCCTGACATCAACAGTTTTCTCTAAGTAGTTGTATTTCTTCAGTCACCCCGAACTGAACCCCTCACTATCATTAAAAGAATCCTGACATCAACAGTTTTCTCTAAGTAGTTGTATGTCTTCAGTCACCCCCGAACTGAACCCCTCACTATCATTAAAAGAATCCTGACATCAACAGTTTTCTCTAAGTAGTTGCATTTCTTCAGTCACCCCCGAACTGAACCCCTCCCTATCATTAAAAGAATCCTGACATCAACGGTTTTCTCTAAGTAGTTGTATTTCTTCAGTCATCCCTGAACTGAACCCCTCACTATCATTAAAAGAATCCTGACATCAACAGTTTTCTCTAAGTAGTTGCATTTCTTCAGTCACTCCCGAACTGAACCCCTCACTGTCATTAAAAGAATCCTGACTGGGGTTTCAAACAACAGTTTTCCATGCAACTCTGCGCTAATTATAAAATGTTGTGAAAAATTTTAATAATCATACTAGAAAAATGAATTTAACAAATATCTAAACATTTTTAAACAATAATATTACACAAGAAATTGATGGTTTTCAGGAGGTGCATTATACAAAGCTGAAAACACAAATAACTTCCAAGATAAGAATTTTCATTAACCTTTGAACAAAAGTTTGTTTGTTTTTTTTAATTTTTCATAACATGATGGCTAACTGATATGAAAGAAAAATATTAATATTTTTGAGGTTTTTAAGTCTATATATTTTTATTAATATCAAAAAATTAAAATACACAAACATTCTAATATTTACAACAAAAACTTATATATATATATATATATATATATATATATATATATATATATGGTGAATGATTACTTGGACATCATTTACTAAGCATGGCATACTGGTCCAAAAATTATGTGTTTCGAGTAATTTTAATGACCCCATGTTTTGGATCTACCTACTATGTATTATAATATTTTTGTTGCATCTCGTGAATATGGATTCAAAATTGTGTAAAAAACATTCACACATAGAATACCATCTTCTTTCCCATTTTTTTCCTCTCTCTCTTTTAAATCTGCCAGAAAACACAAATATTGATTTAGACCTTTGATATATTTTATATTGTAATGTATATTTACTAAATTCATTTTACTGTAAAATGTATAGATAGAAATTCGAGAGGCCGTTACTCTTCAGGATCGGACATTAGTAAGTAATCCGAGTAGTTCAGCTTTTGTCATAAGCTTGTCATCATTTTAACTTTTTTTTCTGGTGTATTTACATGTATAAATATATATAATGAAACTGGAGGAAAAAAATATACCAGCTTAATATGTAAAATAAATTTAGTAGTATGGAAGCTGTTGCCAAAAGTTGCAAAAATAATACTTTGTGTGTAAATGTGAATGTAGTTTCTTATAAAATTCTCAGTACTAAATTAAGTCAGACATTTCAGACTGCACATTGAAAAAGTGATAACTTCTGTCTCTTTCTAGCACTAAGGACCTTGGTGACCATTGGTCTCAAGTGAGATGTCCAGATCAGAAAGCCTTTTACAAACAAGGTTTAAATCCAACTTAAGGAAGATCCTAGCATAAGAAATTTGTAAGATCACTTGCCAAATGTCATTGATTTTCTCAGGACACACTGGTTTTCTCCACCATCCCTGATTATATGTACTCTCTTTCTGGCTCTTATTCTAGTTGTGCTAAATTCTTTTATAAATTTTAAAGTTTTATAAAGCTGGTATATATATTTTTTTTCAGTTTCAACCTCTTGTTTCCTCTAATGATTTTCTTGACATTGTAATTTTTGATGTGATTTATTTGTCTCTGTACGTTTTAAAAACAATAATCCAGTTACTTTTTCTAGTCTCTTTTTATTACATTACATATATATTTACTTGCCTCGCTTTGAGTTTTTTTTCGTATTTTTCTGCAAGCTCAGTAAATAGTTTAGATGAAAAAGTTACCAAAAACACTCTTTCCTGTTACCATTTGAACAGATTCAATAATAAGTTAGCTTTTTTCCAATAATAAATTTTAATTATTTGATGAATATTTATAGTTAGAGTAAGTTTTAAATATTTCATGAAAAAATTGTAGAACAAAAACAAAATTATTTGTAGAGGACCTTGCATTTTTTACTGCTGCAGAATTTTATTCAGATTTTAAATAATTTATTGCTTTGTCTGTTATAAGACTGCCTTTAAGTCAAGTTTGGTGATGGTTTAATTTTAAAACATGACACATTGATTTTATATTAATTTTTGAATAACCTAGTTTGAAGAAAAGGGAAATAACTCTTTTTTAGATGAATGATTATTTTAGGGAAAGGGAGATAATTCATAGAAAACTAATAATGATGGGTACAAAAAAAATCAAAAATCTCCTAGTGATGTAGGTAGTTTTTAATAAAAATTTTATTGACGGGAGGTTATGTGGTTACTATGGTGATGGTATTTTTTTTTAACACTATGATTGTTGTAGGGTATGAAATCATTTTGACCTGGTTAACTTTCAGTGATGGACAAAGGTTGAAAGTTTGAAACTAATTGAAACCTGCAAAAACAGGTCTTTTGAACAAGATTAACTTTTTGACCTGGTTTCTGTGAAGGACAAAGCTTGAAAGTTTGAAACTAATTGAAACCTGCAAAAACAGGTCTTTTGAACAAGATTAACTTAAAAACCTTTTTTTGGAAAAAAAAAAAAAAAAAAAAAAAAGATAATTAAGGGTTGGATAACAATTAATATCTTTACATAAAAGGGATTGTTAAAGTATATATATAGATATAGTCATGAATTTATAACTTCCATTCATTTGCACACAACCAATGTAAACCTTTTTAAGCATGCTCTAATTATAAGTGACTCCTATTTACTTCACAAATTACAACTGTATACTTATCACAATAATTAACAAAATACCTACATTACTATTTTTTGTATCAGTCAGTACTTATAAACTGACACAAATTAATTTCTATATAATCTTATTCATTAATGATGAATAATCTTATATTACATAAACAAACCTTAGTGGCTAATTGGATTTCTGTGTCTCTTAACACCTAGGTCAGGTTGAAATCCCCTAGGGCAGATTCTTTTGTGAAAAAGTTAGTCACTTTGGTTGCCAAAGGTCTGTAATTCCAGTAACTGCAGTTTTCTTCACCATTCTCAAACTGTCCACATTGATATAAGTTAAAAAAATCATAACTGGAGAAAATCTTCATAATTTCACTCTACCCAATTTGAAATTAATCTTTCCCAATTTTTTTTTTTTTTTTTTTTTTTTTTTTTTTTTTTTCAAGCTGACCTACCTTGAAATAAGTGAAAACATTTGAACTGTGGAAAAAACTAAATAACTTCACTCTTCCCAAATTGAAATTATGTTTTCCCAAACATGTTTTTTTTTTTTTCTCTTAAACTGACTACTTTGAAACAAGTCAAAAAATATGAACTGGGAAAAAACTTTATAATTTCAATCTACCCAACTTGAAATTTATGTTCTCCCAAAAATATTAATAGTTTGTCAAGACAAAAATACATTGCAAGTGGGTAATTATTATAATTATTATTATTATTATTTTATTTATTTATTATTTTATTTATTTATTTATTTATTTATTTATTTATTTATTTATTTATTTATTTTTTTATTTTTTTTTGTAATTTGCAAAGTAATTCCTGTTTTTAAACTCATGTTAGGTATTGGTCATTTCTGACCTAATGCCATGTATTACTAGCCTGCTGTCAAAATAGAGATTCAGAAACTATTTGTACATTATTAGGTCACTGGTTATCCTGAATATTGCTTTCTCTTTGTTATGATTCTTTTTTATGCATCAAGCTTACCATAATTTGGCATTTTGCCATATTTAACTTTATAAACTTATGTTGACAAAGACTTCAAAAGCCTGTTAATGGATCTCACTCAGGGAAGTATTTTTCATCAACATGAAATGTTTGTCAGTTTAATGCGTAATTTGATTGAAAATGGTATTAAGAAGTTTCAATATCAGAAATAGTTTCACTGTTTTTTTTTATTACCATTTAGTATACAGGTATTTTAATGCACAGTTTTAAAAAATACACACACACACACACACACACACACACACACACACACATATATATATCATATAAAACAGATTTTTGTGTTGCTTTATATTGAGCTTGTGTTTTAAATTATGATCATACAAACTTCATCATCAGCCATGTTTTAAAATCTTGTAGCTTCAAAATCACATATTTCATTCTATGAGGTTTTTTTTTTTATTATATAAAATTAATTATAATTAAAATCCCAGTTGTCAGTACTCAATCAGAAGGCACAAATATGTCAGCAGGGTTAGCTCTGGTTCAATCATTTTGTTGCTAGCATTATTGACAGAAGCAAAATTTTGTTACCAGTATGTAAAAAAAAAAAAAAAAAGAAAAAAAAGAAAAGAAAAAAAGAGAATAAAAGAAAGAAAGAAAAGATAGATAAAAAAAACAATCAAAATTGGCGACATTGGCAATGTCTATAGCTAACCCTTAAAAGGTGAGAAATAGAGATACAGGGTTTGAAATGAGAATCATTAAAAATTAGAGTGTTAAAAGAGGATTATAGTCATCAAAACTCTATATATCATGCAAATTATTTCAGCCAAAATTTTATTTAAAAAAAAAATGGAAAATTTGTATATATTCAAATAAAGGTAAGTGAGATAAACAGATTACACATAAAAGAAGTTTATATCATGATAGATATAAAACAAATATATTGAGCCTGTTAAGTGTTTACAAGTATGATAATTCCATCTAAGTCTTGATTTGATTTTTTTTTCCAAATCCAAGGGTTTGGACTTTTCAACCCCTGTTATCACCAGCAGAGTGTATAGTCTTAATTGGAAAGCATAGCAAGTGATACTGATAGGGGAATTCTCTCTCTCTCCTACACACACACACACACACACACACACACACACACACACACACACACACACACACAGAGAGAGAGAGAGACACACACAATCTCTCTCTCTCTCTCTCTCTCTCTCTTTATGAGGAAAATTAGGGTATTATAGGGCGGTCTTGCAAGGCAGGAATCTCCTGTAGGACATCAAACAACATACAACATTTAAAGTCACATCCTACATGGTACCAACTATCGGTAAAAAAAAAAGTAATATTGCACGATTGAGAATCAAATATGACATTTCTGTGCATGTTGTTACCAATGGTTTGGCTTAAGTTTTACCCAGGAATGTGTTGGTGTTTGATTTTTTCAGTGGAAAGTGCCAGTTCTGGTCGTAAAGTTGGCAGTATCGCTGATTATGATCCAATGAATGACAGATATGGTTCAATAGCTGGGCAAGGTAAGCATGGCTTATGATGAGTCTTGTTGACAACTTCCTTGATGATATGCTATTTTTCAAACCAGAAAACAGGTCCTATGCCTGCTGGAAGCATTGTACATCCCTGACTTTGTGTCTGTGTGTATACAGCTTTTTATACCTTTCATTTTCTTTGCATTTTGAAGATATATTCAAAATATTTAATTTTATTCTGTGTATGTGAAGTTTAATCAATTTTTTTTCCCTTGAGCCAACATAAAATTTAATTATTAATTAGAAAGCTTTAAAAATTTCAGGACATAATAGGTGAAAGTCGAGGTAATATATAGGTATATTTTAATGCACTTGATGTGACATTTGAGATATAGACCAAGTCTTCTGACAGCATTTACTTTCATGGTAGACAAAAGAAAGACATGTGTTTGTTGTAATGTTGATTATTTAATATTTATCATTTGAAGAAGACCCAAAATATTACTGTAGTTTGCAAAATAGAATTTCATGTTTTTAGAAAAAAAATCCTAAATTATACATTGGAAGTTGATTGAGAAATGTAAATATATTTATTCAAAATTTTTCTTAAAATTCTTTTCGGGAATGTTCATGATGCAGGTAATCAATTGAGCCTCATACGCAAATTAAATGTTACTGGGTATGTTCTAATACTTGGGGCATTATGCCGCATAGTGGCCAAGTAGTCTTAACTGTGCATTTAGGGTTCGCAGCGTCTCACTGCCATGGTTTGTGAGAAAGTTTGTTAGTTTGCTTGCTGAAGGCTGGTGGATTTCTCTGGTTCTGGTTTCCTCTTTATTACTGGTAATTCTTAATTCTGATATGGTGATAATTTTCAGTCATGATACCAAACATTGCGATCCACATGTGGATACCACTGTCATTGGTAACCATATGGAAACTAAGATTGAGTAATTGGTAGTCACTTGTCATGTCTGAAACATCATAACGGTAATTGTCTATTAAACACCTCTTTTGGTTAACTGGATCGAGAAAGCCAGAATAAACTGATGAATGAAGGTCAAGGTCATAGGCCATCAGAGGGGTGTTGAAAAGACCCTACAATAAACAACATATTTTATGCATCTTGAAAAAAAATTAAGATTTTTATAAATGTCAAAAAAGAATGATTGTCAGTTAACATTTAATTTAAACAGTACTCCCTTACCACTTTCTAATAAAGGGAAATAACTCCTACATGTTATGGAAAATTGGAAATTTGGTATAAGAACTTTATGTTTTTGTTTTTTTTTTTTTTTTTTTTTTTTTTTTTTTTGGCATTAATTTCTTGAATTACAGTATTTAGTTTTAATCAACACACCTGTAGAACAGGATTTACAGATGTGACACTCTATATAAATTTTTACCTCTGTAGAAGTATTTTCTGAAACAAAGTACTTTTACTTATTCTGTGACCAAGTTCTGCTTTTTAGTTGTTTTTTGTACACAGAATTTTTTGTGATTTTTTTCAAGTTTAATTTTTTTCTTGCTTAAGAGTTTCTTTTAAAATTTAAACATAATTCAATAAAAAGTGTTTTTATTAAATGGAAATAATGGGTTTTTTATTACCTTAAATTATCATTACTGTCCCATCTAAAGCAGTAAATTAGTTACCTATCATAATTTGTTGACCCACTTCTAATAAGAAAATGTCCATTTTTATGACTTCAGGTCGGACAAATGGTCTGATCACTGTGCCTTTCACCTTTCACTACCTAGGTTTAAATTCTGCTCAGGCAGTAACGAGTGCTGAGATAGTTGTCGGTTTCCTTGCCCAAGGTTGGTGTTTTTCTTCAGGCTGTCTGGTTTCTTCCACCATCCCAGAACTGGTGTAAAGATATAAGTGAAAGACTTGACTGGGGCATAAAACACCATTAATCCATTCCAATCTTGATGACTTTGAAAAACTAGAGATAAAAGTCAATTTCTCAGGTCAGCAACGTAGTGCTTAGGCAAGGCTTGTACTTCATTACATTGTGATTTATTATTTTTTTAAAAAATTATTTTTATGTTTGTTTTTATTTTTGTAGCACCATCATACAAAGCACCTCCCCAGCAGTACCAGCCTCCTCCCCAACAGTATCAGCCACCACCCCAACAGTATCAACCACCACCCCAACAGCAATATCAACCACCACCCCAGCAGCAGTATCAGCCTCCACCCCCGCAGGCACCAGTGGATAGACAATCAAAAGGGGTAAATTATCATAAAAAAAAATTAATGCAGTTTTTTTTTTACTTCATTTCAAAATAAATCCTATACCCACTAGGGTATGTATCTCAGAGGATGTAGTGTATGTGTTACGGGTCTTGTCACAGATTTGTTTCAATTGTACCAGAAAACAAAAAGGAATAGGGTTTTTCACCCCTGAATCGCTTTTAGAATGTACAAGAAAATGAGAAGGGAATAGGGCTACCAACCCTGAATCGCTTTTAGAATGTACAAGAAAATAAGAAGGGAACAGGGTTTCCACCCCTGAATCCCCTTTAATGGGATAGGACAAGTTGAGCACCTCTGCATCTATTGCTTGAAATAGAAATGTTCAAACAAATAGTTACTATGGCATTTTGAATGAGCATATAAAAATTGGCGCCAGTCTGATGGAATCATGTAGAATGTTTATTACAATATATTAAAAGTTTGATTTATATATCACATTTAACTGATTCTATAGTATAAATTAAAAAAAACATTAATTTTTCATTGTTTTGTTTACTTTTTTTGTTCTTTCCAGATGGTATGTAAAGCGATGTATGACTATACTGCCGCTGATGATGACGAAGTTAGCTTTCAAGATGGTGACGAAATAATATTTTGTCAACCAGTAGATGCAGGATGGATGATGGGCACTGTTCAAAGAACGGGCCAAAGAGGCATGCTTCCTTCAAATTATGTTGAACAAATTAAATAGTTATTTTAACCTTTGTAGCTCGTTTTATGAAATTACCTCCCCTTTGTTTCTTTGCTTTAATTTTTAACCTTTTTAAACTGTCATTGTGATTTTTCGTAACTCAAGCTTAATACAAATATAACATTCAATTACTTGAATGCGTTAGATAAACCTAGAACATGTATTCGCTATTTTTTTCTCATTAAATTCTCATTTTTTTTCTCGAAATTTTCATCGCATAAATTGTCCCATTGTACAAAAATAACCACCCATTGTACACTTTTTCTCAGAGTTATATGGCTTGTGTGCTGGATATGGGGTTAAAGTTTCCATGTTATATATAATGTAGAAAAACCTGCCCATAAAAGCTACTTATATATATTTCAAAGGCCAGAATTTATTTTATTCATCCCTAATTTTATTATAAGATGTATGTTAAATCCCTGTGAATTATTATAAATTTTACCATTTTGAATTGGGCTCTTTATGGACATTTTTTGACTGTCTCTCTGTATCCAAGTGGTCAGCATGTGGATCACAGTGTCGTGTATAACCCCATATCCCAGTATGAGAAAGTTTCTTAGTTTGTTTACTATCCGAGAACTGATCCCCTAGATACCAGTAAAATAATCTCGAGTGGGACATAAAACACCATTTACCTAACTATTTGCTAATGCAACACTTAATAGACCATTTGCCAATTAAATGTTCCGAGTCATCGTGAATCATTTTCCTATTTAGATATTACAATGACAGGGGACAAAACCTCTGAATTTTCGAATTTTTTCGTACAAAAGCACTGTTTAAGCAAGTGTAATTTCTATGTTGTCATTTTATTTAAAAAGTTTACCAGACAAGCCTAAATACATTTGAGACATTATATGCAAAATAAAATGGTTTAAAAGATGAAAATCTTATTTTTAGCTTTTTGTTTGCCAAAAGAAGTCATGTTTTATGCAACAAAAAACCCCGAGAACTGTCCGGTCAAGTTGTAAAATCTTAATACCGATTCATATTTCGGTCGGAATTTTAATTGGCAAATCCAGTATTGGAAAATCGGAAATTATACCTAGGACATTAAAAATCAAAATCAGTCACTTACATACTGAAAGTTACTGTAGTTATACGATGGTGACCTTTGCTGTCTTTTACTTTAAATTTTTGTTTCATTTTTTAAAAAGATAATTAATGTATCTATATATATTGTTAATAGATGGAAAAAAATTAAAAAAGCAGAGATTGTTTGAAATGTAAAGTTTTTATTTAACCACATGATGCAGTTATGTACATTATGGGAATGAAAGATTATGATTTATATAATATAAATATATATATATATATATATATATAATAAAAAAATCTTATAATGTATACTGTGTAAAGTCCTGTTTAAAATAGTTGATATGTTTTCAGATATTTTATAATCATTATGTAGTTAAAGAATTCAGAATATTTTAAATTAGGCGGAACTTTGTTGGTTGTTAAGTAGCCTTGATGTTTTAATAGTTTTGTTGAAGTTCTTATTTGAAGCTGTTTGAATCAAATTTTACAAGAGTTATCTCTCTTGGTTTAAAAGAAATCTGTGTAAACTTGTTTATAAATGTATATGTATAAAGTGATTGGTCTGACAGGCAGAGGAGACAGTATCATGCAGAGGAGACAGTATAAGTTCTTTGTAAGCACAATCTGAAAATGTTAATATAACTTTTGATAAAGCCAACTTTCTGGGTTTGATACAGGCCAAATTGAACTTTTGGTAAAGCTGACTTCCTGAGTTTGGTACAAGCCAAATTGAACTTTTGAAAAAGGCAGGATTTCTAAGTTTGGTACAAGCCAAATTGAACTTTTGGTAAAGCTGACTTCCTGAGTTTGGTACAAGCCAAATGGAACTTTTGGTAAAGCTGACTTTCTGAGTTTGGTACAAGCCAAATTGAACTTTTGGTAAAGCTGACTTTCTGAGTTTATTACAAGCCAAATTGAACTTTTGATAAGGCTGACTTTCTGAGTTTGGTACAAGCCCAATTGAACTTTTGATAAAGCTGACTTTCTGAGTTTGGTACAAGCCAAATTTAACTTTTGGTAAAGCTGACTTTCTGAGTTTGGTACAAGCCAAATTGAAATTTTGGTTAAGCTGACTTTCTGAGTTTATTACAAGCCAAATTGAATTTTTGATATGACAGGATTTCTGAGTATGGTACAAGCCAAATTGAACTTTTGATAAAGCCGACTATCTGAGTTTGGTACAAGCCAAATTGAACTTTTGATATGGCAGGATTTCTGGGTATGGTACAAGCTGAACTGAAATGTTGACTCTCTCGAGTTTGCTACATTAAATCAAATAAATTTCGGAATAAGTGTATTTTCTGTGTGTGAATTTGCCAAAAAAATATTAGTAACTTATAAATACATGTATTTGGAATTAATGAAATTTAGTTTATTTTGCATTGCCTGTCGCAAAATTAAAAGTATGTAAAAACAAAGGAGTAAAATATTAATACATAGAAATCTGGAGAAATCAAAGTGATTGACTGATCAACATTATACGTTTTTATTCTAAATGAAAATTAGTTGTTGGCCAAGTGTGTGTGTTTTTTTTTTTTTTTCTTTCTGCTTAGCATTGCACTTGTAAATTGAAATTTTGATACACTTTAATGATTGAGTAGTCTTTTTAAAAGAATTGAACTGAGAATTAAAGTCTTTATTTACTCTCTCTCTCTTTCTCTCTCTCTCTCTCTCTCTCTCTCTCTCATTATTATTATTAATATTATTATTCTATTGAACAAAAGATTTTTCAAGCCCATTTTGTCTGTGAAGTATTTAAAAATTAACTTTTATCACACTTCGTTTTATGCATTAAATTTTTTAACTACTTTCATATTGGTAATACATGTAATTTTATGCACATTTTGAGGGAAAAAAAATTATTCTCTCACCATTTACAGATAAGATTGCTTAGATAAATACGATAGAATTGAAATATTTATATTTTTTACATTTAACTTAGTAAAGTTTTGCTATGGCTTATCAATGTAATTATTTTAGTTTGGAATTGGTTATTACTGCAGTTTTGTATTTCTGTAAGCTTGCTGATAGAGTAACTAAAAAAAATAATAATAAAATTTAGTTATCTGCAATTTTTTCAACATGAAATTGTGCTAGATTTAACATTTGAAATGACAATTTGAATTTTGCAGGTGTCCAATTGGAAATAAAAGTTCAATTATTCACGAATTTACACATATTTATTTATTGTTTTTGATTTTGGTATATTTAGTTACATTAAGAATAAAAATGATTTTCAAATGATTGTCATGTCGTGGTATTTGTTATGACAACCTTTAAACACTCTTTTGAAATATTTCTTGCTAATACTTTGAGATATTGAATTCACAGATGTGACATCACAATAAAACTATAGAATCGCTGTCTCATATTGGTTGCATTTAACTTTTTATCTGTTTCCTAAAACGTCTGTATAGTTTATGAAATTTAACAACTGTGATGATCAATGATGTACTAAATTTTTCCTATTTTAATTGCCTAGATGGTTTCTTAAGTAAATTTTTTCCACTGCCTCCACAGGATCATTTGTTTTTATTACATTTATGACATTTTATATATTTTTTTAAATGAAAAGTTTGAAATTGCATATCACTTAGAAATGTAGTCAGTTGTTAATCATGCATAGTTAGCTCCCTTTAATTATCTCCCCTTAAGAACATATATTTTATGCTGTACATTGTAACGCTTGTATTTCTTGGGATTATTTGCAATTTTCAGTCCAATAGGATAATCATTATATTGTTAAAGTATTGTTTAAAAAAATGGGGTTCTTCATAATTTTGTAGCAGATGATTTTTTTATCAGAGTTTTTTTTGTTGTGGTCAATGTTAACATTTGAAAATTGTAAGAAAATGCTGTTTTTTATGGGGATAAATCAGTTTTCTTAATTCAATATTGAATAATCATTCAGCACAGATGTTATGATGTGTCATTTGATATATTGAAATGTGCTTAAATTTGTTTTATTGACCTTGATATGATGATTGCACTATATACTAGTAAATTGTTAGAAAATGTAGTCAAGATTCCAAGCCCCTTATTTCCATGGGTTTTCATTTCAGTGTTTAGTTTGTTAGGAAATTTAAACATATTAAAAGTAAGCAAGGTACTACAGTCAAAAACATATGTAAACAACAAAAATGATTACAATTCTTTTAGAATTTCGTAGCAAGTACAATGCAATATGTAAAAAAGACTGTTAGTGGACCTGGTTTTTGTTCTAATTTTAAAGCCATGCTTTTAATAATTTGGTTAAAGAACCTGTTTAAACTAAACACTTGACTACTAAAAACCAAACATTTTATACTAAAGGTGTTTGATTTTGATTGAGATTTATTGTATAAAAAAATTAGGAACAAGATGGTGACTGAATATAGCACAAAAAGAAAAAAAAAATAGGAAATTTGTTTATCAATGGAATACAAAAAACATCATTAACAAAACCTTTAAACTGTGCCCTTTAATCATTTTCTCTCTATTTTTGACAGCAGTTCAAAATAAATATACCCAGTATTGATCAAGTTTTTATATAAAAATAGAAAATTAGGACTTGTGTCATTCTCTGATTATATTTCTCGGGTTGATTATTTTAAGTTAGGTTGGCTTAACCAATTGATAAGTAAAAGTTTTATAAACCCATTGTTTAGCAATAAAAATCTAAAGAACTAGATTATTCCTACTGGCCCCCATTCCAATTATTCTTTTACTAATATTGTCCTTATTTAAAGGTGTTATTTTGAAGATCACTTCAAGCTTGTAAGAACTGTATTTAGAATAATTACAAATGTTTATTTGTAATTCAAATTCAGATTGCCAAAATGTTCTTAATTTTAGTTAAGGAACGATTTTAAAACCAAGGCCTGGTGGTTTAAGGAACAATTTTAAAACTAGGGCCTGTTGGTTTAAGATGTTTAAAATTTTGAAGGTAATTTATATTTTGAATATTTTAATATTGTGATGTCAGTAACAAAAAAAAAAAAGCATGAAAAGCTGTGAATATATACAAAACAACATGTTGTTATTGCATGTTAACCTGATTTTAAAGCTGAAGATTAGGCATAAAAATAACATATTTATAGTGATTGTAATTTTTTAATTTTGAAAAAATAATAAATCTTGCTGACTAACAAACAAGACAGGGATTTTCACTTAACAAATTGATAAAGCCAACTTTTTCTGTGAATAGCACCGTCCTTACGATTGTATTAATTGATAATTGGATTTCATTTACCGTAGATGTTATTTATTACATAGCCTTGTGTTTTTTATGAACAGTAATTATTAGTTATCATGCGAATATATTAATTGTAATGCTTAATTAAATATGCATTATTTTGTTTTTATTTTTACATAGTTTTTGCCAGTGTATTCAGTTATTACAAATTGATTTAGTTTGTTGTAAACACTTCTCAAACTTATAAGTCTTTTTATGTTTTCAAAAGAATTTTTTTCAATATATTTTAGATTTTAGATATACACAGAGGTTTTTTTTAGGGAATAGTGTTTGGACTTGAAATTTAAGGAGGAATTATTTTTTTACCCTGAGATTGTTGTTTCAATTGATCTTTGTGATAAATTATCTAAATTCATTTACAGAAGCTGACAGTTTTTTTTTCTTTTTGTCGAAAAATATCATTGAAACTGTGTCTGGATTAGCTCTAGCGATATCACTGTAAAATTTATGTTGACAGAATTGGTTCAAAATAATTAATATTGTTTGACAGCACTGCAGTTTCATGTTTGCAGGGTTTGATATTAAATGTTGGTACTGCAATGCTAAATTTCTAGAGTTATACATGTGTGCAGTGCAGGAAAGAAATAAATTAGGCCAAGTTTTCACTGCAATGCAGTGTTTTAGGGTATTATATGAATTGCTTTTAATGCAGTGATGAGTTCTTTTCATTAAAGAGTGATAGTTGGAAATGCTTTCACAATTAGGGTGAATTACTAAAATGATAACTTAGAGATAAAAAAGCATGTTATAATAATCACTATTGCCTGAATATTAATTTGTACTTACAAAGGTATTACTATATTTAGCTGTGGCAGCCAATATTCTATTAAACATTTTTATTGTTACAAGAGTACACGATATTTGTGTTCATTGTATCTGACACTCCTATAGTAGTGTAACGCCACGATAGCTCAGTTGGTAGAGTGCTTTCTTGGTATGTGGAAGGTCGGGGACCCGGTCTGATCATGATTTTGAAAAATAGGTAGTGACTGTTCTTGCGCCAAGCACTCAGCATTTAGAAATGAAAGTCACGGGGTTCTTCAAATAAGACTTTAAAAACCGATGTCCCGTGTCACGACAGGCATGACACGTTAAAGAACCCTTGCTGCACATTGTCCTTAGCATACTGCAAGGGTAAAAATTTCGGCCACTTCACCTATAGCGTGTGACGTCTCAGTTTAAGTGAAATATTTATGACTGTGACATAAAACTCCATTAAATTAATTAATCCTTAACAAGTGCTTGGGTGTCAGTCCTTTACAAGTGCCAGAGGCATAAGGTTCGATTATGGCGAAAGGCATTTATGCCACAGTAAAGATTATACTGGAAAAAAACATCATCTCAACTTAAACCAAACCAGAGACATTGAAGGTCTTAATCCATTTTATGGTGACAAATTCTCAGTATGTACAAAAACCTTTCTATAATTTTACGCTGAATTATCGCATTGGTTTTAAGCTAGACATGCGACACTGACCTTGGCTCTAAAGCCCAAGTTTGGAAAGTTATACAAAGGACCTTGAATTGTTTAAAAATCGTACATATCAGAACTGCAAGAAAAATGGATGATTTTTGACCAGTTGAGCAACAAGATTTTTTTTCACAATTCCAAAAACAATGCTAAAACTATAGGAATTGGCAAATTAAGTTCAACGTTAACTTGTTAAATAAAGCCAGGTGCTCCTGAAGGGTAAGAACCTTCCGTACCCACCACTGTTGCACTCTGTATTTTCAACTTCTTATTGTTCTGGAGTATAATATACATTTGTATCCTTCCACTGTGCAAGGGAGATGATCGAATAACCTTCCTGTTTGACTTTTCACTTATAGTTTGCGTCTATCAATTAGGTCCAATATCAATATAGTTGATTGAGCGTTTTATAGCGCTGCTAGCACGTTTACCAGTGCAAAACAAATAAGAAACACTTCTAGAAAGTTCAATTTTTGATAGGTATTTTATTATTCATAGTCCAAATGCAAGAAAAAGCTAGTCGCTTAAACCTAAACCACAAATAGTATATGCGTCTTAAGCCAACATGCAACACATTCTTTTTACCATAACACTCGTTTAAAACATGAAATTCATGGATTCGTTGATAGCCGCCTTTAATGATATCCTGTGTAACAGTTGTTTGGTGACAAAATAGTCAAGCTTACTATAGATAACGACATCTATCTCAACTTGATATTTACTTCATTCAAAGTTACCATGATATCGGGGTTATTTAAATAAAGGTCCATGTGTAAACACTATCCAAATTTTCCGTCAAATCGTATAGAGGCGGACATGAAGGAATAATACATTTCGCATCAGTAATATTTTTACATAACCGGTCTTACAACATGTGCTTAAAATTGTCTTTACTTCAATGCTTTCTTTCAGGGGTAGCTTATCCATTTATTTTTCCCGCCATGTCGTTGGACTGAATTGATATTAGCTATAATTACAGGTTTACGATATCAAATAATTTGATTAAAGTCTGTGATCGAAGTCTCTGATAGTTTTGTAGATTATTAAAAAAAACTTGGTCAACGTTTTAAGAATATTACTGACATGGAACTTTTTCCTTACAACTTAGATTAAAAGTAGGGAAATTAAACCAATCACACTTTAGATAATATTATATGTTAGCCTTCAAGTGACATGCAGTAGCTCAGTTGGTAGAGTGCTCGCTTCGTAAGTGGGAGGTCGTTGGTTCGAACCCCGATCGGGTCTGACCCAAGACTTTAAAGTGGAGAGTGACTGTTCTTTCACCAAGCACTCTGAATTACGAAATGAAAGGCAAGGATAGGAACTTAAAATAAACGAGGTTCCGTGTCGCGGTAGGCGTTGCACGATAGAGAACCCTGTCATCAGCCATCAGCGCAAAGCACAGACAAAATTTCTGCACTTTCGCCTATAGCTGGTGACGTCTCGTTATAAGTGAAATATTCTTGACTGGGACGTTAAACACCATTACTCAACTCAACTCACATGGAATAGTTCTATTTGATTAAATTTGTTTAAAACATCGATTAAGTTTTTGATAGTTTGAACGCCATTTAGTTTGACTTTAAACATTTGTTGATATTTTAAATAAACTTTTAGCATGGTTTCAAACATTTTACAATAATATAAATATAATTTATAAAGACCCTTCCAAATTTGACTGCAAAGTAAACAGCGAGTCAAAATTTATAAAAGGCTTGAAACTAGTTGGATAATGAGATTACATACAAACTCAACTCGTTTCATTCCCAGGTGAGTTGGCGTAGAATCGGTTCTGTTTGTATACATTAAAGTTCTATTTGCAGCTTTAGTTCAAAGAAAGTGATAGAGTATGAAAAGCATTAATTACAAATTAATTTGTTTACCAACACCGTTAGCCTGTCACTGTTCATTTTACCCATTCTTCTGTTACTGTACTTTGATAAGGAAAAACATCTAGCAGAAACTATCGCAAAACGGTTGTGACTTGTGCATTACACGTGTCAATTTCAGTTGAGAAAAGCGGTCACCATATGTGTTTCCTTTTTGCTTTGGGATATACGGAGCTAGAAGGCAGACGCTGTTTCGAAATATGATGATATGACCTTTGGAATATCAAACAGGACTCGGCATCTGCGTGGTTGTAATAAAACATTGCAAATGAGACAAAAAACATGGAGCCTAGCGTGATAAGACATTAATTCCTATTATCTAAACTTGCTTCATTAAGTATTGCTCTTCTTCAACCAAACGCTCATACATCTTTTAACAAACACAAATGTACGCTGTTTGAAAATGTTATTATTCAAAGACACACTCATTTCGTTAAAATTCGTAACGGTCAACAATGTTTGTATTTCAAATCAATAATACAATTTCATATTCCATCATTTGTTTGAAAAAATATTCGAATGAAATATGAGGATTTCACGTACATTGTAAGTCCAATGAAAAGTGAAGATGATTTTTTATGTTCAGTTTTGGCGATAACCTGTAAATGTATTCCATAATAATAATAATAACAATAATAAAAATAATAATAAAAAGTAGTAGTAATGATAATAATAAATAATATAAATCAATAAAAAAGAAAGATTTGTGCGCTATAAAGGAGTTTGGCAATACATCGAAAGACACTTTAAAGCTGCATTAATTTTCTTAGGAAAAAAATTTAAACGGTGCTGATCCACTTAATTATGTTCCAAACGAACAATGTTACATTTGGTTCATCGACAAAAGCTCGAATAAATATAGAAGTAATTTCCAAGCTAGATACAGACCTGCGGGATCTAATTTTAGAACATAGTTACGTCATAAAAAAGGGCCGTGTAAACACAACTTACAAAATGGTAAAATATGGTAAATTCAACACAGAGTTCCATTACATTTGTCATTTGTAACTTTGTAAGTGAAAAAAAGTATCATTGCGAATACAAATGGATATAAATGACGGACAATTAATGGTCTTTGTACATCAGTACGCATGATCCAACTTATAATAATTAAGGAATAACTGTGATAATTTTTTTTTATTGGTGTTTAAAAGAAAAAAAACGATTTGCACACTGGATAATGCGCGTAGCGCATTATTCAAAAGTGTGCAAATCGTTTTTTCTTTTATACACCAATAAAAAAAAATTATCACAGTTATTCCTTATAATTTAATTAAGACATCCTGTACACATTAAATATTTTTTTTAAAAAAAAAAGACAAAAAAAAAACCGAAACACTGAAATCAATTTTATTAAAGCCATATTCGCCATGAGGCGGATAAATATGACCTGATTGTTACAGTTTTTATAACTAGCCAATCAGCGTTAAGATAACGCGTGATCAGCAGCTGTTCAACAATAGGTCTACGTCAGTCTATGTGTCATGTGGGCGGAGCTAACCTAGATAATTTTTTTTATTGAGGTATAAAGAAAAAAAATAGTCACGTGATGTCCATTGTTTTGTTGTATAAGCAAATTAAAATTAAATTATTCATTGTTAAAAACGTGACCGATACTTTAAGGATTTCGTTTATTTGCAGATAAAAGAAATGAAATTTTACAAAATTAATCTCACGGGTCGTGATTAGAAGTTATCTATTTAAAAAAAAAATAATAATAAAAAGAAATTGGAACAATTAAATGCAGCTTTAGGAAATTCAAAAGAAATCTGGGATTTCAAAAAAATAAATAAAAAAAAATTGAGAGACATTATAACAGAAGTTTTTATATTCTTGGTATTGTTGTTATGTAAATACACTATCTCTTTGACAAAGCACAGAACTTTTCTTTTTGTCAAAAGTTTTTGATTGAATTCGTATTCAGTTATCTAGACACTGTATACATTTAACATAAATTAAATTCAAGTACCTTTATTTGCATAAAGCATGATACCCTTATAACATAAATAAAAACATAATAATTATCGACAAAAACATGATATAACACGTAAAACAATAAATATTAAATTAAGTAAATATAAACATAAAGAAAGCACACCTGAAATATATAAACATATTAAAAAAAAACTAATACAAAAAATAAAAAAAAAAATTTATGTATTAATAAATAAATTTTAAAAAATTCAAGCTTCCTAAATGTATATATGCCTTCAAAAATAAGAAAACAAATTTTATATATTTGGTCAATGCAGAAGTACACATATTAATATATAAATATCTAAATATTGAACTCCAATACCTATAAATCAAAGCGAATTTTTAACAATAAACAGTCACGGGAAAAAAAACTGCATAATCATTTATTTACAATAGCACCCACTTTCCGCCTATGAAAGCTATTTCTCAACATTATCGAAAATTTGCTTCATACGGCTATGAAAACGTATGTTTGACCCTTTTGAACTGATCCAACAGTACCGCGTAATCACCAATACCTCACAGACCCTTACACGACAAGCAAGTTTCCACACTTCTGGTGTATTTTCTAATTCTTCTTTTTCAAACTGTACTTTTAATTTAAATATGCAAATGTAGCTGTTAAATATTTTCAAAATTTAATCGTTTAATTCTGTCATTAAAACAACTGTATTCCATTTAGTTATTTTTTTCATCAATGAAAGTAGGCGGGATCACCTGTCATCCCACTTATCAATGACGTCATCATTTATGGAGATGCGATAGACGGGTTCCACGATGCACTAAATCAAACGGAGGTATTGAATTAACAAAAATGAAATGCAGTATAAGTCCACATAGCAGATTAGATGTAAGAAATAAATTGTAAATATAAGAAATGACATTGTTTTGGGGGCACTTCATGCTAGTATGATTCCGGGTGTTCCGGGTACAAATTTAACATGAAGAGCTTCGCTCTTCAAGCAATTTGTACCCGGAACACCCGGTATCATACTAGCATGAAGTGCCCCCTAAACAATGTCATTTCTTAAATGATGTCTCCCCGGAAGTTGTAGCCCTCTAGCGGATCAGGGGTCGTAACTCGATAGTGTTATCGGCCAATTGAAGTTGTAAAACTAGCTAAACCTTAAAAAGTCGGTAAAATTTGCTAAAGTAAAACGAAAATTAAAAAAAAATCAATAGAGTAATTAAAATATAATAGATAGAAAGAAAATCAAAATTATGTGAGCATCGGTTTAACTCTGATCCAACTCTTGCGTACATTATCGTAATTAATACCGAAAATACAGACCCAACGGAAAAATACACGCCTGTCCAAATACTGTGTTAATACATAAGAAATTCTTACCTAATATTCAAGTAATGGAACAAAAACTTCAATTTTCTAAATAAACGCTTGCTTTAAACAGAATATTCTATGCAGTGTTTTTTGAAAACAAATTGCATGTTCTATTTTAATAGGTCAGGTGATTTCCTATTCTTAAATTGTATATCTTATCACAAAAAAACTAAATTAATACTGTTCAAGTGACACAATTTGGTAAAATTACAACACATTCTAAAACCTTTGCAACAGTTTGTGATATTGAGAATACTTTTCGGATTTTCCACGCCCTTAACGATACTGGTTTTTGGCAATATTTCCATAAAAAAACACACAAACTAGCATTTTGTGAACTCGTTAACAGTTAGCTATTTCTCTTTTATAAATACAAGGACCAGCATTCTATGAACTCGGAAACCAAACTTTTTTTAAATTTTCGAGTAGACATTATCAGACCAATCAAGCTCTGTCCTTCGCAGGTGGCTTCTGTAGAAACTCTATGTTACCTATTAAAGATTTAAGATGTTTCCGTTGGCGACATTTCGGTCCAGGGGCCGATTATTTCCGATATCTTTTTATCTTTTCTGTCGTAAAGGTACTGGCATTTCCTTTCCTGCAAGAATAAAATATAAACAAGTTTTTGTATAAAACATGTAAGTTTTTTAGCAAATAATTGAAAGGGGGTTATCCAACCTTTTGCTATCACGTGCTACTTTTGACATAAAAATTGTTTTGATATTTTTGATGAAAATATGATTTTTTTTTTTGTATTAGTTTTACTCATAGAATTATCAATTACTTTCTTACTAATTATTATTTTCATAGAAATTTCTTCTTAAGTAAGCTTTTAGTAACACGACAGAGTGAGTGACTCCCGAGTTTACATTCGAGACAAGACTAGATTTTATAAGCGAGTTTTTGCCTTGCAAAGTTTTTGCATTCATATTGATAATAAACATCATGTTTATGTATGTTTATATCGATATCAATTTTCGTACTACATTCTATGGATTTTTTTTTTTTTTGAAAAATGCAACATGTATGAAGTCCTAACTGTTTGACAATTAAAAGTGCAATTACAAATACAACAAGCATACCTTTTCCTCTGTAAACCATGGTTATTGTGGCACCTTGCACCGAACACGTGACCATTGGGTAAAGAGGAGTTTCTAGATCCCCAATATCTGTAAAAGCTGTTCCAAAATACTCCCTATCAGTTCCAAACGATAAACATCGAGAATCAAGATCTAGATACATGTAAAATCGATCTGGAATTTTCTGTTTTCTTTTCTGTGGATATTTTTTGGTAGTTTGGCTATCATGTTGTGCCTGTCGTGATGGCAATTCAATTCCCCAGGAGTTTGATCCTGTTCCAACTGAAACGGAAGCTTTCTTGACATAAATGGCGGCCAATTTATATCCAACTCCTACAGATGCTTGTTTACCGCGCATGTTGCAAGGAAATGCAATTTCAAACACGTGTTTTCCACTTACAAACCCTCTACACCATCGCGCACCATCTACTGTGTCGGAATCTAAAAGAAAAAATGGTTCTGTGTTATGGACAGAAAGAGATGACTATGTGCTTAAATATATTTTTCCTCCCCAACCAATGCACTGCTTGTAAGTTTACTACTTGACAATCTATTTCCAATGCCTACAAGATGTTGAAAGGAAATGGCGGCATTTTTGGTCAACATTACAAGAACCACAAAAAGATTAAAAAAAAAAAAAAAAAAAAAAAAAAAAAAAAAAAAACAATAGCGTTATTTACATCAGAAGAAATGAATATTTTTTTCTTTTTTTGTTTGAACGACGACTTCTTACATTCTATTGTATAACCGCAAGAAAAATGTTTTTATTAAATATCTAAATTGAAAAAAAATGAAATCGGAAAAATTACAGTTAAAGGTATTGAGAATTGGTCCGTAAAATGTTTTGTAGAAGGTAAACTGCTGGTGTTGCTGAATTTTACATGTCGAAAATAGTGATGTTTACACCGGAGGTGATTTTTTTTATATTTTATTAATTTATTTATTATAATTATTTATTTATTTATTTTGTGACGCATAAAGTCGAATGTGCAAAAGAAATCACCATTTACCTTGTTTTTCAACATGTAAAATCCCCATAGCGGAAACTTGTTAGTGTTTGCAGAAATATTTTAAAGTAATCGCGATTACGTACATAACTTCTCTGTTACGACTTGAATCAAGTAATACCGAATTTGATTCAAGTTTATTGGATTTTTTTTATATTTCTTTAGCACAATGCACTGTTTTAAACTCTGTGACTCTAACGATTGCATAGACAAACTGAACTGAAGACTTAATAGTGCGCTACCTAGGCGTAGCTTACTATGAGGCAACTTCCTCGTTAAAAATCAAATCGTACTTTTAATTATTTTTTTTTACAGAAACAACGAAATTAGAACAAATAAAAACAATTTATAGTGAACACATATAAAACTATGTTTTGTCCTTAGTAGTACAGACTTGGTTATTCAAACAGATGTAAAATATCAGGTTTAGGTGTTGCCAGAATGCAACACGTAACGCCATTTTTTCAAATTTATCGGGTAGCATGTCCCCGGACCCCCTAAATTGGATGCACCTTTGTTGCTTCTTTTTATTTTATTTATTTATTTATTTATTCATTTATTTTTTTTTTTTTTTTTTTTTTGCCTCCGTTATTTTTGGTTCTTATCTACGCCCATGGATACAGAATGAGCGTTTTACGTAATTGTACCGGGTAAAGCATAACCCACCCAAGAAGACGGAAATAGTAATTTGAACTTCTTTTACAAATGTACTATTTCTGTTTCATTGAAATTGTTCATTGCAAACATGAGAATTCATTTGTATGCGCTTTTAAAGCTGCATTAAGTTTTCCAAAGAAAAATTTAAAACCGTGCTAATCTAATTAATGATGTTCCTAATGAACAATGCTACATTTGCTTCAACGATAAAAGCTCAAATAAATACAGAAATTACAGTAATTACCCAGCGAGATGCAGCATTTGGGATCTAATACTAGAACATGGTTACGTCATCAAAACCCGGGTCTTTTAAACACAACTTTAAAAACGATGAAATACGATAAATTAAACACAAAACTTCGTTGAATTTGTAATTTGTGACTTAGTAAGGGATACATAACACCATTTCAAATACATCTGGATACTAATTAAGGACAATTAATGCAATTTGTCATGTATCACCTTCGATTCATGGGTTTTTCCGTATATCCGTGCGCATGCTTCATTAAACATTGACCAACCAGTCAGATTTCATTTATTTACAGCTAAAAGAAATGAATTTTAGAAAATGAATCTCACGGATCGTGGTTAGAGGATATCTATTTTTTAAAAAGTATATATTTTTAGAAAATCAAAAAACTAATGCAGCTTTAAATACCTGATTAGATCTTTTAAGCATTGAACAATAAAGTTAATGTGGATAGATTTTAAAAGAAAAACATGGTAACTGTAAAAGTTGACAACAGTCAACGCAATCAAGAAAGCAATAATGTTTGAGAAGAAACCAACAAACACACCAAAGAGAAAGTGGGTTGAGTTGAGTAATGGTGTTTAACGTCCCAGTCAAGAATATTTCACTTATATCGAGACGTCGCCAGCTATAGGCGAAAGTGCAGAAATTTTGCCTGTGCGTTGCGCTGATGGAATTATACAGCAGGGTTCTTTTTCATGCCACGCCCGCCGTGATACGGAACCTCGATTATTTTAAGTTCCTATCCGAAAGAACCGTGACTTTCATTTCGTAATGCCGAGTGCTTGGTAAAAGAACAGTCACTACCCACTTTCAAGCCTTGAGTCAGACCGGGTCGGGGTTCGAACCCACGACCTCCCACTTACGGAGCGAGCACTCTACCAACTGAGCTACCGCAGTTGTGCCAAAGAGAGACAAGAACATAATGGAAAAACAACTGAATTAGAAAAAAAGCTTACAATTTCAGACGCACACAAGATTTATTAACTTAATCATGTAAATGTTCAGTTGAATTAAAAAGACTATTGGAGGACAATTATATTATTATGTTTTAAATAGACGTTTTCATTTTGTATCGGTATCTTATAATATTGTTTACCTTCTCGGGTTCTAACAATTGTGTTTCCATTCACCGATTTCATCCCCGGGGAAAACCTATCAAATTTATCACCTTCAAACTTCCTTCTTAGTTTGGCTGTAAACATCCATTTTTCCGGAATATCCCCTGACTCTATAAATTAAAGATTATCAATTCATGTGTACAACAATCGAAACGTTCATTTTTTTTACCAAGACTTGTAAATATTTCTAAATATAGAATGTCAATTTTGATTAATTAAAATTTAACTGAAGTCATGTGCTAATATATATATATATATATATATATATATATATATATATATATATTTAATTCTAATAAAGAACCTGGCAATTTCTAAACATAGTCTTTTTCGCGAATAAAAAGTACACAAAAAGGTAGAGTCGAATTTGTATACCTGTAGGTACTGTTGTTTTCTTGTTTGGTAGTAGTAAATTCAATTACAAAACAGGCATCTACTAATTTAATCTAATAACTCTTCTGAAATATGAGTCGACGACGAATTGTCAAAGTTTAACCTCTACATCGTGCCCTAAAGGCCATTGTGCAAACAGGTGATATATGCTATAAAATTTTTTTGTGCTGTTAGTAGTAGGTTATACTCATTCGTGAACGAAGACGCCAGTCCAGTGACAAAGTCGGGAGGTCCGGGAGCTGGTTGTGCAAGCTGACAGGTAGCCACTCCGCGAGAACACAGAATAATCACTCGGCCATGCCATACGAAACAGCGCCATACTAGCAGAATGAGCCTGAAGGTGGGTAATTGTATCCCGGCTGACCTGGCGGTAGAGGTCTCCGTCGTGGATGCTGATGCTGATGCTGCTGCTGCTGCTGCTGTTGTTGCCTTTGCTGTAACTCGGCCGTTGCCATGATTGAAAGCTGGTTCAATGCTGTTGCAACGGCCAGAGGAGAGGAGGGGAGTATCGACCTTCCCGTGTTGCTCAGCGCCATGATAACAGGGTTGGTCGGTGTACTCCAACTCGACTGATACTTTTCTTTTTTAGCAGCAGCAGGTGCTGGAGCTGGAGTTGAATTGCAGACTGGCTAGGAGATCCTGGCTGGCAATGGTTTCGGCTCTGGAGCTATTGGTGCTTCAGCTAGTTTAGGTGGTTATTCTGACACCCTCCTCCTCCTGCTCCATCGAGTTCGGTTTTGCCGGAGCGTGAAGGGTGACTTAAGCTTCTTCTTTGTCTTCTCGTCGGCGACTACACCAACAACGACCATCAATACCCCAGCTGGTAGGACTGGGGGCGTCCTGGTCCTTCCTGGCCTCCTCCACTTTCCGCCACACAAGTGTGGCATGAAATATGAGTATAAAGCGAAAATGGTTTAAGTCGTAAAGAAAAGTTATTTTATGTATTGACAAAGCTAATTTTCAGGAATTTTTTTTATCTTTATAAATAAATAAATAAACAAATAAATAAATAAATAAATAAATAAATAAATAAATAAATAAATTTATTAATTAAAAAAAAAAGCCAAAACAGGTAAATAATGTCCAACGCAAATTTCAAAGGGAGGCTACTCTTGGACTATTTTGTATTTCATTATTTTACTATTTACAGTAAGTGATTTTATGTGTGTGACAAGGGCCAGTCGTATAAAAGGGTCATATTTATTTTTTTTAATTTTATGAATGAAATATTTAATAAATTATAATATGAAAACTTCATAATACGTATAAAGTTTTATTATTCAAACAATTTTAATATGACATTTACGACTTACCAATTTTAGATTCCGTTTTACCCATTTTTGCAGCATCTTACTGGCTCGAAAGATTAATTGTTTTCTACAAGAAAAAAAAGAAAAGAATAGATATGACTCCGTTCTACGAATAAAATAGATATGACGCCTTTCTATGAATAGAATAGATATGACGCCGTTCTATGAATAGAATAGATAAGATGCCGTTCTGATCGAGTTTGTTGAATACGATCAAAAGAAAAGAATAACTTCTGACATTAAATTTACCGGAGAACCGAGATTTTTTTCTTATCAATATTCAAGTATACTCGTAGTATTTTGGCTTGATAGTCATATCCCAAAATAATTTCACTTGAATCAAGGCACTCCAGAGTCTATCTAGTAATTACAGAACAAAAGCTTTATCAACCGAGCTACCATGCTTAATTTTTACTCATATTTATAAAATTTCTATGTAAATTTTAAACTGAAGTCTAAAATATTTTCTATCCCATAATGAGACCTAGGGATAGGATGTCGCTTTATGACATAACAGTTTATCAAAACTGAGTTGAGAAATTGTGTTTTTTACGCCCCAGTCAAGACTTCTTCACTCATATCGAGGTGGTCAGTTTTTGGGATGGTTGAAGAAATCGGTGTGCCTTGAGAAAACCAGGAACTACTGACATACTATCTCAAACTAGGATCTGTTGTAGAGGGATTAGGATCTGTAGGCTGTGACTGAGAGACATTTTGATCCATAAGCTCGTGTTTTAGACCATTCGACCCCTTTTATCAATACTGAATTATGACATGTTAACACTCCATTAGAGAGAAAAAACAGTAAGCAGTTAGTGACAGTGGACAGTGCACAGACACCCCCCCCCCCAGTTGAATTGCGTCTATTTTAAAGAGATCGATTTTTAAGACATATCCCATTGGTCATTTGTTTCTAACTATCTAATACATACCTTAAATAAATAACTACCACATTCTACATGTTATAAATTGTAGTTTGATATAAAGATTCTAAAAACTTAATGAATCCGACAAAACTATGTAAAGCACGTATTTTGACTTCTTTAAAATGAAGTTTAAAAAATCTCTTATATATTTATCTGTAATGCATTGATTTTAAGGATCAATTATTCCATTCAACACATATATCTGATAGAATTGAACTAGGTCAATACGGGATCTGTCAATAAGCAATACACATTTTAAATTTTATAAATAGGCCTATTTAAAACGATCGAAACGGCATGACATGTTTAAACTCTATTTTGATCAAACAATCCGGGGGAATCCATTTTTGTATTAGGGGTGATTAACCTATATTTGAAGCAGTCCGTAACGTAAAAAGGACCCTATGAAATTAACGTCATTTTTATTTATTAATTTTCTTTAAAAAAATTGTTTTGTTTTATTTTTTTATTTTATTTTACTTTATTATTATTCTTATTATTCTTATTATTATTCTTATTCTTCTTCTTATTATTATTATTATTATTATTATTTAATTCTTATTCATTTACCTTTTTTAATAATAATAATAATAATAATAATAATAATAATAATAATAATAATAAATTATATTAGTTTTTTATCTTTATTATTTATTTATTTATTTATTTATTAAACTTATGGCGATTTTAAATACGACGGTAAAGTATTTCGTTTTTTACAATTTATGCGAAAACATTATGGAGTCATTTTTACTACAATTAAGACACAACTGTTAAGTAGCAACCGCCTCGGAGGTAAAACGTTCCCCTGGAGAGCGGAAGGTTTTCCGTTAAAACACCTGCTGGAACACAAAAAAAAACCAAAAAACTTTGAAATTTGTAATACTGCTTTGTCGCTTGGCACTCGACTTATAAAAGGATGGCGGGAGTATCGAGTGGTTACCTGGTGACTATGGTCACACACTCGTGCATCTCGTGCAAAACAAACTGCTTGTCAGATAAATCCCTTCAAAATAAACTAGATTTCGTTTCGAATAACCGCCTCGGTGGCTCCTTCGAAGGACGCCTTCTTTTGAGAGCGGGATGTCGTGAGTTCAAACCACATACTGACTTGGTGAGATAGTACCTTTAAAAAAAAAATCGCCCGGAGTACGCGCTAGTGTAAGACAGATCATTATACACAATCGCATATCTTACGATACACGAACTTTAGTTCAATCATTATATTATTGATATACTGACCCGACTTTCTCTAGAAAACGGTTAAATCCGATAAGGGCATGATATTATTTTTATGATTATTTTAGATTCGAACCTAGATTACGAGAAGCGCTGTGATCTGATATCATGCGTCTAAGACGACTCGATCGCTGAACTCCTATCCTACTTGGACCATACCCTTTTTCCTACGCCCCTGTACAAAGAATTTTTTTTAAAAAAAAATTTCATAACTGTTTTTTCCCGAAACGCATGTTACATTCTGTAAGACCGCAATCAGATAAGGCGCGAAAAAAAAAAAATCACAAATATTTTTGTACGAAATCAACACCACGTAAAAATCCAGATTTGCTGTACAGATTATAACGTGTGTGTTTGTGTGAAATTGAAAATTTAGTTTTAACTGTGTTAATATCTAGCGGTAATTTAATACTTTGTTTATGTCTATAAATGTTAAGATAAAATTTACTCAACTAACGAAGAAATGTAGTATTAAAATACAAAATCTTTCAATTCTGACTGCAGTTACTTACAAATCAAAATGGCGTCTACAAACTGCGTATATTTTATTGTTTTAATTCTGAAAATTGTGCAGCTATCTGCATCAGCTGAGAATACAGAAAATACGGAATTTAGGATAACAAGACTAGAATATCAAGGTAAATGAAAATAATAAACGCATTAATATATTTGATCTATCGCAACAAATATTTTAAATGATTAATTCTTTGTTTACGATTATCAATTAATAGTAGAAAATCTTGATTATTAACCTTGATCTCGTTGTGACTAGATTGAAAATTGCTAATGCGACGTTAAACTACCTTACAACCATCAGTTGATCTTTGATTTGTCAATGAAAATTTGCTAATGTTCATCAATTGATCTATAATTAAATTAGTGATGATGTTTGACCCTTGAGTCACTGTTCATTTATTTTATCTCCAGGCGGTAAGATCTTGGATTGTCAAGACAAAATTACCAGTGGAATAAAATCGTAAGGCAACAAGCAACTGCTGAATCGAAGAAACTGTTAAACAGTGTTTTCTCCGTTTATGGTCTAGTCTGTTTCCTAATATATGCATTATGTCTGTAATAATACCTTGCAATAAAATCGGTTTCATCATACATGTCAAATGGGTCTATTCTATCCCGGAAAACTTGGGGCCTTCTATTAAATTCATCAACTAAGTCAAACTGACCAAGAACATCAATGTAGCTATCCATTTCTGAACAAAGACTGAAATGTAAACCTGCTATATAGAAGGTTTGGATTTACCTCGAGGTTTGAGATCAGCTCAGTTTGAGCATCGTTTGTGAAATAGATTTTAAATATATAAGACGCTCATACAGGTGTAACAGGAGGGAGGGTCGGACCGGGGATCGAACACGGGACCTCCCGCTCTATAGGCGAGTGCTCTACCAACTCAGCGACCCAGACCGCTACACAGGTAAACCCGTTTTATACGCATTTGTGAATACGGACATGAGAACCAGCTTAAATCTAGATGACATTTTTCATTTGTTTTCTTCATTTTATTTATTTTTTTTTTTTAAATTTCTTTAATTCATTTATTTATTTATTATTATTATTATTATATTAAATTATTATTATTATTATTATTATTATTATTATTATTATTTAAATTTTCTTTCTTTCTTTATTTTTTTTTTATATTGGTAAGACATCCTGTTGTACCCCAACCAATTAAATTTTATATATTTATATACATTTAATTTTTTTTTTTCAAAAACGTCAAAATGGCACGATTTTATAGATTTTAGGCCATTTCAGTGAACAAGTGGAGGGTACAGAAAAGTCTTTTAATTTTTTATTTTTATTTATTTTTTTTAATTTGATTCATTTTCTTTTATTTATTTATTTATTTATTTATTTATTTATTTATTTATTTATTCATTCATTTATTTATTTATTTATTTATTTAATTATTCATTTATTTATTTATTTATTTATTTATTTATTTATTTATTTATTTATTTATTTATTCATTCATTCATTCATTCATTCATTCATTTATTTATTTATTTATTCATTCATTCATTCATTCATTCATTTATTTATTTATTTATTTATTTATTTATTTATTTATTTATTTATTTATTTATTTATTTTCAAATCAGACTGTAAATGCGACATGTTTTATGTTTAGATAATATATCTATCAGCCACATTCGATAAAGTTTTGAACTCGAACACATATACTTTTTAACTTCTTCAAATTGAACCATCAAAAAGATGATTTGCTGTAAAATGCCTTTTTTCAAGATTCTAATAGACATTATATATAGATACATATTGGCCCTGGTATTCAATCTAATATTTCAAATATTAAAAAGAACAAGAATAGAATTCCTGGGTCCCCCGCCGGTCAAGCAGTATACTTTTATACTGTATATGAAATTGCAATATTTTCAAACATTCAGGGCTGTTCCAGAATTAAATGTGTGGGGAGGTTGGGAGGAACATTTTTTTTTACCCCCACCACCCATTTTTTTTCTTCTATTTTTCCTGTCGCAAATATATCCAAAATACTACAATCTAAAATCAAACAAATACCTATTAACATATATAAGTTTATCTAAAATGTACGAGACAATATCACTGTACAGTTTTTGTTTAAAAATCATATTCAAGATTCATACTCTGGTTTACATACTGTATAAAATCACATACCTTATTGCAGAGATATACATGTAAGAAAATGGTCAGAATAGGGGACAGGAAAAACACGAGATGATGCCTCGTCATCTGTTGTCAATATCTGGTCAAGATTGTTCCCATGAAAATGAGTTGTCTGATTGTAGGCATGAAAGCACTTTCAAGGTCAATCTTTGATATAATGAAGTAATTATTGTGGTCAAAGTCCCATAACTCCAACAAAAAGTATCGACCAAGGCTATTTTAGGAACTTGACCAAGGTATTAGTGGTATAAACATTTGGTATAAATTTCATGTAAATCCGTCAAAATTTGTAGGCATGAGAGCGCTTACAAGGTCACAAAGTCCCATAACTCCAACAAAAAGTATCGACCAATGCTGATTTTCGAATCAAAAAGATGATTTGCTCTAAAATGCCTTTTTTTCAAGATTCTAATGGAGATTATATATAGACACATATTGGCCCTGGTATTCAATCTAATATTTTAAATATTAAAAAGAAAAAGTATTGACTGGTTTACCTGTTGCCAGGATAATGGAGTGGCACGCGACATACTGACTCGCTGAGCTAGCACCTTAACACTCGCCATGGATGATTACTAGCACACGGCGGGCCATAATAACACACTGGAACATCTAACCCTTAAACAAATTTGTCTTTGCTTTAATCCTTACAGATAATCAACCTTGTTCTTGCTGCAAATAGCTAAACACTGCTGATGCGACCTTTAAAACTCAACAATCAACCACACAAACAAGAAAATAACTTTACAGAAAGCTAACCTTTTTATGTAGATATATACCACAATCTTTTTTCAGAAGAATATTTAACATATTTCGTATAAACTGTTAAAATAATTAAAATTGTTCTTCATCATAAATTGATTTCAATTTATTTCATTGATAAAATGTCATTTCATTCAAGAGGTTCGTACTCACTTTCACTTAGAGGGGGTGTCGGTGGCCGAGAGGTCTAGAGCGTGTGATTACGGATCACAGAATCTCTGAATTCCAGTTTGGAAGATACATGTACCTATGTGAGAAACGTCTTAGTCATTTCCTAAAGTGCAATGGTTTTCTGCCTCAATATAAATGAAAGAATCTTGACTGAACGTAAAACGCCACTACTCCCCCTCTTTCCACTATTTTTGATTGTCTATTTTACTTAATCATATGCAAAAAGTGTTAGCCGACTTCATATATCAGATGCGTTAATTTTATTTACAATACTCATACCGGGTAGTTTTGAAAATCTTCATGAGATGTGTAATTTCGGCTGTAATTATAATACCGCTAAAATAAAAAAAACGAAATGAAATAAAGACTTATTACAATTTTTGGCGACTTTTTAACATCTGTCCATTTTTCAGAGATAAAGCAGCGTCTCTCTTATTTGGAATCGAACAACAAAGTTTGTGAAGAGGATAGAGGTCGTTTCGCTGATTATTACAAAGCTGTGGTAGATCTATACAGTAGAGTAACAATAAGTGAGAAAGATAACCTCAACCTTACATTAACTGTACAGCAACTAATCAATGAGAAACAGGAAGCGGAAATGGACATTAAACAACTAAAAATAGAACAACAGAAAATGAAACGATCTATGCAAGAAATGACGAACGTCATCAATGATTTGAGGCAGGATTTTTTTAATTTATCACAACAACTGGAAGTAACACAAAACATGCAAAACATTAGATCAAGTATAGATGATATTAGACAGAATATTTGTAACCTACCTTCAAAACTCGAACTTCTTCAAAATATTGATCATGTCAAACATTCTGTTCAAGTTATAAACAAAACAGTTGAAAACTTGGCTCTTGATATGGACCAGTTGGGACAGATTAAAACAAGTAACAAAAATGTGTCTCATTTGTCGGAACGGATCGATAACAACACGCAACGATTAAACACCATTTACTTGTATATTTTACAATTTACTTTACCTTTAGCAAATAAAATAGAAAAGGTCACTCTTGCACATGAAACAAACAAAAATGAGACAACAATAAAATTCAAAAATTTTGATAAAAAATTGGAACTCATCTCATCCAAGTTGTCCTCATTAGGGTACTTTCAAGGTAAGAACGAATTATAAGATGTTAATTTCTTAGGGTAATGATACATGATCTATATTTTACATTTTAGACGGGCACTTGTATGTATTGTTGTATCTCGAGTGGAGACGCAAATCTGAAATGTCACTAACATCTGTGTCATATAACACTTTTTTGAATTATTGAATACATTAAAAAGCGCAATATAAAAAGAATTAATTACCAGATATATATTTTCAAATCTTTTCAAATTTATTTATAAGCATTTAAAAATTTGATTTTAGGTAATAAGCCTATTAAAAGAATATGTGTGTGTGTGTGTGTGTGTGTGTGTGTGTGTGTGCTTTCTCTTGTTCTTCTTTTCGATGTGATGAAATTTTTTACCAGATTCATTTATATAAAGTTGATAATGATTACACCAGTTTTCTTCTTTTTGTCCTTTTTATTTTCTATTTAAGGAGTAAAAGGAGAAAAAGGTGTCCCAGGATTACCGGGTTTGGTTGGACGACCTGGAAGAAATGGCTTACCTGGCCGAAATGGCTTACCCGGACGAGTTGGATCACCTGGACGAGAAGGACCTAAAGGTGAAACCGGTTTACGCGGACCACCTGGAATACCTGGAATTAAAGGGGAAAAAGGAAATCCTGGTTTACCAGGTATGGATTGCGAGAGGGGCCCACCAGGTATGTAAATTAGACACCTTACCATCTCTCAGATCAGACAATCAAGAGAGTTTTACCTTGAGTGATATTAAATAAATAAATCGTAAAATTTTTAAACACTCGTTGAACATGCATTTTATGGTTGGTATTATGCACAGTTGTTTTTAATAACATAAAGGCAGTTGGAAAGAAATCAAACGCTTTTTTCTGGAATCTGACCTAATATTGTAAATGCTTCCATGAATTTGTCAGTATGTAAAACATGTTTGACATAAAATGAAGCATAAACAACATTCAATCGCTTAAGCTAGAAATATCATTAAAACCATGGATTTTTGAACCAAAATAATCAACTAAAACATAAACATACTAGCCCATATCTAAAACACAATCCTTAAAAAACAAAATACCAGCTTATGTCTCAATTGCTATCCGGTTGCTCTAAGTAAGCACATTTCTTTTAAATCTGCAATAACTCGTGTGAATTCATTACCAACTTACAATCTCGGAAATTTGTAAATAAACGTGTATATTAATATATATGTCATAAAATATTTTCTTTTATTACAATCAACAATGATTAAAAGATTTAAAATATAATATTTTAATATTTTAGCTTCGCCGCAGTGTTTCACAAGACATGAAAGTTCATCAGGTAAAAATAAATAGTCAATAATACTGTCAGTAGCCAAATTTTATTATTGTTGAAAAAGAAGAAATTTGCAAGTAAAAATATAAAAATTGGCAACAGACAACTAATACAAAAAGGCATAACACAAGTTTATGATATTTTTTTTTTACAAATAAAGGAATTGTTATGCTGTCTGTGTTTGTCCTAATAGGAATTGTGTTGTATTTAGATCAGTTTTGTGCATAGGATATTTCAAAACAATTTTAAACAGGTTTAGTTTAAATACTCATCTATCATGCTGGTCCCGGTTTCACAATCATTCCTTAACTAAGATTTTCCTTAACTTAAATCTGACAAATTTGTAATCGTCATAAATTTAATAATTATTGATATATTATGAAATTTAAGGTGTCATTTTGAAGATCAATTCAAGCTTATATCATTTGTATTAGTTTTGTAAAAAAAATAATTGTTAATTTCTATTAAAAGAGAGATAGTGATAATTTGCTAAATTTAAGTTAAGGAAAATCTTAGTTAGGGAATGATTGTGAAACTGGTGCCAGGATTCTTAATAAAACCATAAAACTAGTTTATTTATACGTCTTGTACAAAAAGGTGGATTGAAAGGAGAGGCTCTTTTAAAAATGTGACTTTTTGGAAAAAAAACTAATGAACGTTAAAATAATAGAATCATAAGGTTTTAATATTACGTAGGCAATATTGATAGTCTTTCTCTATTAGGACCAAACTCGCCCGTAAAAAATACCGATCATGAATTTAATTGTTACAAATAGACAATTAACTTTATTTTATTGTGTTGACTAACATCCGAATGAATTTTTTTATTTTTATATTTGTTATTTCTCTTTTTTTTTTTATTATCACATTATTACAGTTAATTTAATGTTTTACATTTTAAACTGTTTAAACAAACAAAAATAAATAAACACAACAAAAATAAAAATTAAAAAAAAATAAATAAAAAACCCAGTTAATAATAATAATAATAAATCAATAAAGAAAACCTTTTTATATCACTTACTTGTCAAAAATTTTCAGTTATATTCCTGATTTGACTATTCTGCTTTTGCGAGTCTTGTGAAATACAGTAAAACGGATCTCTCTCTCTCTCTCTCTCTCTCTCTCTCTCTCTCTCTCTCTCTCTCTCTCTCTCTCTCTCTGTGTGTGTGTGTGTGTGTGTGTGCAATTAAAGTTTGAATTCGAAGCTCTCTTGAAATTTATATACCAAAGTATCATTTTATGTTGAAATATTTTTAAACAGTGCGCGCAGTGAACATATTTGTCCTTCTTATAAAAGTATATTTCCTTTTTATGCTGTTTATTTTCAAATTGTTACACATGGTCCATATTAAGTTTTTATTAAATATCCTTTTTGTCATTGATAAAGATTTGTCAGATAAGACTATTTTCCTTATTTTTCAATTAACTTGATGCAAGTTAAAAATACTTATTGTGTTTGTCTTCTTCTTTTTCTTCTTCTTCTACTTCTTCTTCTACTATTTACAAGATACTTAATTTATTTACGTCCTTGTAGTTGCATTTCTATTGGTCAGACACAGTCAACGGATTGATATTCCTGAATGCCCGAACGGATCGAACAAGTTATGGGATGGTTATAGCTTTCTCAGTATGGAAGACAACGAAAAATCCCAATTCCTTGGTATGTATATGTAAATGGTCAAAGAACAAATTTTATGCACTTCTTAAAGATTAAGAACTCCTATTCTTTTGATGAGTTGATCCGACTTTGTCTAAATGCCCTTTTTAACCTTTGAATGTAGAAAATAAAATACTCAATCCATTTTCATATACAGGTTTAAGTACATTAATTTGTGTATCTTTTATTTAGTAAATTAAACGCAAAATCTAAATTTTCTAATTGATTAAATCTGCATTAATTTTACCAGTAATTGAAAAAAAATATTTATAAACATTTTTATCAATATGAAATGGTTGTTGTTACGATCTGTGCGAATTCATTTTCTTAAGTTTATGCTTATAAGCCAATAATAAATGGAAATCCTTAAAACTTGTGCCAACTCGAGAATAGGTTCATTATCAAGCCTTGTGTATGTGCAAAAGTCCTACATGTAAGTAATCTATGGCGGCAACAGAAAGAAAATGGTTAGTGCGAAAACAATGTTGTTGAATTGCGTCCATAAAAATAACTAGACAAGATTTATTTTTATGTTATTGATCTCTTCACGCATAAATGATCCATTTAATCAATTTCTGTGTTTATTAACCGTATCGCTGCCTCCGTTGTAAGAAATCATGCTTTTTATTTGTGGACGTTTCCTAGTTTTCGATATAGAATCACGTGATTAATGTTCTAAAATAAAGTTTTGGGAGATCAAACTAACAGAGACATCCTAACGAATTTCGACGTAAGTAAAGGTTCAATTATGTAGTCTAGAAATACTGTTTTTCAATCAAAGGCTAGATATGAAGTAATATGTCAGACTTGATGAATTCAGTATTTCTATTTTCGACTTTCCGTTTTTTTATGCAGCAATATTTCTGCTTGTCCAGCGTCTGGCCGTTGTTTATTTGTTTCACTGTAAATATTTTATTGCAGATGTTCTAACCACTACCAGAACAGTCTACAACAAAACAGCTGTTCATATAGAGATTGTTTAGTCAGGAATATAAACAAAACAGCTGTTCATATAGAGATTGTTTAGTCAGGAATATTTCAATCCAAAGGCTTCTTCAAAGCCCTAAAAGTTTTATTGTCATCATCACAATATTGATACATATAAATGTCGCTGCATCTATCCTAAATAAATTTCACGTAGAATAATGTCCTTTTTAGTCTCAAATTTGCTTTCACACGTGGCACCTGTAGCTTACTAGACAGAAAATCTTTCTTTCTTTTGACGTTACAGCTCTGGTGAAAAATTGCATTTTAACTGCATAAGACAGTTTTGACTTTGCTATTTAGATGAAGCATTTTAAATGTATATGTTTGTGTTTGATTTGTAAACTCCCTTGCCTACAATCAACGTTTCCTTCCGGTAACTCCAGTTTTCTTTATACCCAGAATTGGCCGTTTTGATATATGAGAAATAATGAAATATCATATGATAATACTTCACAGAAGTTTCATTTATTGAGTTTTAGACATCATGTTTAGGCAATGACAAACCTCAGTGCAAACTGTACGTTCTTAAATATAGAATAGGTCGTCTATATTGGGAATTTTAAGTAATCCTTTAAAAGTCATGGATACGTAGGTTCCGTTTATATTCTCTTAAAACATTTAACTTTATACAGTCATAAGGATAAGACTGGCATCTACTTACTAGGTTAGATCTAAAACAGCTGTATCGAAAACAAAGGCATAAAGAAAATGCAGAATCTGCTCATTTAATTGTAAATTTTGTTTAACATTTAAAATTGTTTTTCATTGTTTCATGTGTTTTTTTTCAATTTCGTATCTTTTGTAGGTACGATAGCATCCTGTTTAAAACAAGTTCGTGTCTCACCATTCATGTATTGTCGTAGTTCAGGTAGATGTGATCACATTAGAATGAATCTCAAATCTTATTGGCTATCGAACAACAGAACAATACCTACGATTACTGTAGGTCAAGGGTTCATATCTCGTTATATAAGTAGATGCGCCGTTTGTGAGGCACCCAATAACATTATAGCAGTACATAGCCAAACGGATCAGGTACCAGCTTGTCCAATAGGATGGCAAAGTGTATGGATTGGGTACAGTTTTGGAATGGTAATTAATCATTTAAACAATTAATATAATTTACAAAAAAGAATGCTAAATCATATTGTTTAGCTTAATTTACAGAATGTTAATTACAATGTAGTTTTTATTACTACGCTACGCGGTTTTACACACTAATTGATTACGTGATTATTTTCACGCTGTTCCACAACGATAACTACGCAAAAAGCAATTCAGTTCTTAGAATTACAAACCCGAAATTTAAGTTTCTAAAGCTTACCTCTGAATTTCCAAAAATCGGTGTTACAAGGTCGCTGTGTAAGAATACAATAAAACTCATTGAAAAGAAACGATGAAATTTGTTTCAAAAAACTAAAAATGATTTTAAAATTACTAGTATATGTTTTTATTTTCTAGTTAATTTCAGTCAACATATAAATGATATAACAATAAAATCCTTTGAGAAAAGTACTGTATTATGTATTATGACAAAATATTTAACCAAACAACAACATACGACTATCATACGTTAGTAGGTACGCGTGTTTATATTTGTCGTTGCCTATAAAAAAACCTCCAGTTGTTGCATCTGTAAAACAATAAAAAAGGGTAGTTTTTTCACTTTAAAATGAGGTGCTATTGTTCAGACTTTTGCAATGGTGCTATATATATATTTATATATATACTTTGTTCTCGTGTACCTCGTGTTAACATTTTCAACATTTTCAGCCGTCAAAATTCCTGAATTTATTTACATCTTAGGTCTGTTACCTTATTCAAAGCAATCTTAAACTGGAGTTGGATTCATGTAATTTTGCAACTTTAGGTTAATTGATTTTTAAATGTTAATGTTAACTTTTTTATCCATCAACCTTTTCGGCCCCTAATGTCACTGATGAGGACTGATTTTTCGTCATGAACACATAATGCACAGCAAAACTAAACAGTTTTGTTTTTGTTTTATATTTTGCGGTAAGTTGTTATTCCAAAAATTTAAATGAATCTTTTTATAAAATTTTATCAAATAAAAAAAACTGTTCCATAAGGCATAACCAAAATTGTCGAAATTGAATTTAAGGAAAGTTTCAGAGAAGGAATGATTGTGAAACTGAGGCTTGTTATAAGTACTCGTTACTCGTATATGATGTTTTTTCTTAAGCAATGATATATAACCTGATTAAATAACAATAAGTGAAGAATGTTTATCATTTTGTGTTAAACAGATTTCAAGGGATCAGTTTGACGAACATATGCAGTCAAACAATGAGCAATAAGCTATTTAGTTTAAAATTTCTGGCTTTGATTTAGAACGAACTATTTTAGTCCAACAACCGGTTTTTTTTTTTTTTTTTTTTTTTTTTTTTTTTTTTTTTTTTTTTTTTTTTTTTTTTTGTATATTACAATTACAGCAAATGTTATATATATATATATATATATATATATATATATAAGTTAAGATATGAAACTAAACTAAAAAAGTTGGTTTTGTAAGTAATGAAAAGGTTCGAGTGTACATTTCTTTACAACTTGATGAAAATGCAATGAATTTATTTCTTTTTCATCTTAGTACCTCAAAGTGAAATTTTTGTTTTATATGACAGAATATTGGATCCGGTCATATTGGGGGCGGACAATCTCTATCCAGTCCTGGAACCTGTTTAGATGAGTTTAATACCAATCCATTCATCGAATGCGGAAACAGGTGTCGTTACTCTTATACAAAATATAGTACCTGGCTTACTAGTGAAGAACATTTAAGTCCACCTGTCCCAAAGGTCATACCAAGCCGATGTAGAGTGTGTTTGAAAGAAAGTAACGAATCTAGCTAGAGCAGGATCCTGCATTTAAATCCTACATCTGATTGGAAATAAATCTGATCTCTGCATCAAATGTGTTCAGAAAATATAGACATCGTTTTTTAAAACAAATTTACAGTTACTGTATCTTGAAAAAAAGTTAATCCGATAAATTAAATCCCTAAATATTCAGACCGAAATAAAAAAAATACATGTATCGTAATATTCAAATCATTTTCTTTTAATTTCTATTTTATATGCATTTATCTTTTTTAATATCACACTAGATGTGATTTGGTTTAATTGATAACAAAAAGTGTAAAATCTCTACAACAATTTTATTAATTTAGGTTATATACTTGAGGAAACACGATATGTCGTAATTTGTGACTACACTGTAGTAACGGGTTTCCGTTCTCAATGACATCTAACGTAGCACAACGATGGCAAAGGTAAGACAAATGATAATAAGGTTATAATTTTTTCAATATTGTATTAGAAATTGATGGTTTGAAATTGGTTTGAGTGATTCTTCATATTCTGTTTCATATTTGAAATTAATTTAATTATGACACCCAGTAGAGGTTACATCTGAAGCATGAAGTTGATAAGTATGAGGTAACTGTATCCAAACTCCATGTTCCTTTGAATCTCAAATTTGAATATGTACGTGACGTGTGTAACTAGCTAACCTCTGAACCTCATCATTTTTTAATCCATTCGTTGATTCGTTGTTTGCTTATCAAATAATGCAATATATATATATATATATATATATATATATATTGTCAAACCTGTCTTAAAAGCCACCTCTCTATAAGGGCTACCTGCTTACAAGGGCCAATAAAATTCTATCTCAGTTGCTGTTTATTCATATTATTTGAACTTGTATATAAAAGCCACCTGTCCATAAAGGCCACTTTTACTGATTCCCATGGGTGGCCTTTATAGACAGGTTTGACTGTATATGATATGATATGATATAGCAGTAGTATATTAGTATTTTTGTGTTTTATCTTTAAATTTCCTTTGCAATGCTGCAAAAAGGTTTGGCATGTATCAAATATTGTAGATAAAACTTCAACTTGGTGATTTCAAATTACATGTAATACTTAGTAATCAATTTTTATTGGAAATTAGCAGATATGTGTTCGTTGTTTTAAAATTTGAAACGTGTGCTACGTTCTAAACAAAATACTCTTGACAAGTTGAAAGACAATTAAACTTTAAACTTTAATATTTTTAATATTATATTCGTGTCCGTGTGAACATGTTTTACTTTGAATAATCTCTCAAAATAATGTAAAAGTACTATATTCTCTTGAAAAGTGTTCAAGATATTTTGTTTGCGGTGTTTCGAACTGGAGATATTTTATTGCAGATAAATATTTGCTCTTAGAAACATAAATCATTATTTTTCGCGAGTTTTGCTGATTCAAATGAGATATGTGGCGAGAAAATCGGATTAGAAATACCTTATTTATCACAGTTTTCCGATGTCGCATAGGCTGAAAATATGCTTACCGGTACAGTTGTACCGGTAGGAACGGGAAGAGGTTAACTTTGATGTGCCATATGTGCACATTTGGAAATTCATTTGTCATCAGTGACACTAAGGACCAAAAGTATATGAATTCAAATCAAGCTAAGGAATGCTTTACATGAGAGAACAAACCTTAGTTTTAAAAAAAATTCAATAATCAGGACGTCTGAAATTCTAGAAAATTTTAAATCGGTAACTTATTATAGCTGGCGCATAAATGTTACAAATGTTGTTATCCTATTTCATTTTAAAGTATTGATCTAGACATTGTCAATTGACCAAGTGATAAACCTTGATCTCTTATGCACTAGATATTGTAATGTACTTAATTAAATGCTTTTTATAAGCTTTCGCGACAGAGTTGCTTAACAAGTTTTATAGTAATAAAATGATGCAGATATTTTTCTTTATTGTATACTTAATTTTACCTACATGTATCGTAAATCTTTCTAACAACTCATATTGTACTGAGAAAGGCAAATATCAATTCATTTTTAATTAAATATGGGAAAAAACACTAGTAGCAACTTCAAATTTAAAACTCTGTTGCGTAACTCAACCAATAAAATCCGAACGTTTGCTTTGCTTATCTCATATTGGCTATTCGATCAAAAACAGGTTAAAACGATAATTTTTCAACCCAAGTCTAGGAATGGTATTCGCTTTTGAAAAAGTAGTTTAAAATCCATACTTAAAAATTATCTAAAAATTTTAGACGAAAATTAAACAGACAGCTTGAGGAGACTTTAGTTACTTAAACAACATTTTAGAAAAAATTCAAGGTATATTCATATATCACATTATCAAAAGTGGAAAAATCTGAAAGACAATCTTATCCGCGTGGAGTTAACGAAAAGGCCTGGCATTGGTTCCTCGGGGTTCTGAGTATGCGAGGTAAGAAACCGATGGATGGTTATTTGAAATAGTTAGATCTACTGCATAATTACTATTACATTTTTAATATATATTTTTAAATGAACGCAAAATATATTTTAAACTGAACTTTTTGTAACAGAATCACAACTATAATTATCTCTTTACCTCTTTTAAAATTTTACTTTTCTAAATTTATACTGTGACATCATTTTATTTGCCCATTTCTCTGCATTAAATTTTACATTGGAATTGACCTCAAATACTGCATTGAAGCAAAACCTTTTTGATTAGAAATAGTTGGTAAATATAATTAGTTATCGTTGAGTTCATCCAACAAGAGTAACAGACTTCCAACAGATCCTCCTCGAGCTCCTACCACTGCCGTAGTTCAGTTTGTAGAGTGATCGCTCTTTAAATGGGAGGCCGTGGATTCGAAACCCGACCGGGTCTGACCCAAGACTTGAAAGTGGGTATTGACTGTTCTTTCGCCAAGCACTCGTCATTACGAAATGAAAGTCACGGTTCTTTCGGATTGAAAATTAAAAGAAATGAGGTCCCCTGTCACGGAAGGCATGGCACGATAAAAAAACCTGCTGTATAATGCCATCAGCGCAACGCACAGGCAAATTTCTGCACTTTCACCTATGGCTGGCGACGTCTCAAACTTAGTGAAATATTCTTGACGAGGACGTTAAAAACAATTACTCAACTCAACTCTCCTCGAGCCTATTGCGCCTGAATAATATAAAGAGAGTAAAGGGAGATAATTATGTCCTTGGATAACAAAATATTAGTACCGTTACTAGGCCCTTTAATAAACCGAGGCAATAATTGAAGATCGTTCTATATATAATGATATACGGCACCAACATTCTCAATGTTTTACATCTTTCACATGTAAGGAAGGTATTAAAAAACAGTATAAAAGGAAAGCTCAAGACTAGACCAGCTTTTTTTAAATAGTGGGATGGTTTTGTGTTACGGAAACTAGTTTAACCACAAAGATTGGTCTATGATTTAACCTGGATTTTTTTTATATCACTTCTGTGAGAAAAAGTACTTGGTTAAATTTTTACCGAGGCAATTGCCTTGGTTGCCTCATAAGTAGTTACGGTACTGAATAGATGAAATTTGTAGCATGTGGCATAACTGATCAAATAAGTAATGAATATACGTTGTCTTTAAGAAAATTGTATGTAGAACATCTATCAATCATCTGTAAAATCTTAAGATCCGGATAAGAAAATCCGCACGGAAATCACTCGATTGTTATTATTAAATTACCACGGTTAGCATGGAAATGTCCAATATCGCTTATTAATTAGAGTAAAATAGTTTTCTTTAGAAAAATGAAACGTCTTTAAACGTTAAATAAGACATCTTAATTCCGAAAAAGAAAATTATTTGGAAATAATTTTTTTAAATGTTCTGAAAAAAATATTAACAGTACCATTCAGTAAATTATGTAAAGGTCATAATATACCAAATTTGATTTGAATGGAGATGTACATCTTGTCAGCAATGTACAAATCAAATTTGTGGCAATACAAAACCAAAATTGTGTTATATGGCTGTGTACTTGCTCTTTTGATCTATTTTTTGCCTTTAGATTTTTAATGCCCTTTTAAAACTTTAACTTAAATTCATGTAATCCCTCATTCTATCGCTTTAACTTTATTGCTAGGGGACTTCTAGGAACGTAAAAGGCTTTTCAACGTAAAAGGTGATCTTGCCGTTGCTACAAGTATTGTCCCGGCGACATTATGTGTATTCTCTTATTGTCGCTCAAACTGCCTCGGTGGCTCATTGGTAGAGCGTCCGTCTTAAGAGCGGGTTTTTTATTGGTTTATACCAGACTGTCGTATATAAGACTTAAAATATGAGACATTACTTCCTCGTTTTGCGTTCGGCTTAAGGACGATAGAGTCTTAACTGGTTCAGTCAGTGCCAATGTAATGAATATAATGAACTGGAGGATTAGTATATTTGACTGTGGCATACTGACTCAGTGAACTAGTACCTTACTAAATGATGCCCTGAGTGACCACAGGCCCTTTAACACACGCGCACATCACACGCATACATACATTTAAACTTGTTCTTAGATTTATCTATGTAAAATACTAACCTTGTTCTCGTCGCAAATAGCTGAAAATTGCTGATGCGACGTCAAACAACATTTTCACAAAAAAGAGAACATCTTATAGTCGCTTAGCGCTGCGTTTTGTCGTTTGCGACAATGTCCCTAGATGACACATTTTTACCTGTACACACACACACACACACACACACACACACACACACACACACACACAGATATTTTAGAATTTTAAGATTATCAAATACTTTGAGAACAGCTTGCAATGTACTATGGAAAATGAGACTATTAATTCTTATATGAAATAATCTCATCCGATCAGTTTTAATCAACGCCTTACAATCTGTAAGCAACATGTTATATTTTAGTCTTCAACTAGGAGACGGACTTTGTTCAGTGATCCGGATTCCTTTTGTCACTTACCCAATGTTAAATTTTTAATTGGAAACGCTATACAATGTTTACACTTTAAGTTAGTTTTGATTTGTCATAATTTTGTCAATTCATGATAGAGCGTCTGCTTTTTATCTTAATATGAAACAATTTACCTTGGCAGGTGAAAGAAAGAAATCCCCCGGCAATGACGACAATACACGAGACTGTTCAGTAGTGATGGTGTTTACAAACTAACAAGGAAACAAAGAAGACAGAAGACGAAATAGATTATTTAACAAAAACAGCTTACAGCCATTTAAAAAATGGAAAACTAAAATGTATAAATTTCAATCAAGTCTGGTGTATACAATAAGAGATAATATATATATATATATATATATATATATATATATATATATATATATATATATATATATATATATATATATATATATATAACGTACTCACATTTATATATATTCATCTTTAAGGATAGCAAATGTCAGTGTATGTGAAATTATACAATGTTATATAATGCATTGGGTTTGCGGCACGTTTAACGCCATACCTGTACTAATAGGTTTTACAGTGATCATGATGGACAGGTAGTTAAGCTGTTAGCCTTAAAGCTCGAGGCGTCTTATCGGGGTTGGGTCGATCCCGGTCGACCGAAACTGAAAAGAAGTTTTACCTAGTAAAAAAACTTTACTAGTTTTTTAGGCACCAGTATAAACGGCTAAGTGGATTATCTGCGACATCGCAGAGAGTGTACTAGCGCTATAAAGACTATCATAATTGTGTACTTGTAAAAATCAGGCTAGTGTACTGTCACTTTAAAGACCGCAATAATTGTGGACTAGTACATTGTACGAGAGTATACTAACACTTTAAATACCGCAATAATTGTGTACTACTGTCTGATTCACTAAATGCCATGTATTTCCGGATTGAGTGTTTGTGTTTTCCTATATTAAATCCCCGTAAGGATTTTAAAAAGCTCTGCATTTTATACTCCATCTAAGATGGCTTTTAGTTTGGTGTCAGTTAATTACGACAAAATGCATACGTCATAACGGTAGGTGGCATGCTACAAATTTTTTTGATATCTCTTCTAAAACCATGAAAAACTAGTGCTACGGCGGACTTGAATCAGACAGTAGTACATTGCACGAGAGTGCACTAACAGTTTAAAGACCGCAATAATTGTGTAATAGTACAATGTAGATCGAAATCACTTGCACATTCAAGAAAAAAAACAAACTTCTGTTTGGATTATTCCACAAGATTAAAATAAAATTGCCTCGTCCTAAATTAGTTCAACTTTTTCTTATGTGACGTGAAACAACATTAAAAAGTTAAACACCCGTAATGATAAATAGTGATAGAATAAATAACTCACTAAAAGTTCTGATATATTGCAAGATTGTAACAGATAATTACATAGAATGTTAAAATTTGAATATATATATATATATATATATATATATATATATATATATATATATATATATATATATATATATATATATGTATTCATTTGCCTTGTGAAATTCCCATTGCTGCATGCTTGAAAGCCTTTGATGTTGTGTGCATTTCAACTATAAATCACAAAAACCACGTGATTCCGTGTATGAATACATATAACATATAAAATGCAATACACAATCCGGAACTACAGAACCATTAGTTAACAAACATGGTTGCCACGTTATTTGAGACAAGTCTGAAAAGCGCATTTATGAGATTTTACAAGAACAGTTTACTAGTTAAAATGCACAAAAATCAATGAAATTAATCAAATGAAATTTTATTGACATAAAATGACACCTAGCTGATATTCACCGTAATATCGTCATTGTGAAACACAGAGTTTAAAAAATCAAATGGTGTTTTTGATGGCCTGTTGAAAGGACAGGTAAGATCTGTTATTAAAATAAACAATTGAACAATCAGATCTTATAAAAATTTCAAAGCCGCTACATCCCCTATTATTTTGAGACAAATGTGTAATAGTTCGATTTGTTAATTAATTTTGTGTTTCATGGATGTAAATGTCATTAACATTTAAAATAAGATTTACGACACACAGCAGAAAAATCGCAAAGGGGATTTGGCAACAATCCAAGATATGTCCCCTAAACGTATAAATGCTAAATACAGTGAAAAGTGTCCGTTTCACATGCCTCGTTCTTTGATCGAAAAAAAATGAAAAAAAAAAAAAAAAAAAAAAACAGCTTTAAGTCTTTTAATCTTTATAACAAAGATACACTAGCAACCTCTCATAACAATGATACGTGTTTAAAGTACTACAAAACTCCTTGCTTAACCTTGAAGCTGCATTAAGTATTCCTAGGAACAAAATTTAAACGGTGCTGATATAATTAATGATGTTCCTAATGAATAATGTTACATTTGGTGCACCGATAAAGCTCAAATAAATACAGAAATAACAATAATTTCCCAGCGAGATGTAGACTTTTTGATTTAATTTTAGAACATGGTTACGTAATAAAAAACCGGGTCATTTAAATACAACTTAGAACGGTGAAATACGATAAATTAAACACAGAATTTCATTAAATTTATCATTTGTGACTTTGTAAAGGATACTTAACCACCATTGCGAATACATTTGGATATTAATGACGGACAATTCATACATTTTGTCAGGTTTCAATTTCGATTCATTGGAGTTCCCGTTCATCTGTGCGCATGCTCCAAGCAAATAATAATCATCTTTATACATTGACCAAAACGTTAGAGGATTCCGTTTATTTGAAGCTAATATAAATTATTTTTTAGAAAATGAATGTCACGGATCGTGATTAGAAGTTATCTATTTAAAAAAAAATATTTTTAGAAAATCAAAAAAATTCAGAAAATTGAAAAACTTAATGCAGCTTTTAACGGTCTAAACAATTAGAGTTATTTGCACCGCATCAGATACAGAGAATAAGTATACTCCCCATTGTTTGCTAACAAAACCGAATATAAAACTCGGCACATAACGTTAAAATCGCCCCCTCCCGCTACTGTTTCCTCCGTTTCATATGCATTTGCATTATATATAGTCAGCAATTTTTTAATGCAAATAACACTTACTCCGAAATTGTTTGCAAATTCTCACTTCAGTTCTTGCACTTTTGACTTCCATAATTGAAAGGGCGCCGCATATGTGTACCTGATTTTCGACCGAAATAAAGACCACAAATAACAACACATTTATTTTATTGATATTCAAATTTTTATTTATTTTATTTTATATCTAATATTCTCATCAATATATTATGCAAATAAAAAAAATCGAGAAAAAAGCCATCAAAAAACCACTAAACGCTATTATTTTTGAAACCAACACCCCCGTTTGTTCCCCCATACCAAAAAAGTGCAGATTAATAAATGCGCGTTCTTCTTTGCTGTCTAATACATTAGCTCGAAACTGCTAGCACAAAGCCTAACATTACTGCTTTATACTTATTTCATTTACAAATTTGTTCGTTTTGTAATGCAAAATTAAATGATATTTTTGAAAAAAAAAACAAAAACAAAAACAAAAACAAACAAACAAACAAACACGCCGTTAAATCATCCTGGGAACTACAGTATTTAGCTTGCTCAATAATTAACTGTGTATGTCACGATTGTCATTTGAAATGGACACCGATTGTTTAAATAATTAAGGATATTCAAAATAGAAATTATGTCACAAAAATTGTAATGACGTTCACGTTTATTTATAATTTCAATAGATGTTAGTGTCTATTGAATTATGTCATGATACTATACAATAACTGATCGTGAAGATCTCAACAATGCGCTGTGTAATTCATTTTTAAACACAGTTGTTATTCTCTTGCTGATCACGTGATGCAAATGATTACTTTGATCCGTCATCTGTCTTCTTAGACGCGTGATTAATACTATCTCCTACAAGAGTTAAGAGTTCTAAAGATGAGCTTCAAATGAAATGCTATCAATCACCCGTAATCCGCTGTTGAAATGTTTTGTGTTGAGATTGTTGACGTCATTTGGGGACTAGCAGTTGAGCTCACGTCTTTTGATGATTTAGTAGCACCCTGGAGTAAACTGTTTGCATTTCGAACTGAAATTAAGAAAATAAATCAAAATTAAGTGTCACTTATTGACTTGGAGATTTCAACTGTCAGTTCAAGTTAAATGTTGTAAAGTACAATGTCAGTTGAATGTCCTTCCGTGAAAATCAAGTAAAATAATTCAGAAAACCGCGAAGTAACTTAAGAAACAAATCAATCCATCTGCAAAAGAGCTGGAAAAAATCATATTTAACTCTGTCGAGTTAGAAAGGAGGTGCTTAGCCTTCAGCAGCACCCGGTCCCACTTCCTTGATGGAGGTTACAACTAACGTCTATAACGTTTTTCATTGATTTATTATTATTATTATTATTATTATTATTATTATTATTATTGATTATTTAATTGATTAATTTATTAATAAATTTATTTATTTATTTTCGGGGAAGGGGTTGTGATTTAGACATTTACTGGTATGTTTGTGTTTTGTTTCATACGAACACATTTTAAAAGAGAAATCCTATATCAATAAACGTGCATTAGAAAATGCATCAACCGATAAATAATAAAATGTAATAAAATATGTTTATTTTTATTTGTTTAATAAGTTGAAACCTTTCCCTAGTTACTGACAAAAAGTGAGATGAGACGTAGGTGCCTAAAAATTTTAACTTGTTGCGAATTAATTTATATTTCTGTTTAATTAATTGTTGTGATATATGTGTGAGATAGCATATGTGATAGATTTATCTCACTGAATAAGTGGTACGATTTTTTTCCATATGCGCACGTGTAGTTATCTCAATTGAACAGAGACGATTTTTTCCATTGGCAAGGGACATAATTTAATGAAAAAAATTAATTTGGAAACGACAAAAAGATTTTTTTTTTATGCTGAATTACATTTTTTTACTCAAAGATATAAAAAGAAAAATCGTTGTCAGTGTTTTGTCGCGTAGGTTCACATTCTGCTGAGTGAAACGTTATTCATTATTGTTGCATCTCTTGTATTCATCCGCTAGCAAAATCTTGCATGGTTATAGTACGGATTCCGATATTTTTTTCATAAATTGTATACTAGAGAAATAACAAATTACTTGACTAAGGTCGAGATTGGAAAATTCCGACCCCGTTGTCATATTTTTTTTTCATCTCAAACTCGACAAAGCTCGTTTGAGATGAAAAATCAGACCACTCGATCAGAATTTGTCCCATCTCGACCTCAAACTCTTAATAGATTCTCTTTATAAGTTTTGACTTTTTGTTCTATTTGGCAATAAATCTTTGAGTATGCCATATCACGACCAAAAATATTTTTGCATGCGAAAATTTGTGTTACAATATTCAGCAAAATCTATATGTCGTAAGGTCTCCCTACGAAAAAATGTATAAAAATTACGGATATTGTTTTCAATTAAAGCAAGGAAGGCTGCATAAAAAGGCTCATAAACAATGTAGACTGAAATTAATGTTGTTTTTTTCTAGTTAACCAATTACAGTTGGTCTATATCTGATCCTATAAATAACGCCTAGTCCTGTAAGTTCAAAACTTAATAAGTTCAACTAAATGTTAAGGGGAGGTTCAAAATAAAACACAAACATACCAGTCCATGATTAAATCACAATCTCAAAAAAGTAAAAACTTTGAAAACTGGCCAATTCAGTTATCCACATGAACTTCGTAAGGGTAAGTACTTCCTCTCTAGCTGGCTTTACCCATACCATGTGCAAAATCAAATTTGAGTATGAAAGGAACATGAAACAATGGGAAGTCAAATATATCCAGTATAATTATGAATACAGTGACTGCATATTTATGAACAATTTTGTGATGACGGTCGTAAAATATTTTACGGGCCTTAAAACATTATATATATAGTTATTATGAAATTTTAACTAAAATATTTTTCTCACGGTTTAATACTTACAGTTGTATGCATGTTGAAAAATTACAACCATTACACAAGATTAAAGTTGTTGCTAACTAACTGGTTAATCTAACGGATATTTGGACTCTGATTTAATAACAAATTCAGATTTCTTTTTTCCGGGATGATCCGTCAGAGACATGATAAACATTTTTGGGGTGGGGGGGGGGGGGGGGAGTGTGATTTTGCAAACCAACTGGTTAATCTAAAGGATATTTGAACAACTGGGCTCTGATTCAATTACAAATTAATTTTTTTTACGAGATGGTCTATTGGAGACATGTTTAACTTTTTTGGGGAGGGGAGTGTGTTTTTGCTTACTGCCTAGTTAATCTAACAGATCATTGAACAACTGGACTCTGATTAAATAGCAAAAATCAGATTTATTTTTTTCCGGGATGATCTGTCAGAATTTTTTTTTTTTTTTTTTTTTTTGGGGGGGGGGGTGATTTTGCTAACCAACTGGTTCATCTAACGGATATTTTAACAACTAGACTCTGATTTAATAGCAACATCAGATTTATTTTTTCCGGGATGGTCTGTCAAAGACATTTTTTTTTGGGGGGGGGGGGTGATTTTGCTAACCAACTGGTTCATCTAACGGATATTTTAACAACTTGGCTCTGAGTGAATAACAACATCAGATTTATTATTTTTTTCTGGGATAATCTGTTCGAGACACGTTTAACATTTTTATTTTATTTTAATTTAATTCAATTTAATTTTTTTAGGTGGAGGCGATTTGAATAAATGTGTCTGATTAAATACCAATATCAGATTTATATTTCCGAGATGGTCTGTCAGAGACATGTTTAACAACGTGCCTTTCGTTATTCAATACTTACAAAATATCAAAATCTATGATTTCTGTAAAAAAGTGAAACGATATTACAATTTCAAAATGTCTGGAAAAATCCCATTATGACAATTTTTTTTTAAATTTGATATCAAAACTTGGTGATTTAAATATGAGTAACAAATTTTCAAAATGTGAAAGTGAGTGGTTATTTATTGATTTTAAATATTTACAGAACAAAATTTACTTCCCGAAGGAACAAATGTGCAGGAAAAAATGTGCATTGCTTTTAATTTGTTCACGTGTTAGAGCCAGACCATGGATTAATTAAATTGCAATATCTGTTAACAATACCCCAAAGAAATTAATAATAATAATTATAATAAAAATCATCATCATCGTCGTCGTCGTCGTCGTCGTCGTCGTCGTCACATCCAGAGTTTCTGTCGTTTGAAAGTAATTTCTTCTTTTATTATCTTTATAAAAAGCCGACCAAGAAAATCTGAAGCTGTAGATTTCGAAGCGATTAAATTAGCATTGAAATAGCTTGTTGTAGAAATATTGGATTAACCTCAAACGCGAAAAATCTCACTTATTTCGAAAGACAATGAGTTCAGGGTTTACTTGCGAAAACCATTGACCTTGGAAAGATACTGTCAAATTTTCCATGTCCCAGTTTCACAATGATTCTCTGAGATTTTCCTGAACATGAATATAGCAAATTTCGGCAATTTCTTTTGGAACTTTGTATAAAAACAAAATGCAAATGTTATAAGCTTGGATTGACCTTCAAAATGATCAAAACAAGTTAAACAACTGTATATCTTGACCATAAATAAAATATATAAGAATTTATATCTGCCAGATTTAAGTAAAAAATGCATACTTATACTAGATATATATGATTTACCATAGACCCTTGTTCCTCTCATTATGAAAATCGACTTTGCACGTGACGGGTGTAGCTAGCTAGGCAGGAGGTGCTTATCATTCCGGAGCACCCGGCCTCACTTCCTTCATGGAATTTCAGTAAATTTGCCAGTTTTCAAAGTGTTTACTTTGTTTTTATCGGATTGTGATTTGGACATGGACTGGTATATTTGTGTTTTTGAGGAAATGCTTGTGAAACTGGGACATGTGCGAGAATATTTCTAAAATAAATAAAGAACTTTACCATTAGTAATTTAACTAGAAAATTGATTAAGGTAGTTTACACTTCAGCAACATCTATTTTACGAGACTCAGCATTATTTGCAAAAACCTGCACACAGAAATAAGAGGTATACGCAAGCAATTCGACGAACAAAATGTCCCCGTTTTATAATTTATTTCATTAGCTCTACAAAATACCACTGCGGTAGCTAGGTTGGTAGAATGTTCGCTCCGTAAGTTGAAGGTCATGGGTTCATATCCCGACCGAGTCTGAACAAAGTAGTGATTGTACTTTCGCCAAGCACTCGGGATGACGAAGTAAAAGTCATGGTTATTTTGGATGGGAACTTAAAATAAACAAGGCTCCGTGATACGGTAGCCGTGGTACGATAAAGAACCCTGCTGCATAATGCAACGCACAGGCAAAATTACTGCACCTTTGTCTATAGTTGGCGACGTCTCGATATAATATAAGTGAAACATTGGGACGTTAAACACCAATACTAGACTCAACTCTACAAAATGTTACAGAGAAAGAAACATTTCTATTATGGAAGTCTCCAGTTTTCATCGAGTCCTTTTTTAAAGATCGGTGTTTTTTCGGGTGTTCGATTTTCTCCACCATTTCTAAGTTAACCGCCTCTATATTAGTTGAAAATTCTTGAAATTGGTGTTCAGCTCTTGTGTTATTGGACTAAACTTTGAGAGTTGCAAACAATAATTTCTTTAAATGTACTTTTTTAAAATTTTAGATGAACCATTTTCTAAAATTATCTGATAATAAATATATATATAAATAATTAGCTTACCCATGTCATCAATATGATCCGACATGATTAAGGATATCATGACCATAAGAACACTAACAGTAAACATCGTCATCGACGTTATCATGACGACACGAGCGATTAATTTTTGTCGTTTACTCCTTCGATCAACATGTATATGCAAATTTGCTGATGGTTCTCGAATTAATAAATCGCTCAATAAACTTCTAGCAGTCATTTGATCGATGTAAAACACTTCGTTAACTTGTCGATAATAATTCGGATCGGTTATAATTTCGATTTCGTCGTCGGACATAGTTATATTTGACCATTCATGTCCATGTTGGCATTCACTATATTCAGGTTCGTACTCAAAATGATGATGGTGGTGATGATGATGTCCATGTGGGCATATATGTGCCCAGCTTGGCCTCGGAAGGTTGTCCGCCATTTTCGACATCGTTTCCCAGTCGTCATGATCATGTTCGTGTCGACATTCGTGATAACTTGGAGATTCTTCGTCGGTATATTTGTCGGATATTGTAGCTGGACTGTTTGGTGATAATTCGTCGTCGTTAGAAATCAAATCACTAGCTTGACTCATTTTATCTGTGAAAATAATAATAATAATAATAATAATAATAATAATAACAGTAATAATAAAATAATAAAAAAGTAAACTTCATAATATAATTAAAACTTACATGTGATTCAAAAAGTCACATGCGCATCCATACGGTTGGAATAAAAATTTTAAAGTTTATCTTAAAGAGATTTATATTTCCGTCATGTACTACCTTTGCATTTTTAAGGAATAATGCATTCAAAAGTGGTACATGACATTTCTTTCAACATCATGCACTGTAATAATTCTTAAAAACAAAAAATTAAAAAAAATTAAAAAAAAATGAACACTAACAAGGAAATAGCTTAAATTTTGAATTAAATTTAATTGGATATTCAAATTATTCTTTAAATTTTTATAATTATCTTATCAATTACATCTTATTTAAGTCATTACAAGAATTCGTATTTTTTTTAAAAAAAAAAAAAAAAAAAAAAACATTATTGCAATCTTAATGAATATCGATTTTTCAACTAAACATGTTTTTATCAAAACTTTACAAGAAAGCATCTCGTCACAATATTCTCAAAGTATTTAAATAATGGTGATATATTTATAGTGATTTTTTGTGATCTGAATGTGATATTTGTTGATAAATATATTATAGAATTGTGTAATATAACGATATGTTAAAATGTATGTATAATGAACATGAAACATATGGCGGGAACTAGACCTTGGTTCCCAGCACCAACCAGGATGTTTTAAATAAGCAAGATAATTAATCTTTTATTTCTCAAGTCCATTCATCACACCTTCAAAAATATGCATGTAGGGGGGGGTTGACTAGAGAAGAATACCGGTATAAGAACCGAACTGATGTGTCTTTAGGTTTTTAAACTACTCTAAACAATAAAAACCTGAAGCGTCTATTGATGGATCGCTACACATAATGCTGCCTAAGTTCGAAGCCCGCTAAACAGATCCTATTGTAAAATTGTTTGCAAATTCCGTCAATTCAACTGCGAGGGTCGGCCGTTTTCTCCCTTTTCCTAACAAGTCCATTAACTGACCATCTCAATAAAAGTTTTAAAAATACCGTTGTGTAACACAGTTTCCCCATTTCAATTTGCTTTCTCAGGCAAGAAGCTGCTTTTGAATGCCAGTTTTGTTACAACGATAATGCATCAAGAATCATTCTTGTTTGAATTTATCGAGTGTATTGTTACTCATTTTTTATTCACTGTATACAAATCAAAATGTATAAGATGTCGTGATAAATAAAAAAAAAACACATGTCTTAACGTTCTTGGGGTTTTTCAACATCCGATATATTTAAATAGATTTGCTCTACAATTTAAAAAATATGCTGTTGTTGAACTAATGAATCAAAAAGATTTCTAGCGCCTCAGTTAATATTCTGAGAAATTTTTTAAATAAAATTTTATAATTTTTTAACCTCATTCGATTTTCAATTTCAATATATAAAATATTTTTCATATTGAGTTACACCGTCAGGATTTTTTGTATGGAAAACCGCTTGAATATCAACTCATTAACACGTTGCTTGAAGGCTTTCGTTTGAAGCACAGTGAGGTGAAGTGTTGTTAGTTTCATTTAATTATTAATTCATTGGTGATATATATAAGCCGAATTTTGTAGTTCACAGAATAATTTCGCGAAACAATCTTACATTATATATGAGTTGTAACACTTATAATAATTTTGCATTATATAAATACACAATATATGTCATATATATATATATATATATATATTCAAAACACGCTATTTATGTTAAAGTATACCGAAAATAATTGTGCTTAAAATTGTCTAATGTATTAACACACATACACATAAATTGTCTTTGCTTTAGTCTGAAAAATGTTGCAAATTATAAAGATTAATTAATGAAGTGTTGTTCAAACAATTGCAATGATCATGACAAAACATATAATAAAACAACTGTGAAAAGCCAGCAAAATGTACCACAGAAATTATTGATAAAACCTTTTGCATCTACGATTTATTTGGAGTTGAAGGAGTCGGTTTAATCAGTACTTTAAGACAGTCTTCAGTATGATACTGTATGAACTTTAAAACAGGCGTGCACTACAACTGCAGATTGGGCGAATTTTAGAGCATCAAACGTTTCCGAAAAAGCATTACATAATACACCGCTGGCATAAACCAATAAGAAAATTTAGTACACAATGGCAGGATGTGTGTGGATTTAGATGATCCACGAATACCAACTTTTCATATTATCCGAATCGATATATATATATATATATATATATATATAAAAGCTAGGCAAGAAAAGACAGTAAAAAATAATGAATAGGAAAATTAATTCCATCCAAAACTTTATGAAAAAGACAAAGAATTCCATCCACAATTATATGAAAAGGAGATAAGCAAGGTGTTAAAAGACAAAATTGAAAATACTGTATATAAAAAAGAATTCAATCAACAATGTTATCAAAAGGAGATAATCAAAGGAAGAAAAGATAAAATGGGAATTAATAAATAACAAGTATACTTCAATCAAACATTTTATATTTAAAAAAACAGGTGCTCAAGAAATGATGAACAAAATGAAAAATAATGAATATAAAAAATCCATTACAATTTTATGGAGAAAAAACCAAACAAACAAGGCAAGATAGGGGCCTCTGTTAGAGTGTCCCAACCATCCCATTTTTAACAACCAATAGTCCATAAACATTGAAATTTAAAATTAACACTATGCATTATTGAAGAAACACTAAATCAACAGGACTACTGGTTTATTTCATTCATTAAGAAAATGAGAAAACATAAATGTAACTGTTTTATTCATTCATTCATTCATTCATTCATTCATTCATGCATTCATTCATTTATTTATTTATTTATTTATTTATTTATTTATTTATTTATTTATCTATATCATTTTATTTTAACAATTATAAGTTTATTTATATTATACAACAAAATTGTTGCAAATAAATAGATAAGTTGTATTACATTCTTTTTTAAAACGTTCGGGCATGTCATTCAAATTTTGTGAATATTCGGAAAATAATTGATGTAGAGTAGACTTATTTTGCTTTAAGAGCCTTTCAAGATATGAGTCAATGACAAGCGAACAATCCTAGGATTGGCCATCGAATGGAGACGATAAGATCTGATGCGCTACCTGTTTTGTATTGGGTGTGCAGTAAAATTAATCCAAATAACTAATTATTTCAAATTTTCTGACCAACAATAATGCAATAATGCTGATGTGGCTTTCAACAATAATTGATTCATTTCACATAAGGTATATTACACAAATAAATCTAAATGTTTGTTAAAAAATACCTGTTTTAGTTGCTGTGCTATTTGTGCACATTATGGAAATTCATTCCTCATCGGTAAAACTAGGGGCCGAAAAAGTTGATAGATAAAAAAGAAAATCAATGAGTGGAGTGGAATGGAATAATGGTGTTTTACGCCCCAGTCAAGAATCTTTCACTTATTTCGAGGCGGTCAGTTCTGGGATGGTGAAGGAAACCGGAGTGCCCGGAAAGAAAATCAATGAATCCAAAGTTCCAAAATTATATGTATCAATAACCAAATAAGCAATAATTGTCCTCGGTCATTTTATATAGCGGCAAAAATTTAATCCTTCTCGAGCAAACCATTAAAATTGACAGTTTGCTTGACAACTGTCAATAGTTTTTTTCAGGTCACTTATGTTTCCCCACCATCCTTAAACTGACCGCACCGATAAAATTTTTTACAAATCTTGACTGGTCTGTTACACAGCCATTTGAACAAAACTTACATAAAATTATTATAATTTTACATACAGAAATAAATGTTAGAAAAATAAATTGAAATAATATAACATGCCAACTTGTTTAATTGCAAGTTTTGCTGGTATATATTAAACAACTTACACATTAAACAAATCTTTTACAATCGTTTTGCCAATAAATGAAACAAATACGTTTCGATCACCACAAAATTCAATGATATATATTTGATGTTAAAATATTCTTAATTTAATTAAGTTTAAAAAAAAGTAAATAACAAAATTACTACACAAAGAAATAAAGTAAATAAGTAAATATAAACACCCTTACATTTTTAGCAAGTTTCCATTCAATATTTATCCTTTGTATCAAATCATATCCATTTTCTATTAAGAAACCAGTGTTCCAAATTATTCTTCGCAGCACAGATACTATGAAAGAATACACGACATTTCTTCGATATTGCATTTATGTAAAATGATCCATTTCATCGAGAAAAATATAGTTCTAATTATAATGTTGATAACATGTTTTAACGTGCCATCTATCTAGCAGGTATTATCATTCTTATTCATAAAATGATGTTATATATGTGGATGGATGTTATATATGGATTTTTCTCTATGCTGTGACAATTACTCTACATTGATGTATTCCAGCAGTAACTCTAACAATAGTCTTTGAAATGTAGATATTTCTCCTTTATCCTATGTCAACTCTTTACAGAATAAAATGTAAAGCCTTTCAAAAGATTGTGTTTAAAAATTCTGAATTCTGATGATGATATTTAAGATGTTATGAAGGGTTTACAATTTTGATTTTAGCTCGTGCATTAAAAATAAATCGCACTTCTATCACAGCATAAACATTGATTTTAAATTTATCTCGTTACTAGTATTCATATAGCAACACAACAAAACAATCGTTCATATAATAACATTTAATTTGGCCCTGTAGTCGGAAATTGTAAAAAAGAGAGAGATGTAACGGCGCGCGCGCTCGCGCGTGTGTGAGTGTGAGAGAGGGGGGTTATTTATATGTATTGTGTGTGTGTATGTGTGTGAGAGAGAAGTTAATATATAGAGAGAGAGAGAGAGCACCTAAGCATGTGATTACTTAGTTTTGAAAGCATAACGTATATACTTAATTGGGTACAAATGTACTGAATATATACACTGTTAACTAACAATTTATTTATGGAAATAATTTGAGAAAACTAGCTAATATGTTTTAGTTAAAAACTATAAATTGAATAATATTAGACATGTTTTATAATGGTTTAATAAGCAGATTTGACCTTTAGAATACTTTTAATTTTGTGACTTTTTCCTGTTGTAACTGGTCTAGTAATTTATGTATCATAAGTTATATACCGCTTTAAAAAATTAAAAAAAAAAAAAAAAAAAAAAACCAAAAACAACAACGAAAGATATAACAGTCACATATGGTTAATAATAACTTTTCCAAAAGGGAGACAATTACCCTTCCAATTACCCTTCCTTTTTTTCCAAAAGCGGAGATTAACACATTTTACGAACCAGTTTTAGTGGTCATTTGGTGGGACAGCTTGCCGCATTTGGTGGGACAGCTTGCCGCTTGTAAGATGTAAATGTGTTTTCTTTACGTTAGTTTTTAAGCTTTGTTTGGCGTCAGTGTGGTCTGCGAAGTTTATCAGCGAATACTTGGATAATTGTTGGGCGCCCTCAAAGTCGTTTGCTAGAGTAAAATTGTTATGTGTTCGTCCTTTAATAGGCAAATGTCTCATAACAAAAATACTTTAAAAATAAAGAAATTAAAGATTAACCCCAGAAATATTACTGATGTAATAAAACATCAGTCAACCAGCCGACCAACCATTCTACCCAATTGTGAATTTGGTCGCTTATTCAACAACACATTTGACAATTAAAACAACCTCTTGTTTTCAAAATGTTTAGTTATTAAAAAAGCTCTTTTAATGCAGTGGTTGATTCCTTAGTTCAATGTCTATTTAATTTTTAACGTGGCGGATGTAGTCAGTTAATTAGCTACATCTATACGGAAGGTGCTTACCCTTTCGTAACACTCGGTCTCATTTTGTTGGTGGAAGTTCACATATTTAACTGAATTAGCAAGTTTTCAAAGTTTTTACTGTGTTTTTAGGATTTTGATTTGGACATGGACTGGTATGTTTGTGTTTGAATTTATTTCAACAAAGTTCTAAAACCACGTTATAGGTAAAGCATAAGTATCTATGCTCGATATTATAAAACACGATTGTACAAATATAAATTCGCTTAGTGTCAATCACGACGGATCAATATTAGCTGATCCATGAATAGTCAGAACCATTTCAATTAACACACACAGATATTCGAATTCCTACACCATAGAATCGCTAATGTTTTATTAAAATTTCAAAAATATCAATGAGTTGTCTTTTCGTTTAAAAGTATAAATGAAACATAAGAAGTTGTTTATTATTATTATTATTATTATTATTATTATTATTATTATTATTATTATTATATGTGAAATTATTTATTATTATCATTTCGCATTTTTCTCATTTTCCCATAACAATTTTAATTCAATGATGTTTCTAAGAAAATAAAACGATGAATATTCCATAAAGGTTGAATGCTCGACGCCAGATGATGAAAAGTGTTGTGATTCATAAGCGGTTTTCTAGAGCTTTGTTAATTAGTGATTAGATCGATTGATTGATTGATTGATTGATGTTTTATTTCCAAGTCAAGAATTTTATACGCATACCGTGGCGTCACCGGCTTTATAGGAGTGTTATATATTTTAACATTTGCATTGGGCTCAGGGCATTGAGCAGGGTGGGTTCCTTAACGTGCCTTGCTTGCCGTAACACGAAAAATCGGATTTTAGGGTCTTCCCTAAAGGAAACTGCGACTTTCACTTCTAAATACCAAGTGCTGGTCTAAAGAACAGCCACTATCTTCAAATCTTGTTTACAATTGGTTGGTAGTTTGAACACATAGACTGCCGACATCCCTCATACAAAGCCAGCACTCTACCAACCAAACCAACGAAGTGGTATTAAATTCTCTTTGTCGTGTAACCCATAATAAAATCCATTCACTTATTTCCCGATAAGTGGGTAGCTGTTTCCGTTTATAATTCAATACATGAACTTTTTAAAAACATATCACTTATTTATATGATTACAAACACCTATTTGAACGTAAAATCAGTCTTTTATTTTACTTATACCACAACAAGAATAAAATGGCTAGCTTAAAACTTAAATATAGATAGAAACGAAACTAAACCTTGTGATTTGTAGCTTTATATACTAAAACTTATTTCTTAATTTTGATTTTAAGTTATATTCAATCAATTTTTGGATTTTTAATGAAAGACACTGTATAGTATTACGTATAAAAATATTTTTGTTATTTCATTGACAATAATTTTTTGTATATTTACCATCCTTAAAACTTAGTTCTAAATCAATATTATATCAAGATTCATTGAATTTACAAAGATCAAATGTCATTTTGTTACAAACATTGAATAAAAAAATCTATCCATTTTTATAAGAGATTCTAAAATTTCTTCATATATCAAATATGGCTATTTTTGCTTGTTTTATATCTTTAGAATGAATAGCGATAGAGATTTGTGACTGATTTATTAGCGTGCTACTTAGTCTAAATTTCCTCTGACTGTAACAGACCTTATGTATGGTGGCTGTGTGTACTCTTAGAAAAGTATATATAGAAACAGAAGGCGCATGGGCCTTAACGCTCACTTGAGGATATATCCAAAATCATTTGCAAAGAAATTAAGAACTAAACCTTTCCAAGTTTTCTCAAGTTTGAAACTGTCACAGTAATTTATCAGAAATATCTAGTCACATTTCATTTATAAATAGTTATTATGCATGTAGTAACGTTAGTAAAATGAGAAATTTCCAAATCATTAACCATTTTAGTATAATTATGTCCTTGACCTTTGAACCCAAGACATTGAATCATATATCAAAATGATCGTAATATAAATACCTACAATATTCCAATATACATGCCTTTACAAAAAATAAGTTTTTAAGATAAATCAAAATTTGAGTCTTCTTATGCAACTATGACCATGATCTTTAAACGTATGACCTTGAACCACATATAAAAATGATTGTCATAAAAATACCTATAATATTGTAATTTAGACCTCTAATGCAGCTATGACCCTGAACATATCACTTTGATCCATATATAAATATAACACTAATATTATTACCAATCATATTGTAATATACAAAAAGTTAATAGTTTTCAAGATATTTAACAATTTCAGTTTTCTAATGAAGCAACATAAGAAAATTCCAATTAATCACTAAAAACGAAAAAACGTTTTATTTTTTGTGTTAGTATTACACGAATTCGTTATTACATACATCGATATTAGTGTCCTGTATACACACATCAATAATTCATTTCCAACACGCCACTTAATGCATCACAAGTATTTCATTGTAAAAAATTATATGCTGATTTTTATGTGCACACGCAGCATACAAATTCTCATAAATCCGATTTTCTGGCTTAGCTTAATTGTAAAATAGATTACAAATGCCGTCATGATAGATTTATATTCTGAAATCAATTAAAATTGCACAACTGGTTCGTAATCAACATATACAACTATATTAAATAAAATTGATTTCTGAGAGTATTTAGGAAGAGGGCGAATTATCATTTGTACCTTTTTGTTTAAACATGTTAAATTTTGACAAAAAATCTTGAATTTTTTAACAAACTAATGTGTGTGTGTGTGTGTGTGTGTGTGTTTCTTTGTGTTGAGGGGGGGGGGTAAGCCTGGGAAGCCTAGAAAAAGTTTGCTCGGTACAAATAATTTTAATGTAAAAAAAATCTTTAACCCTGAAGATACCTCAAAATTCTACTCTGATCAATTAGGAACATTGCTCAATTATATGATATACAGGTTTGTAGTTATAATCAACACCTACTAAACGTAAATAGCATGCCTGTATTATATAATGGACTGTTCTTCAAACAAAAATCGGCGGTATTTATTACAGACAATTATAATATGTCGCTGCATGTAATGTGGGTAAACTGTTGGACTGTTAAAACGAGGTTTTTCACATATAATTTTTACTGACTAATATTATAATTAAATGAATGATGAATGTATTACATTGTTCAATTTAAATTTCCAATTTTCGAGTAGAGTGCAAAAAAATTGCAAACTTAAAAAATGCAAGATTTTCTTTTTGTCCCTTCCTTTAAATTCTATGTAAAACTAAAAAACTTTCATTTAAAATGGCTTTCTTTCGTCATTTTAGGTCCTATCAGTCCAAATATTAATAGAGATGTCATATTCAATTATTAAAATTTAATCATAAATACAAAAATGATATGTGACATGAAGACTTCCAAAAACATTTTTAAACATTTAAAAATCTTTAACACTTAAGATACCTCAGAATTCTACTTTGATCAATCAGGAACACCGATCATTCATATGATATACAGGTGTGTAGTTATAATCAACACCTACTAACGCAAATAACATGTCTGTATTATATAATGAACTGTTCTTCAAACAAAAATCGGCGGTATTTATTACAGACAATCATAATATGTCGCTGCATGTAATCCGGGTAAACTGTTGGCCTCTGTATCATGACGTAATTTGAAAACTAGGTTTCTTCACAAAAACTTTTATAGACTATGATTATAAATGAATGAACGATGAATGTATTACAGTGTTCATTAAACGGTAAGAAAGTAATTTTACTAAGGAAACTCAATAACCCCTGAAAACCTTGCGTTCCTAATTTCAATTCCTAATTTACGAGTAGAGTGCAAAAAAATTTGCAAACTTAAAAAAATGCAAGAATTTCTTTTGTGTCCCTCTCTTTAAATTCTAAGTATCATTAAAAAAAACCTTCACAGAAATATTTAAAATGGCTTGGTTTCGTCATTTTAGGTCCTATCAGTCCAGATTTATGTTCATTATAGAGATCTCATAAACAGTTATTAAAATTAAATCATAAGAATCAAAAATGATATATGACAGGAAGACTTCCAAAAACATTTTAAAACATTTAAAAATCTCTAACCTTTAAGATAATCAAAATTCTACTTTGATCAATTAGGAACACATATACAGGTGTGTAGACATAATCAACACCTACTAACGTAAATAGCATGCCTGTATTATATAATTAACTGTTCTTCAAACAAAAATCTGAGGTATTTATTACAGACAATTATAATATGTCGCTGCATGTAATCCGGGTAAACTGTTGGACTGTACCATGACGTAATTTGAAAACGAGGTTTCTTCACAAAAAATTTTATAGACTAATATTATAAATGAATGAATAATGAATGTATTAATGTGTTCATTTAACGACAAGAAAGAAATTTTACTAAGGAAACTCAAGATCCCCTGAAAACCTTGCGTTCCTAATTTAAATTCCCAATTTTCGAGTAGAGTGCCAAAAAAATTGCAAACTTAAAAAATGTGTTAGACTTTCTTTTATACTCCTTCCTTTAAATTCTATGTATAATTAAAAAAATATTCACAGAAATATTGAAAATGGTTTTGTTTCATCATTTATGTCCTATCAGTCCAAATTTATGTGTCAATAGAGGTGTCATATACAATTATTAAAATTTAATCATAAAATACAAAAATGATATATGACATGAAGTCTTTCAAAAACATTTTTTTTTAAATTATTGAATAATAATGATGATGATAATGTCATATACCACTTTTTTAATTTAATCATAGAAATACATTCAAAAAGTGGGATATCTCATATACCACTTTTTGAATGCATATTTATGATTAAATTTAAAACGTGGTGTATGATAATAATAATTATAATAATAATAATAATAATAATAATAATAATAATAATAATAATAAACTATTTATCACACTTAAGTATAAGTATCTTAATTATCATCAGTTCTTGAAAAATACTAAATGGTACTAAGATTCGTTAAAGACCAATACATCAAAAGCATATTTTTTAAATAAAATATGATTTTTTAATAACCAATAAATTTTTAGCAATATCTGTATCAGCTTGTGTTTTCTGGTTTCCATTTGTTTTCTATTGCAACAGTCAACAAAAGTTCAAAATAATAAATAAATAAATAAATAAATAAATAAATAAATAAATAAATGAATAAATAAATAAATAAATAAATAAATAAATAAAATTTGTAAACATCATCATCAACAACAGCAATAATAATAATAATAATAATAATAATAATAATAATAATAACATTCTTATCTATTTTAATTGTACTTTAGAACATGAATCCGGGAGTTTTCTGCGCTAAAGTTCTATCATACAAGCGATCATTGACAAACTGCCTCTTCAATGTGACAACTTGTTGTTCCTCGTGTGTAATTTCTGACCTGTTGCTTACCGAGAGCACAATAATAAATCTAGAATACTATCTATTAGAATTTGAATCATATTTGCACATTTCGGAAAATCGTTCATTATGAGTGACCCTTAAGGTCGAAAAGGTTAATAGATAAAAAATACATAAGCTAAACAGTTAAAAATAAATTTCAAAATTCCAAAATTAAATGAATCGAAATGTTTTATATAAAAGAAATTAAGAAGCAGTTTTTTATATTGACCATGTTATATCAGTGCAATTCTTGTATTTATAAATTTCCCCTCAATGATAAAACTGTATTACAATTTGGAAATTGTACCAAGTTATTCTTATTCTGTTTTATTGTTCTAATATAGAAACAGATACATTATAGAAATGAACAACGAAAGCTGCCATTGATTATTCTAATTTATTTAACAAGAATATTTGTGAATAATTGATAAATTTGTATCCAAGTTAACTGATGTAAAATCATTTCTTTAAAATTTTAGGAAGCCCCAATGGCCTAGTGGCCTAAAGCGTATGCTCACAGATCAAATGCCTTTCATTGCAAAGATTCGAATTCCACTTGGGCAGATCTAAGTGTGAGAAAGTTCGGTTCGTCGGTTTGCTTCCCGAACGTCGGTCGTTTTCTCCTATCACCCCGGTTTCCTCAACCATCCCAAAACTGACCGCATGGATATTAGTAAAAAAAAAACTTAATTGTGACGTAAAACATCATTGCTCAACTTATTTGAAACTGAATCTTTCATATCAATCTAGATTTTTCTATATGAATCACAACAAAACTTAGATTCAAATTGAAAACTCATTCGTGCACAAGTAAATACTGCATAAAAAAGTCATATTAAGTTGTCAGTAAAGGGAAAGTTACGACATCAGAGAAATAAATTAGTCATGTTTCTTCAATCATTAAAACTATATAAAAATCAATTTATCATTACTTACACAATCAACACGGTTTACCTTTGAAGCACTCTAATAGACCTAGACATCATTAAACATAATGTACTTCACCATCCAGTGTATGCTGCAGTTTATGTGCATTAACCAATTTTACGTTTCATTAAGTTTGATGAAGCCATGCAATCAGGATTACTACAGTAATAGCATTTCTGTGATCGATAATAGACTAGAGAACCTGTCGTCTCTACAATAAGGAAATTGTATCTTACCAAATACAAATATACAGGTCCATGTCCAAATCAAAATCTTAAAAGCAAAGTATAAAAAACTAGCTCATTTAGTTGATCACGTGAATTTTCAACGGGGAAGCCAGACCGGAAGCTCCGGAAGGTTAAGCATCTTCTGCAAAGACAAATTCGAGAAAGAAAAGAACATTGAATTATGGGAAGATAAATACTTGTATGTCCAGGATAAGTTTAGATCAATCGAAATTTTACATGTCAACAATATTACGATGACGGCTTTTAAAACGTTTCTGGGCCTTCATAAACCTAGGCTTGTAATATTTCTAAGTCAACACTTTTTTAAGCAGCATTTTTCGTTGTTTAAAGTTCCAGTAGTGGAAAGAAGCTCTACCCGGAAGATTAAGCACCTCCTGTCTAGCTAGCTACACCCATGACAGACCAGATAACTAACTTTTAAATTACCGAGATAAAAATTAGAGGCATATGACAAAGAAAACATTATTTGCGTTGACCGATATTCGAATATTAACAAAGATAGGATGTCTTGCATTTAAAAATTTCTGAAAATTTGTGTTATAATTAAACGACTACATATCTTCTTTTGTTGTCCAATCGTTGAAGAAATAAAAATAACGTTTTTTAACAAATGTAAGTTCTTATACAAAATGATGGTTAAAACTTTAAATACAGTGCTCTTCTCCTATGTATCTAGTTTTACGAGCCGATTCATCGCAACTTCATACAGATACACTTTACTTTGAAACAACCTTTATGAAAATTTGAGACGAGATGTCATTATTCGAAGGTGTTATGATGAATTAAACGGAAGTCCTTTGTGTTTAATATTTTTTTAAGATTATTAAAATAATCTATATTATCCCATGTTGGAAATCAAAAATTGAACGTGAACATATTTCATTGGCTGCGTTTTATTTTATAATTATTATTTTCATTTTCGTCATACGCCTCTCCTTGGAGTAAAACTCTCCTAAATGAAGAGAAAATTATATTCCACACCCAGGTCTTATTAATAAAACACAAACATACCGGTCCATGTCCAAATAACAATCCCAAAAACCAAAAGTAAAGTAAAAACTTTGAAAACTTGTTAAATCAGTTAAACAAATGAACTTCCCCCAGGGAAACGAGACCAGGTGCTCCACAAAGTGAAGTATCTCCTATCTAACTACGTACATCTCACACTTGCAAAATAAATGGAATAAGGAACGCGAAATATATCCCGTATGAATTAGGATACATCATACTTATCAACACTATTGTGATCACGACCATAGCACTTTTTATGGCCTTAATTAGTCTAGGCTTGCGATATCCCTGAGTAAAAATTATTTGTGAGGAGCTTGCTTCGTTTTTGAAAATGTTCGTTAAGAACTAGCTTTACATACAGAATTGCCTGAGAAACAAATATACAATTAGCATTTGCAGGTGAGGTAGCATGAATGTCATAATTAAAAGTAAGAAGCAGAACAAAAAAATTAGTTGTATCCTTTATTTTCAGCTCAATGGGATAGATAGCATTCACAGATTCTCCAAATTTTGGGATTATCATTTTTAAGAGACATATCTGTATATGGAGTAAATTGCTTTAGCGATAATCTTATCAGATTTGACAAATTTCTGCGAAAAATTCTGCCTCCGATGAATAAAGAAACAAATCAACAAGCACAGGTACACAATTTGTACCGATTGTTTGACATAAATGTTTTAAACAATTTGGGATATTTTTCATGTCTCAAACAAAACTGTAAAAGACACACACACACACACACACGTATATATATAATTGAATAATAATAAATCAATAAAAAGCTTTTGCTGATTTAATGTACAGATCAAGTCAATTAAATATAAAAATAAGTTGTTTAAAATTGCCTTATCTCAAGATACGTAACTTTCATGAAGCGATAAAAAATACTTTCATTCTGAATTTTATTAGCATCACATGAATTTGCTTTTACATGTAACAATATCTGTATCTTTGATCCACACACCCATAATCAATTCACAACACGCACTTATTATATAAATCCATTACAAGTATTTTATAGTAAAAGTATAAGCTTAAATGTATGTTCATACACACCATGCAAATTTCCATTAAAACCACAGCTGATTGCAGTCGCCTTCATAAAATTTTGGATTTTTATTATGAAATCGATTAAACTGCTTAACTGCTTCGTAAACAACATGCACAGCAATTAGGAGAATCGATTGATTTTTTTGAATGATTGATTTATTTGATTCTACAGATCTTGCAGACCAACAATTCAAGCAATCAAAAACAAAATGATGAAACTCTTGCTTCCAATGTACTCTTGCATACATATTTCTTGTATTCGACACATACTTGCGTTTGAAAATGTCAACATGTGTACTTTAAGCAAAAACGAGTTACGTTAATGGATTGATAAAAAAAATGTCTTGTCTTTTTTTACAGCATGCTGTTCCAAAAATAGTTACTTACCCTTCTCTATGTTATTGTATATTGGCAAATCAAGTATTGTTTCTTAGTATTTAATATAAGTAAAGTAATATAAAACCATTATATCAGATTTTTTAGTGATTTTGGTTGTATTGTGATTTGAAATCAGGTATCAATCCGGTATCTAAGTCTTACATAGATTCACGTTTCTTAAAAAAGAATCTTATTTCTTTCTTAAATATTAATATTTCTTTTTTTATCGAAATATTATTTATTTATTTATTTGATTATTTAAGTTATCTATTTATTTATTTATCAAACTTTTCGGCTCCTAGTGTCACTGAAGAGGAATGATTTTTTGAAATATGCACGTATAGCACATCAAAATTTAACAGGTACTTGTGCTTCGATTTTACTTATTTATTTATTTATTTATTTATTTATTTATTTATTTATTTATTATTTTTTCTGTACATATATCACTTCTATATTTTAGAACGTTCAAAGTTATTTTTAGTGTCGAGGTTGAAAATCAACAAAACATAAATTTTAAACTTAAAATGCATTTTATTCCAATGAAAATCTGTTTACAAAAATATTCCAGAAAATGTCAGTTAATGGTAGTCAAGGCAACAGAAACACAAACTAGTGAGATTTTTGATTCATTAATCTCCCGAATTACCATTATGTGAATGGTTAACTCATTTTAAATTTGAAGCATTCAGGATATAACACTTCATTAAACAGATTGCACTTCACTTTCTAATGTATATTACAATTTGTGTGCATTAACTCAATCCAATTTTACGTCTCAATAATTTTGTTGAAGCCATGCAATCATAATTAACAATGTTTCAACATTTATTTGCCAAGTTCAATAATAGACCTAAATATCTGGTTGCCGTTTGTTCTATTGCTTACAGAATTTGTGTCTTGAAAAACATTTATGTTGTTTTGAGAATGTCAATGCATCAAATGGTACCCTATTTATTCTTTTTAAGTAAAAGTAAAATTTCAAATAAGGTTTATGTAAATATCAGTTCATTCAATTGGGATTAAGTCAATAGAATGCTTTTAAAAATATCAGAATTGCGTTGTTTCGTTTAAAATCAATCTGTATTTTCTCATATGCAAATGTATCAGGGCTTTCCAATTTTTTTTGTTAAAATGCGAAAATTGATCTTCATTGATGCAAGCTTTTATGTTATCTTACGGAAAATTTTCAGATGAGAAATTGATGTTAGCCACAGGTTTTTAATTTTATACTTTTTAGCTCTTTTAAATGATTGGATGTTTCTCTGTAAACCAGTAGATTTAAATATAATCATCAGCAATGTGTTTCATAAAAAGTTATGCTACAAATAAAATCAAACAATGAAACTCTGTTTTGATATCAACTATTTGAGACAAGAGTAATGGTGTTCAGATAAGGAAAATTTATTTCATTTTATTTTTGACAAACCAGGGTATCTGCAAAGATAGCAACCTATCATCGGCGAGCAAAATGTCAAACTCTTTTCACTTTTATCTGCTTTAGTGGAATTCTAACCAAAGTGGTAAGAGGTGTTTGTAATAAGAAAGCTGGTGTTCAATATCAATCTTATTTCAGAAAAACGCTCGATATGATGATATATCGGCGTGTTGAAACTCTTAAAATGCAATAATTTTTGAAACCATTGGTCCTAAATCTTCTATTCTAAAAATCATTCTTATTTTATAACACTGAAATATGGAGTTGATTTTTTTTCTAAATCTTAACAGATAAGAGCAACTATTATGTTAAACTGCCATTAGGGGAAGCAATATTTTATTCCTGAGAAAATTCGATAAACCTACAGATGTAACTATTGAAATCAATATAATGAAAATTAATTGCAGACACTTTATCAGACTAAATATTGTGTCAAGTATGAAAAAAGATAATAGTCAGAAATTTTCCAAGATTCATACCGCTACACTCTTACCTTATCGTTTTGAATTTAAAAATAATAATGATAATAATTATAATAACAATAACTGTATTATTATTATTATTTTAATGACGACGATGATGAAAATGATGATGATGAGGATGATGAAAATGAAAATGTTTTAGCTTTTGTATTAACATCAGATTAAAGTAACCATACTTTAATTTTTATTTTCAATATAAAAATAAAAATGTATTTTAGAAAGTATTTTGTAGTTTAACAAGGAACAAAGGCGTTTTACTATCCCCTCTCATGACAGATATAACACTTGTTACATGATAAACAACTATTTACGTTGTAAATTCGCAAGAAAACCTACTGCTATCTTGATCTACCAACGATCTTATTTTTAAACATTTATCAGATGATCCTTTTTCGAAAACGAGGCAACGTCAACGAACACAGCAAAAAAAAAAACATTGACAACATAAGAGGCGATACGGTAAATAAACACACAAGTGGATTATATATTTCATTTATATTTATATTTAAAATGTTTTGATTATCGTTTTTATGTATTAACTTTTTCGGCCACTAGTGTTGCTGATGGGAGAGGAATTTCCGAAATGTGCACACCAAAATTAACACACGTATTTTTCTGAAACATTTATAACTGCATTATAAATATTATTTTATATGGTCGCAATTCAGCAATATTGTTTACTTACATGTAGGACTTCGGGGCATGTTCCAAATTAACATATTATCAAGTTGCCCCAATCTTTAAGGATTCTATTTATAATGGGTCATAAAGAGTAAACATGAATTATGAATCTCACACATTGTATAAACATCAATTTAATATTTATAAATTATTTTTCCGAAAATTAATTTTTCAATAATGGTAAACTTAATGCAGCGTTAACTTTGAGTATTCATTATCCTTTGCTACCTATTTAAATTAAACTTCGTTATTACTTTATCCTGGACTAAAAGTTCGTAAATCGGTTTCAAATATTAAACAAGAGGCCCATGGGCCTTAACGCTCACCTGAGGATATGTCCAAAATTGTTTGCAAAGTGCAATAGACAATATATTTAGTACAGAAACTTTACAATTTTTCTCAAGTTAAGAACTGCCATAAAACTTAATCAGAAATATATCTAGTAACATTTCATTTATAGGTAGCTTATATAATATGCATGAAGTAACTGTAGTGCAATGAATAATTTCCAAATCATTAACCTATTTCATTATACTTATGCAACTATGTCCTAGACCTTGAACATATATGATCGTCATGTCAATACCTACCATATTCTAATATGCATACCTATACAAAAAGTTAATAGTTTTCAAGATGATTAACAATTAAAGTCTTTTGCAGCCATGACCTTGAACTTTCAACATATGACCTTGAACCATATATCAAAATGATCACCATTTCAATACCTACAATATTCTAACATATATGCCTATACAAAAAGTTAACAGTTTTCAAGATTATTAGCAATTTAAGTCTAATTTTGCAGCTGTGACCTTGAACTTTCAATATATGACCTTGAACCATTTATCAAAATGATCGTTATGTCAATACTTCAATATTCTAATATACATGCCTATACAAAAAGTTAATAGGTTTCAAGATAATTAGCAATTTCAGTTTTCTTTTGCAGCTGCGACGTTGACCTTTCAACATATGACCTTGTACCATATAACAAAATGATGCCATGTCAACACCTACAATTTTTTTTTTTTTTTTTTTTTTAATATTAGACACAAGTACATATCATATATATATTACATATACATATCACCAATAAGAATATAGTTCATTATAAAAAACTGTATATATACAGTCAGACCTGTTCATGAAGGGAACTAGCAAAAAGTGACCTGACCCACAGGAGACCCCCATATATGGGCACAAATAGGATAAAATTATAATATTGGTTTTATTTGGTTTTAACCACATGTTCAGATTCCACTATATATCTTAAAGTATCCTCCAGGACAGGTCCAAATGTATACCTACTGTACATATATACTTTTGTTGAGGGAGGAGTATAAAAAATTCTATATAAGCTTTTTCACACTGTCTCTCAACACATAAACATATAATAACATTGAAAAGAGTAGAAACAGGGTTAATCTAATCACAAACCTTCTCATACAGCAAGGAATAATAATAATAATAATAATAATAATAATAATAATAATAATAATAATAATAATAATTATATTTTACAGCAACTTGTATGTGATAATAAAACACGGCTTAGTTATCATTAAACAGATTCATCCAGGATTTCCAATATTTATCAAAAACTTTCCATTTACATTTTTTGAACATGAGATACTTTTCAATATAAAACTGTTCTTCAAATAGTTTTGCAAGTTTAAAATGTTGACTTCTTTATACTGGGTTTTCATTTTGAAAATGAAATATTTAGTGTGGAGTATTACAAAGTTTGTTACTCTGTTTACATTCGGGAGTTTGGTTTTACCAAATAAAAAGAGGAAAAATCAAGATCAAGGTTGTAGTTTATTTTGTTTTTTATCCAATTTTGTAAGTCGTGCCATAAAGTTTGTATAGATGGACAGTAGAAAAACATATGCTCAATAGATTCTTTAACATTATCACAGTTTCTACAATTAGCATTGGATATTAAATTTCTTTTTGTAAGGTATGAATTTGTTTCAATAATCCTATGGAGAGTTTTAAATTGAAACCAACGAAGCATAGTATTTTGTGAAATGTTGAAGGGTAATTTATAAATATTTGACTATTGGTGTTTTGAAAAGAAAATACCTTGGTCTTTCCATCTTAACTGACTAGTGGGTGTAATGGCCTTATTTGTTGTAAAAACTTGATAAATATCACTGCACCCTTTTGGAGACCTTAGTAAAATACTTATATATTTAGGAATATGACAAAATGAATGTCTTGTTTGAGTATTATGATAGTTTAATTGATTATTTCTTAGGTAACTTTTTATTGAAGCTATTAAACCATTAAAGTCTAGAAAATTTGTATTTATATTAAATCTTTTTAAGAATGATTCATAATTATAAAGTACTCCTTCAGTATTAAACAGATCAGCTATAATTCTAATGCCATTTTTATAATAAATATTGTAGAAAATAGTGTGGTTTTTCACTTTTATGTCTTTGTTGTACCAAATCTCTGTAGATAAAATATCATTTGCACTTTTTGGAGAAAAGTTATTACAATAATCATAGAATGCATTAAAAACATCTCTCCAGAAATTATTTTTTATAATTTCTGTTAATTTCTTAATATATTCAGATCCCAATTTAAATAGATTTTCCAGTTTAAAATTACATGTATGCATTAAAAGCTTATACCATTTTGAATTTGTAACAGAAAGTCTTCTGATCCAGGATACCTTCAAAGATTTCATAAATAAAAAGACATTTCATTTTCACCCCACCATTTTCATAATTCTGAATCATGATATCCCTTTTTACCCTGTCAGTGTTTGACTGCCATATAAATTCAAAAAATATGGTGTTAAGAGTGTTAATAAATGTTTCTGGAGGATTAGGCAGACACAGGAGTAAATATGTTAATTTTGATATAATTAAAGATTTGAGAATTGTAATTCTTCCCAAGACTGTAAGATTTCTTCTACACCAAGATTTTATCATTTTTTTATTTCTGTGATCTGCTTATTGAAATTTAATGATTCCATTTCATTGATACTGACTGAAAAAGTAATACCTAAGAGTGTAAACTTATGTTCACCCCAATTTAACTTCCATCTTGAATGATGATAGACGTCTTTTGAGAACTTCTTACTTCCAATCCAAATTACATGTGTTTTTGAAAAATTAATTTTTAGTCCCGATATCTTTGCATAATATTCCAGAACATCACCTACAATATTCTAATATACATGCCTATACCAAAAGTTAATAGTTTTCAAGATAATAAGCAATTTCAGTCTTGAACCATATATCAAAATGATCGTTGTTGCAATTGTAGGTATTGCAACAACGATCATATTGATATATGGTTCAAGGTCATATGTTCAAAGGTCAAGGTCACAGCTGCAAAAGAAGACTGAAATTGCTAATTATCTTAAAAACTGTTAACTTTTAATATACATGTCTATACAAAAAGTTAATAGTTTTCAAGTTATACTGACAAATACATAATTTTAAGCAATTTCCCCACTCAGTACCTTACCATTTCCCCATTTTCAGCCCCATTGCTAACATTTGTGCAAATCTGAAACTACATGACCTAAGAATGTTATAAATGAAATACCTAAGGTATATCTCTTGTACATTCAGACAAGATTTTTTTAAAGTTTTTCACTTTTTCTCCCCTAATGGGGCCCAAAGGGGACATGACTCTGTCATTAGTGAAAATCTGAAAGGGCTTCATCCAGGCATAATGGTTACCAAGTTTCATTAAATTTGGCCCAGTGGTTTTGGAGAAGAAGATTTGAATGTAAAGTTTACAGACGCACGCACGTACATACACACGCCGCATCATACCATATGCTCATAACCATATGTTATACTGACAAATACATAATTTTAAGCAATTTCCCCACTCAGTACCTTACCATTTCCCCATTTTCAGCCCCATGGCTACCATTTGTGCAAATCTGAAACTACATGACCTAAGGATGTTATAAATGAAATAACTAAGGTATATCTCTTGTACATTCAGACAAGATTTATTTTAAAGTTTTTCACTTTTTCTCCCCTAATGGGGCCCAAAGGGGACATGACTCTGTCATTAGTGAAAATCTAAAAGGGCTTCGTCATGGCATAATGGTTACCAATTTTCATTAAATTTGGCCCAGTGGTTTTGGAGAAGAAGATTAAAATGAAAAGTTTACAGACGCACGCACGCACATACACACGCCGCATCATACCATATGCTCACGCTGGCTAAAGCCTGGTGAGCTAAAGAAATCGCTAAGAGCTTTGATATCTGCACATGCCACTTATAACAGTTTTATTATACACACAAATTTTTATAAATGTGTATTTTTGGCCATGTCTTTACTTATTCTGATTTTTTAAAAAGTTTTTTAATTTATAAAGTTGTTCAAGCATTAAAGATTATAAGTCAGGGATTTTTAAGTATGCTGACTGACCTTTTAACTGGAAATGATTTTCTAATCAACAAAACAAAATCGCTTGAGATTTTTGTCCAAAGCAGATCAAAACTGCATTCTTCGACTGTAGTAGTCGATCATTTTCTAATGTTGAAAATGCATTTTTATCGTATCTTCAATAAAAGTGTGACAAAGTTTAAAACACATTGCCAGTTTGCTGCTGTGTAATTTTATTATATTAAAAACCTTATACAACGAATCAATTATTTTTATGTTGTCTTATGTAAACTGAGATGATCTATTTAAAGGTTGTTATAATTTGGTTTCTTATCTGGCCTTCACTAAAGGTCCACAGAGATTAATAATTCTGGTAACTATCCCTGCTGTGTGCCAGTCGCACTTTTTTATAACGATGGTTGTTCGATATGTTATTGTATGGTACAATACACCCTCGAATAGCCCTCGTAATGGTCTTTACTAGTTTCATTAAACACAGCTCATTATGAAATGGTCTTTGAGAGCAAATTTACAAATTTATGCGAATTAAAAACCGTAATTAAAACACGTTTAAAGAGAGTTGCATGATTTAAATGTATATGTGACGACATATCTGAAACGATTTTTTTAAAAAAATTAATATTCAAAACAACCAATCTACTTAAGTAATCACAAACATGATGGTCCATGTCCAAATCACAACCCTAAATCAAAAAAACAATTAAATATGTTAACTTTCACCAGGTAATTGAGGTCAGGTGATTTTTCTTGGTTATCATCTCCTGTATAAAGTCAATCTGCACAATGGTTTGTTTTTATATTGTATGTAGTGGGGATTTTTAGAAATGGTAAGATTTATATAAATAATACTTTAATTGACAATATAGTTTGTTTTACGAACAAATGAAAAATTTGGTGATGGTAGGGGTTAAAAAACTACAACCAACTGTGACCATTGTTACGATATATATATATATATATATATATATATATATATATATAAGTAAAGGTATGTAAAAGCATTAAAACATTAAATTAAAAAAGATGTTAAAGCTAAGTCAATAAAGTGTATGACAAGTCCTGCGTAGATTTATTTCTTTTTTATTAAATAATAGATTAGTCGATTAATTTACAGGAAAAAACAATATTCACAACATATTTAGTTACAAAGTTTATCCATAACTTACAAGGACAGAAATTAGAAAAACAAAACTATTAGACGACTCAATCAAAGCCCGTTTATCTTACTTAAAAGAAAATTGGTAATATATAGTCTTATATGTATCTCTAAGGATTGGCGTGGCATTAATGATTGACTTGTATTTGTACATTCATAACACCAGACATCATTAGTTTCTAGGAAGAGCTTTATTGTACTCGTGTGTTAACAAACGCGTTTACATTTCCTATCCAATTAGGGTCAAAATAAGGCAAAATTGTTATCACCAAATATATATAACGCGTGATTCCGATGCTTTACCGATATATTTTCACTTTTTGATAGGTGATGAATTTAACTTTTTTCAAGAATGTCTGACACTTAGTTACGCAGATTTAACTTTTTCCACTTAATTTTACAATAAAATCTGATAAAAATATTCTTAACTATTGATGGAATTATCTTTATATGTTTCCTTGTATTTAAATTTATCACTTAAATGTCGTATGTCATGTTTTTTTAAATGATAAGAAATCTTTTTTTTTTCCTATTCACATTTTTGTTACCCCATATTACAGTAGATTTTAAAAGGTGAAGAAATAATGTAGAAAAAAATCAAAGTAAAAAGCAAGATATTTCTATAGGCAAATCCTTATTTGTAAAATCCAATTAAAAAAAGAGATCTATTTAAAAATGAGGAAATTTAAAGACAAGTTTTTTTATGTCCGAGTTAGAAATAAAACACAAACATAGCAGTCCTTGTCCAAATCACATTTCCTAAAAAGTTAAAATCATAGAACACATTTACATGTATTTTAGTAGAAGAATAAAAATGCAGAAGATAAACACACAGATAAAGCCATATTTCACCGGTTATGGTTTTAATATGTACATATTTTTTCAAGTAAACACTGTAAAATAAATATTGATTGCTATTTACTTGACAGTTATCAGAACCTGTTTAAAAACACATTTATAAATCATTCATAAAAGCATCATTTTCCCGCTATTTCTGGTAATTTTTAACTTAATTGCGTTCACTGTTAGTTTTAAATTGGCAGTTTGAACATAAACTTATATCATATTATATACGTTAGATTGATATACTCTATGTTGTGTTTTGTAATGTTAGTTTAGAGCAAGCTTTAAGGCGTATAATCATCTATTAAAATAATTAATGGTTTCGATAATAACATTGTTTGCGTGTTTATAAATAAATGACAATTTAAATACATGTATATAATACCAATACCCTTGTATATCATTAAATACAGATGTTTGATATTTAAGGAATATTTTAGATCTTGTCCAGGAAAGTTTCGAACTTAATGATTTTTATATATTAACGCTATAAAATTATTTCCTTAAACATTTAAACAATATCATTGAAGAATCTAATGCACATACTCTTTATAGGAATGAAATAGCAAAGAGATGTTTGTAAACAAGTTTAAGTACTAACTTGACCAAATAAAAGTTAATGGCAGGAACAGCCAAACAAAAAGACAAACGTATGCAGTTACTACTACTAAATAAAACTATTAACTATTGATTTTTTCAAGTTTTGTGGTTACAGCAAGATTGGTAAAGTCAAACTTTTCAACCTATTTTACGACTATTGCGCCATAATTAAACAAATACATACCTGTCTATTTTTAAATCTCTATTTAAAAAGCAAATTTAAAAGGTATAAAAACTGGCAATTTCAGTTGACACGTGGACTTAATCAAGGAAAGTTAGGTTGGTTGCTCAGGAAGGAAAAACACTTCTTGCCTAGCTAGCTTAAACCGCTACGCGTGAGTTGAGTTAAGTTGAGTAATGGTGTTAACGTTCCAGTCAAGAATTTTCATTTATATTGAGATAAAGCAAGCATTAGACGAAGGTGCAGAATTTTTTCTGTGCGTTGCGATGATGGCATTATATAGCAGAGTTTCTTATCGTGCCATGCTGACCGTGACAAGGGACCTCATTTATTTTAAGTTCCAATCCGAAAGAACTCCGACTTTCGTTAAGTACTGTAAAGTGCCACTTTCAAATCTTTGTTCAGACCGGTTCGCGGTTCGAACTCACCACTTCCCTAACGAAGCCAGCATTCTACCAACTGAGCTATAGCATTTCTGCTACGCTTGAATGTAAATTTTTTTTTAAAAAAAGAGAGAATTTAGAAACATTTATCTATAATACGTCAAATATTTACAGGATAATTTTGGATACAGCGAAATCATACAAACCAACATTATTGTGATAATGGCCATACAACTTTCGATTATTTAAGGACACTGTTTAGGGATAAATGTTAAAGTTAAAACGTATAATCGTTTAACCCAATAAATGAACAATTCATCCTGTCCTTTTTTGCATCATTAATATTTTCCTTAAGAAATGAATGTAAGATAAAATCATTTCAATATTATTTATGTAACATTGAAAAAAGTTGATCAAATTTGCATTGTTGCGAACCAATGGTTTTATAAGAAGTTAAATATTTTTGTCACCAAAAACGTTAACTTCATCACTGGACGTTATTCTGTTATTTAAAGTAAGGAATGGGTGAACAAGTTTAATTTACCTATATTAAAAATTATTATTTATGATGGGAATTACACATATAACACTGACGAATTTTTGTTACATTAAAGTGTCATAGTTTAGTTTTTGACAAACATGAGAGCAGGCGAAAGCCTCTAGAACATACTTGGCGGACCCTAACTCTTTTCTTTATAAAATGGTATAGTTAAATCATACGAAAAAAAGAATTCTGAATCAATCAGATCCTTAGTCTGTCTTTCCTAAAACTATATTTAAATATGTTTTCTGTTTTTTGTCTCCCATATCAGATTTAATCTATGACGTCATTGCAGTATCAGAGCACAGCAGAACATGTGTTTATATCTGATTATACGAGTTTAGTGTTACTGATAATAGACATTTTTTGTAAAGCGGCCAAAGAATAAAACCTACGCTATAATTTTCTTGCTATTTCTCCATTGCATTAATATCATTCTGAATAATTTATGATTTTTACGATTTACAAGTAGAAACAAAAATCTCATAATAGCATGTTTTCAGAATTTCCAACAAGAGATTTTTTGTACGAAAACGTCAACATGAAAAACTACATTGTAATGTTTTTCGTTCTTTTTCTATCTTTTATTTTCATAATATTTTATAAAAATATTACTTCTCTAGTATACACAAAGATAAATGATTCAATATAATACCTATTAGAAGTTGACGATGAGGACAAAACTATGACAGCTTTTTGTAATGGAGCCAAATTTGAATATTAATTCTTGCTGCCACATTGTTTTGATACTATATAATACAACAGCTAAAAATTAACGATGTTACCAGATGAACCTGTCGATACTATGCCCTATTCATGCCGTAGGCCAGGCGAGTAAGCAGTAATATGAATTTTAAAGTCCTATGTATGAACTGACCGTGGTGAACCCCAACTCTTGATGCAGACGAACTGCCAATGAGCTAGCGAGCATAGTTACTCAATACAGGTTTTATGTACGGTAGCAAATGAACTGCTTGTCTTTGATTATATACAATAATCCATCGGCTTTCAAAACATATAATACTGTACATTTTAGTTACACGTGCTCAGATATACCGATACCAGAAATACTTTGTAAATAAGCCAAAGAATGACACACTACTTATCTTTTCACATACTTTTGTATCCGTTACAGATCTTATTAAAATCACGTTTATGATCTAGATTTTTCAGTTTACCATTAATTGATATTTTTTGTACAGTAGCCAAATAATAATAGAAACATACCACTTTAATATTTGTTTTCAAAACTATTTTAATATTAAATTAAACGGTATTTGTTTCATCTGCGGCACAGAAGGCGTGACGAATTCTTTATTCCATGTTCTCAGGGCTTCGATAATAATATATATCTTACACGACAAGCAAACGATAACACTCGCTGGTAACTATGTTATTTTTTCTTTCATTTATTGCATTAAAATGAAGTAATCGTGTTACTTTCTACGCCAAATGAGTTCTTTATTACCCCTTTGGGTGCCCCTTTAAACAACTTTAAATATTTAATTGAAAGGGTGTATCAAAAGGAAATTATTTTGTACAAAAACCAAGAAACACAATAAAAAAAACAATAATAAAATTAGATTTAGAATAGACGATTATACGTCTACATACTCATTGCTATAAGCTACACACAAACATATCAGTCTCTGCCAAAACCATTGTTTAAAAAACAGCCATTCAGATTTTGCTATTTACAATTCTACTATTTATAATATATGCTAGATTATATTGCAAATAAGAGCGGAAAGACTTTTTCTAGTTACACGCGCTAAAAGTTACCAAAAGGACTGTCTTGTGTAAATAGAAAAATAAATTGTAATATATCATAATGAAGCTTATTTTAGTTATTTTAAGGAATGTTGTGAAGTGATTAATTTATTTTATGAACTTTATTCATATCTAAAGTTATAGAGGAACAAATAAAATAGTATGTCTCCAATATCCTTTCGTAGCTTTCAAACCTCTATAACTTGTATTTAGTAGTTTCAAGATATCAGGCAATAAGTTTTGTTTATACATGCTTTTCAACTATAATTCAATATTTCATCATATATCTAAAGATACATTAACATGATGTTATTATTTTAATTTTAAGTATGAGATGTAAGAAGTAATATAAATCCAGTTGTTTTAGTAAGTAAAGTAGGTAATTTTCTTTCGATATATGCATTAATGTCTGTACATATGCCAAAATATTATGTGTTCCAATTACTTTTTTCCCTTCAATATTTATGACGTGATAAACATATACCGATACTACGCTTAAACCCTTTTGATTTTTTTTTAAGAGAGATTTTGTATAATTAAATAAGCTGGGCTTTGAATAAAAAGCATTTTCATCCTCTGTTTTATTAAGCTATATACATTGCACAACTGATTCGAACGCTTTAATGGCGTCAAATGTACTATTTCTCTTTTGCTTGCAAAGTCGAACGCATGTCATCTATCAACATTTATCCAGAGGAAAAACTGACCAAAAGGGGCAAAAACACGTATTTAGTACAAATCAGTACAATGGTGTTTTTACGATTCTACGATTCGAGATAGAGGCCACTGTAGCGGATCAATAGCGTGTAACGTGTTACTTTTAACTCTCTCTCTCTCTCTCTCTCTCTCTCTCTCTCTCTCTCTGTATATATATATATATATATATATATATATATATATATATATATATATATATATATATATATATATATATATTGTTGCTCTAAATCCTATGAAAATAATCAATTATTTATGTGTAGTAACTGTATATAATTGGATTTCATGCAGTTAAAATACAAGGCTTACCAATTTTAATTAGACAATCAATTGTTAAAATAGAAATGTGCTTGTGGTAATAATGTAATGTCGGAATTTAAACATTTTATGCAATAATAAATTGACTTAATTTTTAATTTTCTATCTATTTTTATATTAGAAATTTTATATTATACTTTTATTATTTCATGAAATGTTGCCCTGGTAATACTTTTCTCCGTATAAAATTGATTGCGGTATTATTTCAATATGAGTCTAAACTTGTTTGCTGCATCGAGAATCGTGTTACCTTTTCTATTAATTGTGATGATATAAAGCTGTATGAATCAATCAGGTTCTGTAGTAGAATGCGAGCTTTTACAATATGGTCACATGTAGCTTTCACGTAATTCTGAATTTACAAAACAAAACAATTGATAATTATGAGCAAGTTATTTAACCTGGAATTAGTTTACACTCATAACTTACTTTGTTCAGATCAATTTGTTGACGAACATACATATATATTTATTTTAAGAATTTTCTACAAGAAGTAAGATTCTTGGAGCTTATTTTGTATATTTTATTTTGCGTTATAATGCGTAGTCTAAAAGTGTATTTTTTAAATACTTGTATAGAATCTTGACAAATAAAAATATGGTAAAAGTAATATGATTATTGCATAGTAACATAAATCAAATACTAACGCTGACAGACAATAAACCTGTTATTAAAATTTATTTTGTGTATGAAAACAAGTATCCGAGAGGTAAAGCACTTAAACACAATACTCGTCTAAAGTCAGGTTATGGCTAGTGATTTCAATATTTGGTTGTGTGTCATTATTTTGTTTGGCTGTTTCTGAGCATTGATCTGCGTTTTCGCAGGAGTTAAACAGTATTTGTTGATTTCTTTTTGAAAAAGTGTTATATATATAACATCAAAATTTAACTGGTGTTTCAATTATATATTTACTTCCCCTGAGCGTGTACCGCTGCTGGTGGAGTAAAACTCCCCGAGGGTATCCTTAACTAAGTAGGCAGTACTTTGTGCTGTCAGAAAATGAACCATTTAGCAATATTTTCAGTCGTCTAAAATTTGGAATTAATTTAAAACTAAGGTTTGTTCCGTCATGCACAGCATTTCTTAGCTGGATCTGGATTTATATAATTCTGAAACTTTAGATTCATTATTTTCAACTGTTTGGCTTATATTTTTATGTATCAAACTTTTCGGTGTTAGTGTCACTGATGAGGAATGAATTTCCGAAATGGGCACATCTGGCACATCAAAATTTAACTGGTATATATATATATATATATATATATATATATATATATATATATATATATATATATATATATATATATATATATATATATATATATATAAGCTAACAAACAAAAAGTAGCCAGAAAGCAACAAAAAGTTAAGGAATAAAGAAATAAATATTTAAGTTACAGACCAACGAATTTCAACAATAGATAAAATAGAGACAAAGTGTTATGCGATGGGTTAGTTTTGCAGCATTACCTATACTTCCAGTAAGCTATTTATAGACCACAAGAGTTCTTCTCCTGATAATATTAAATAAGCAATAATACTATAGATTCTCTCGGGATAATGGAAATAAAATTTGATTTCGATTATCAAAAGAAAACAGTTTGTTATAAAAGCCTTGATTAGATAAAAAGCTGCTAAAACTGCACAATATATAAAAGACTACCAATAAACACTTACAAATAAATAAATAAATAATAAATAAATAAATGTTTATTCAGTTTTTTCATGGCCTTGGCCCATATTACAAATGTCGTTATTATAGTTCAAATCCGGTGTACATATTACTTTAAAGTGATTACATATGATAAATACCAAATGTAACAAAATAGTGTTTTTAATTGCATATACATGTTTATATCAAAAATACACATATTTATGCAATACACAATTTATGGCTTATAATGTACGGTTACTGTTTACTGCATACACTGCTCATATACAGCACTTTGTTCCAATAATATAACAATTATATACTTTGGTAGTTGTTATTATTTTTTATAATATTATAAAGTATTTTGTGTGGTAATTACTAAATGTAGCAAAATAGTGTTTATATTTACCTATACATTTTTATTTCAAAAATAAATCAATTCCTACAATACATACTGTATAGCTTATAATGTAATATTAGTGTGTATCACATACACTACTCATATACAACACTTTGTTCAAATAATGAAACATTTATATAATTATACTTACTATAAGGTATTTTGTGTGGTAATTACGAATTACCAAATAAACACTTACATGTTAATTTGATAAGGATTGTAGTCGTGATGGTCCCGTTTGTGATGAAAGTGAATGGGTTGTTTTGGGGTGGAATAATGTAATACATTCAATTAAAAATTACCAAACTCAGTAAGCAGTAAGTTTTCTTTATAAATGGTACTGGAACGGAAAACCGTATTTAACATTCGACCTAAATGCAAATTGTTCGTAAACCTAGAACGTCTCTTTTTGAAAAAGAAATAAATTAGCATACATGTTATTTCTTTTTGAACGAACATGAAAATTTGATTGGTTCAAATTTTAACTTCATTTATTTTTGGATTGTGGTTTGAACATGGACTGGTATGTTTTGTGATTACAGTTAAACATCTTTAGTTTCAATAACGAACATCTTAATTACTCGTTTGCCAAGGCTTATACATGCCCAATAAAAAAATAATTGGTAGTTTAAGTTTTAATCTAGTCGCTTTTGTAATTTAATTACAAATCAATCAATAAACATTACAAAAATATTTCAGCAATAACAATAAGATCCCGGTTGTTTAAAACATTAAAAGCTGAAACGGTTTCATAGAAAATATAAATATGTTTTCATTATGGATAAGCAAATTGAATGTAATTTTTATAAACTTTTGTTTGATGATAGTAGTTATTTGCACATATTTAAAACCCAAAATCCATTATCACTAGCTTATATACAAGTACAATATATGAAATAACGAACTTATTAAGAGTGGAGTAATAATTTGTTTTTGATGCATTAAGAATTCTCTATTTACATCTAATCGGTTTGTTCAGGAATGTCGAATAAAATCTAATTTTCTAGAAAAAACCAACCGATCTGAATCAAGAATATAAAAATCATTGTGACTGTCACAATAGGGTCAACTATCCCACATAGGTGGTAAGAAGCGCTGTGATTTGTAAGTTCGTTACTTGACCATCGCAACCTTTTGATCAAAAGCAACTGGCTTGAGTATCTGGAACAAAATTAAAAAGTAAAAAAAAAAAGAACCACACACAAATCCACACATACACGCATACACGAACGATACAGATGTATGAAATACTTATATTCCAAGCTAATCTTTAATCAATATTTTAACTGAAAATAAAAACTAAAAGATTTTTACCTTTAGTATTGATTCTATCTTCATCGTCAAGAGATAAACTTTTCACGATTAAAAATAATCATTTTTCCGTTTGAATCTTCTACTTGAATCTTCCAGTAAATATAAGAGTTATGTTTTTCTACATCTATGAAGTAATGTTGTTTTTATAAGAAATCGTGTTACTGTTTATATAACTGATGTAACATCATGTATCATACAGTTGCCATTAATCTCTATGTGACGGTAATATTACCTAACGGTATTATAGGATGCATAAAAAGTATATTTAATATAATGACCCTTGTAGAAGATCTCTGTTGACAAATGGTCAAAACTCCGCGTTCGACTGACCCGGCTTAATACATTCAGTATCTTGCATAAATGTTCATAGGTTTTTCTTGTTCTGAGAGAAATTCAATAATAATTTAACACGTATGTGTAGATGCAATCCAAAATTTGAGAGAATGATATAAACAATTTAAAACTTAACATTTCACATTCTTCCTTCAAGACAAGATAATAAATGTAAAAGACAAACTTAAAAATATAATGATGCAGTTAAAATACAAAGCTTACGGGATTTGACTAGATAGCCATGCTGTTATATTTAGAAGTTTGCTCGTGGTAAAATCATTACATCGGAATTTTAATATTATTATCCTGAGATTTATTGACTTAATTTTTAATTTCCTATCGATTTTCAATTAAGAAATTTAATATTTCACTGGAAACCAACGCATGGGCTGGAAAAACTGTTTCCAGTGTCAAATTAATATTGATTGTGGTATTTCACGTTTTTTTTTTAATATAAGCCTATTACTGAAATTTTGCATAATTATTTTTTATATTTTTTTAGTCTTAAATGTGCTTGGTTTTTATTATTTTTATTATTTTGCCACATCAAATTTGTTATCCGATCATCTCTGACGATACACAATTTGATGAATAATTAGGGATTATTCGAGGGATTTTATACTATGGTAATATTTTTCCTGTTATTTTCTTATCTACATAACAACAACAATTGATATTTATGAGCATGTACCATTATTCCAGGATAAGTGTGAATTTATCAGATTTTGTGGTAGAAAGCGGGATTTTATAATATAATCCCATTTACCTTTCTTGTAATTCTAAATCTACAAAAACAAAAAACTGATATTCATGAGCAAGTTCTTTTAAACGAGGATTCGATTACTGTCATAACTTAATGTGAAGATCAAAAGATAAACAATACATATGTTTTAATTATTCAAAATCTATAAGAAATAGGAAATTTTGAAAGAAACCTTTGAAGCTTCTATTTTTTGTGTGTTATAATGGCATTATTTGTCGTTTTTTGTATAAGAATAATTAAAATATTTTTATATTTCAAGATCGTTTTATTGCCTAAAGTCATTTATCACGTACTAACTGAAAGACAGTTTTCTGTTAGAAATTAGACATTTTATGATTATTCATATTTTGATTTAGCTTCTCTCGTTTTATAAACCATCTGGACATGTCATAAAAACTAAGTTGAATATACTAAATTAAGAGGTCGACTTTCTAAACGTTCTGATTACAGAAAGGCTATAATTTATTTTGTGACAGATTTTCAGAATTATAATGAATTCGGTTCAAGAGTCTTATTTTAAAAGTCTATTAAAAAGTGGCATTACCAAATGTGGATTTTAAAAGAGTTAAAAGTACTTTTATCTCATTCTAAATTTTAAAAAAGCCGTATACAATTCATACATTTGTCATTCTTCTACAAAAAAGTAAAATCTCTAGTACACAATATTCATTCTTATTTTGTTTTCAAACTTTATACGGACTGTAAACAGACATCAACTGAAGATACCATCAAAAAAGCTTGATTTTGCGATAAACAACATATTTGTTTGTTTTGCAATATAATTTTCTATCAAACAATCAGTATACCAATGGGCACAGATTTAGCACTTTTAATCTTGAGAAAAGACTGTCAGTCTACTCCACATACAGATATATAGATGAGGTCCTATCTCTTAATTATCTCAAATTTGGAATATATACGAATGTCAACTATCCTAGTGAACTTGACAAAAAAAAAAACAAAACAAAACAAAACAAAAAAAAAACAAAAAACAAAAAACAAAAACAAACAAACAAACAAACCAGATACGACTGCTTCTTAATGTTCTATTCGATATAAAGATTAATACCTCCAACGAAAGGCTATATGATAAACGTGATGACTTTAATTTTTATTGTCAACTTTCCTTTTTTATGTAGCAATGTTCCTGTTTCTCATGTCCATGGTTGATTCTGCATTTCTCGACCGCGGGAACTCTCTACAAAAGGGGCAAGCTGCTAAAAATAAATTGTTGACTCAGGAATATTGCAAGTCTACGTTTATCCTTTAAATGTTTTATCGTCATCATAACAATGGTATGAAGCCGTTGTATCTAAATTTTTCACGGATATATTTGACTTCTCGAAGTTCCATGTATGTTACTTTTATTCTCAATTTTGTTTCCGCTCGTGGCGGGTGTATCTAGCCAGACAGGAGCACTTATTTTCCGAAGAACCTAGACTCACTTCCCTGAAGTGTCATGTGTTTAACCTAATTAGCCAGTTTTCAATGTTTTACATAGAACGAAATGTTTGTGTACGAATTTTTGCCAGTATATTTGATAATTAATTATTTTTTCTTCTTTATGATGGCTTATTTTTAACATCGACATAATTTCAGTCGACATCAAATTATCTCAACATGTCGACTTAATATCTTGACAATTCGAAATAATATTATGGAAAGTAGTGATACCCCCAAAAAAGGTGAGATAAGAAACATGACTTGCCGCGTTAAAAATAATTCAAGATATCGAGATAATTATCACGAGTGGACAGCATTATTATCGCGGAAAGTCGTGTTATTTATCTCAATTTTTCATGAAATACCTCGACTTGTCAAGATATTAAGTCGACATGTTGAGATAATTAAGAAATAAGCCACCATACTTCTTGCTTTCGCAATGTTTTTCTTTCGAATGATTATAGAGTTGATAATTTGATTCGCTGATCTAGAACTGTTGTTAATAACTAACATGTTACCTCTTAATATCAAAGAACTCATTAAATAAAAATTACGTCAAACGTTATCATAAAGCTTTATCATTTTGGTATTTAGAAATTAGATAGATGTACTTTTCAAAGTCGTAACACTTTGAAACAGTGCTTTTTTAAGATTTGAGGAATCATTTTGCTTTTACCGAAAAAAATTCGGAAATGGATTATCCAACAACATGCGCAAAAATTTGAATTTGATCGAGATAAAAAATATTACAATCAATGCTTATTACTGGGTACAAAAAATCAATACTTATGAACAATACTTTTTTAAATAAATTAAAACAAAAACAATGTGTTTGCAGTTTAGAATATAATAACTTCTGATTGGGAGTTCAAATAAAAATAACTTTCGCCTAATAAAAAATGAATGTAAATGAACTTATGTTTGATTTTTGTCTCTACCAATATAAGTGTTAGTGGAATTTGCAATTTGTTTATGATATTTTTTAACAAACGATTACTATGAAAAAAAATATTATGATATAAAATATGTTAATATGTTACCTGTTATATTTTCAAAAAACTCATTAAATTGAAATTATCGAACCTAATGATTCTTTGAAATGTGTACATCCGTCACGTCAAAATTTAACTGGCATTTTTGTTAAATATTGCAATGTTTATCCTTATTTATCAAAAATAAATAAAGTAATAAATAAATAATTACGTGATTGATAAATAGATAAATATGTGATTGATAATTTCCTTATTAAATGAATGAATTAAAAACGATTGATTGAATAAATAAGAAAAATAAATGAAACAAGGAGAGTAAACAAGAAACAATAAGGAGAGGAAGGAAGAAGGGGAAAATAAATAAATGAATGAAATTGTAAGTTTTTACATTATTTCCTACACTTTAGTAAGCTATTTTTAGACACTGGAGTTAACTTAATAAAACGGTTTGGTTCAATTACTACTCCGCAAAATAGCATTACGTAAGCAAAAATACTAAATATTTTTGGGGGAGATGGAAATGAAAGTCGGTTAAAATTCTCATATTTTTGTTAGAGATGCAGTAATAAGATAAAACTGCTTAATTCTACAAATTGTGAAATGGTGTTATACAATCATATACAAATTACTTCACTGATACGAAACCAGTCTGTTCTTACTGATGTTAAAATTGGATAACCAGAATAAAAACCCAAACTTATAAACAAGCAAAAGAACAGCTCATGTGGTGTACGAGTTTTGTACAAATATCTATGATCTGATTTGCACTCTTTTTGGAGTGCATATACACTTGCCCGTCACTCCACAGAAAAAAATATAGACATATCCATACATTACACTGGTGCCGAGCAAACCAGTAGTGTTATTTCTGATTTACTTGCGGTTAGACACCTAAAATTAAATACTAACGTCTTAACTGATCGATCGCATTGGCTTAGGAATGACTTAACAAAGAAATAAGGCGTGTTATTTATTTATTTATTTATTTATTTATTTATTTATTTTTTAATTTTACAACAAAACAATAAATATCACACACACACACACACACACACACACACACACACACACTCTCTTTCAGGCAAAAAAGATTAACCTTAATAATTTCCTTAATTAATAACCTTAATAATAATTTGTCTTAATGATAGTAATTATTTACAGTACACTTTATATTGTAAAACAAAATACTTCATCAGCACTAAACTATATGCAGGAAACAAACAATAATGAACTGGTTAAGTGTAAACAGGAGTAATGAAGTTCAACAATGTTGTAAAACTTACTGGTCTTTTATTAACGACGGTCAAATTAATCACGTTGTTCTGAGTCTGAGTTCAAAAAGGAAACCGGGGCTTCCGGAGTACACTACCGACCTTCAACAAGTAAATTAACAAACATTCTCTTGCTTGAATCATCTGTACCGTGTGGGATTCGAATCTAGAGGATGGAACGTGTTTGAATCCGAAAGCGTGCGTTTTAAGCCACTCGGCAAAGAATGCCTCTTGAACTGAAGACTGGGAACAGGTCAAAGAGCTTTGAACAAACTGAATGGATGAAAAAGAATAAAAAAGATTATATTCATTATTATCCCAGACTTATCTTAAATCGATTTTTTAACAACTTATGGACATGATGAAAAATTTAAAAAGCAGTTAAATAAAAAACTTTTTACCTCAAGTATTGATTCTAGCTTCATCGTCGAAAAATAAACTTTCCAGAGTTAAAAGAACCATTTTCACTTAAAATCCTCTATCATCAGTCAAAATAAAAGTAATGTTTTTTCTACATCTTCAAAGTAATGCTGTTTAATATGAGGAATCGTGGTGTGTTTATATAACTGATGTTATAATGATGTACCGTCTTATATTTTACTTTTGTCTATAACCTCTGTGTAACAGTAATTATATATAACGGTATTATAGGTATGCACTAGAAGCAGATTTGTAGTAAAATGATCTTTTCAAAAGAGGTTTTGGTGGACAACTAGTCGATAGCGCGCGATCACGAATTACATTAGTCTCTCATAATCTGGGTTCGATTCCGCTTGAGCAGATTCTAGTTTGAGAAATATTTATCCGTTTGCTTGCCGAAAGGCAGTTTATATCGGGAAATTCTTAAAATATATATCCAAGAACCAACCGACTTGATGAAAGTGAAAGATCTTGTCTTTGGCAATAAACACCATCACTTCACTCCAATCTTTGTATACCTTTGCCACTTTGTCTTTGCAAACCTTTGCCACTTTGCTTATTGGCATTATTTTTTCTAAAATCCAAACGAAAGATTTTATTTATTTATCTATTTTTATTTATTTATTTTATTTTTTCTTTATTTTTTTTTTTTTTGAACTGGTATTTTTTGATAATTTGCTCAACGCTATTTCAGCTAAATTCACACTGTCTTTGTTATTATTTTTATACTTATCCATTTAATTATTTATTTTTTTATTAAAACATTTAAATAGCATTTAAAACTGACTACTGTGTTATAACAAACCATTCCATCCTAACACTATTATGCCACGACCACCACACATTTACAACCACCAATATCATAGCAACATAAACAGTACATTTAAAGTGCTTTTATAGATTTAAGCAGTGTTATCTCATCAGGAAATTTTAAAAAAAAAGTTTTCTATTGAGAATTGAAGTCAAAATTTACATCCATCTTCAAGAGAAAATCTATAGAATAATTGCTTATTTAATACTATCTGGAGGACGAGAAATCGAAATATACGGTTTTATCAAATTAACTTCTGTGGTCTATAAATAGTTAACTTGAAAGTACAGATAATGATGAAAATCTTAATCATCGTTTAACACTTGGTCTCTCATTCAGTCGTTCTTGAAATTATTAATCAAGTTTGTTGGATTGTTACTCCAATAGTAGCGCAGTCGGTAGAGTGCTCGCTCCGTAAGTAGAAGGCCGGGTGTGACCCAAGACTTGAAAGTGGGTAGTGGCTGTTCTTTCGCCAAGCACTCGGCATTACGAACTGAAAGACACGCTTCTTTCGGATGGGAACTTAAAATAAACGAGGTCCCGTGTCACGGCAGGTTTGGCACGATAAAGAACCCTGCTGTATAATGCCATCAGCGCAACGCACAGGCACAATTTCTGCACTTTCGCCTATAGTTAGTGGCGTCTCGATATAAGTGAAATATTCTTGATCGGGACGTTAAACACCATTGCTAAACTTGTTACTAAAATACTTATTTATTCGTTTATGTGTTGATATTTGTGTATCGTATTTTATCTGTACTTAAAGGTTTGATAACAAAGATACTTAAGCAATCGTTTGTTGCCTTACTCTTTAACTTCACATTTCATTTGCTAAAAATATCTACGAATTATATCCATGAAATTACCAATAATCACACGACTTGCAATTTTTTTTGCTGACGTACATACGTGTGACGTCATATATTGGCTGTTCCAACCATTTGAACTGCATGTCGCTATTTATGGATTTTTAAATATCTGTAACAATTTAAAAAATTATGTTTTTAACAAATGTCACAAAATAACCTAAAAAGTGCTTCGACTTCCATTACTTCGCGAAGCAAACTAATGATAAAACTATAGCACGTGATATTCAGGTTGCACGAAAATTGAAGTTATATAGCACTATAAAAACCATTTTAGTTCAATATTTATATAATTACTCCTAACATGAAAATCAGATGCGTGATTTATTTAGCAATTTTATCATTTAAATTTTAAAACCACGTACTGGATACATATAAATTCGTAACAAAAGATTTAGTATTTTTGATTACCTTCTATAAACACACTATAAATTTATAATAAATGTCAAAACATGGCAGAAGAATTCCTAGCACAAATGTTTTGTTGTTGTTGGTAGGAAACTAGAGAACTTTATTTCTACATTTAAAATAGATGTACATTAAAATAACAAGTAAATGCTACCAAAACTTCTTGGACACAAAATCTGAAAGTTTATATTACCCTCACTTTTCTGTAGTCCACTACGGTAGCTCAGTTGGCTCAGAGTGCTCTCTTCGTCTGTGAAAGGTCGGAGTTCGAACCTCGGTCGGATCTTACGAAGGCTTGAAAAAAGGTAGTGACTGTTTTGTCGCCAAGAACTCGGCATTTTAAAAAAAAAAAGACAAGAGATCGTTCGGAGACTAAAAATCGATTCCACGTGTAACGACAGGCGTGGCACGCTAAAGAACCATCCGTGTTTTAAGAGCAGTGCAAAGGTTAAAATTTCTTTAGCTTGTGACGTCTCGATATAAGTGAAATATTCTTTACCGGGACGTAAAATCCCACTAACTAATAAATAAACAAATTTTCTGTAGTAAATTGGTGAAACGCGGATTCTTAAGAATCGATGTTTTTCTCAGTTCTAATGCTACTCTATATCTCGCTTATTCTTGTGTGAGGAAGCTTCTTGTTCACTGCCAGAAGGCACCTCAAACTGCCATATTAATATGGGTTAAAGAATTGTTAATTGAATTCCTGATCAATTCAAATGCTGTTACTCCAAAAACATATTACACTGTATATATTAAATATCAACCAAAAAAAAAAAAAAAAAGCGTTAAATTTTGATGATTTTGTTAATTGAATTTCTGCTCAATTCAAGTGCTGTTACTCCAAAAACATATTACACTGTATATATTAAATATCAACCAAAAAAAAAAAAAAAAAAAAAAAAAAAAGCGTTAAATTTTGATGAGCCTTATGTAAACACCTCTTCCGGTATAAAAACAAGGAAAGGCACTAAACCGGAAGCAGGGATTAAGGTCGCCAAATGGCCGATAAAGCGCGTGCTTTTGGAACATAGCGCGCTTGCAAACCTACTTACAGCCATCCTTTGTCTTTGTGTTTAAGTCGAAGAAGCGAAAATTGAAAACTTTTCCTAACCGGAAACCATAAACGTACTTTAAATTATATAAGCTTGAAAAGATATTTTCCTATTTATTTAATTTTTCTTTATTGCAAACCCATCTAATTTTGTACTAAAACATGATATTTTTTTATCAAAATTAGTTTTTATCTTGTCTCTTAAATATTCTTAGTTTAAACAATATTTTATTAAATGATAACATGACATACAACATGCGTAATAATTTACAACATATAGAGGATCCTGGAACAAGAGTAATACTCTTATATTAACCAGTTTCTTAGAAGAATACATGGTCTATTTTAATACAATATTAATAATAACACAAGAAATTTAATTGCTTAACATTATCCTTTTTAGGTTCTTGTAACACTCTATTTCGATCAAGTTTATGTTACTTTTTAGGTTGGAATGGTTCTTGTGACACTAATTTTAAATCAAGTTTATGTATTTTTAGGTTGAGTTGAGTAATGGTGTTTAACGTCCCAGTCAAGAATATTTCACTTATATCAAGACTTTGCCAGCTATAGGCGAAAGTGCAGAAATTTTGCCTGTGCGTTGCGCTGATGGCATTATACAGCAGGTTTCTTTATCGTGCGACGCCTGCCATGACACGGGCCTCGTTTATTTTAAGTTCCCATCCGAAAGAACCGTGACTTTCATTTCGTTAAGCCGGGTGCTTGGCGAAAGAACTGTCACTACCCACTTTCAAGTCTTGGGTCAGACTCGGTCGGGGTTCGAACCCACGACCACCCATTTGGTTAGAATGGTTCCTGTGACACTACATTTAGATCAAGTTTATGTATTTTTTTAGGCTGGAATGGTTTTTTCTGAAACTATTTTTAGATCAAGGTTTTCTTTTCTTGTCTGTGTCAGTTTATTTCTGAAAATGAATTTTTAATTATTTTAAACTAAAATCATGTTATTTTTTTTTTTTTTTTTTTTTTTTTTTTTTTTTTTTTTTTTTTTTTTTAAGGCATTGTTGTACTTTTCACATATATTAGTCTATCTGCAAACAATAATTTTTTAAGAACCCTCAATTACTATAACTGTCATATACCATCTTTTAAATTGAATTATAAAATACATTCAAAAATGGTATATGACAATATTTTGTCATATACCATTTTTTAATGTATTGGGTATATGATTAAATTCAAAAATGGTAAATGTCATAACTATTTCTGTAGAGTATAACTCACTGAAAAGGAAATTTCATAAGGTTTTTTTTCGGCGACAATTTATTTTGCGCATACACGTGGAACGCCGTAGACGGAGCAAGGATTAGACTTATGGTCTTTCTTGCCCCAATCAAGATTTTTTCACTCATTATCATATCGAGGCATTCAATTCTGTAATGATCGAGGAAATCGGAAAAACCATGACATCCATCAAGCATAACGACAAACTATCATCATTAACAAGGACATTAAATTGTTAAACATTTCTATTTTATCATTTAAATGTTTTATCATTTAATGTTTAGATACGATTCCGTTATAAATCTAGGAACTTTATAATAAAAGGGTTTAAAATAATTTATAATCTGCCTATTTATATATAAATTAAATTTCATTTCCCAAGGGATGTATTTTGCAGAAACAATTCAATTTAATTGATGTTTAATGCATGAGATAAATCTACTGCCGATATCGCTATGGCAGTAAATGTTTAAAAATCTGAATTTATGAAATTTGGTTTTGTTCTATCACTTATTTCAGTCGAAATAGTAAATGAGCATCATTGGTACCATAACCCTTATTAGAATGACTCAGCACCCTGGGGAAGATCGTCTTATTGGATTTTAACATGTTATAATTTTTTTAAGGAACAAAAGTTTTTTACGCATCACCAACAACCGCAGCAATATTTTTTTTTCACTCTGATAGTAAAGTGCTACGATTTCCGGCTTTCCCTTCGGTCTGTTGACCGTATCGATAGTACGATGCGATAACAATAACGCTGTGAGTGGCAATTTGTTTCGCCCATGTACCGAGTGACAAAACAAGTACAGTAGAAAGTCAATAACTCGAAGTGCACGGGACTTCGGTGGTGACTTCGAGTTATCGGGGGGGGGGGGGGGTGAGAGTTAACGGAGTTGAAGGGTGACGTCATCTTAATATATGCTTTCCACAGAAGTCTTTGATGTTGTAAACAGTTTCCGGTACTCGAATGTTATCCAATAGAGAAAAACAACAAATACTATTAGATACTTTCGAAACAAACAAAAATAAATAAATGATGTATTAAAGAATTGATACCGACTGCAAAAGCGTGCAAAACGTGTTCTTTAAATATACAATCACGATGTATACGAACAACGGAATCGAAAAACAGATATATTTGCATGTTGTTTTTTTATTACATTCGGTAGAAAATACGAAGAGATGGTAAACAAAATTACAAAGAAGTGCAATAAGTTTTTAAGATATGAATGCAGTCATGAGTACCACGTGGTTAGTCGTTTAAATTAAATTTGGAGAAATTAAGTCGAAAGTTGAACTGTTATCCACAGCGGCATATTACTCGGCTTCTGTAATAAGGGTACCTGTTAGACTTAACTGTCCGTGACGGTACTGAATTTAAATCCGTTAATTGATGCTAATTAATCCGGTAGATTACTAGAACTTATCGGTTATATTTTCTCCAATTACCGATATGTGATTCCTCTGATCGTTTTCAATAACGTTTGTAATGAAGGTTTCGGTTCGTTTTAAAGTCTCAAGCTCCCGAACTAATTAATGTCGTTGAGGGTTACGATCAATATTTATGCGATAACATAGAAAATAAAGTCCTCGTCCAAATCAACCCCCCCCCCCTAAAAGGAAGGATTTGCTAGCTAAACCTGGAAAGCTAGGAACATGGAACTATGGGAAGTCTAATACATCCAGTATATTTTGGATACAGTGACTTCATATTTAATTTGTGAACAATTGTGTGATGCCGGCCGTAAAACTTTTTAAGGTCCCTGATGAGCTTAGGTTTGCAATTTCCTTCAATCAACAATTAAATTGTTTGTTAGCTGTTTGCTTCGTTGTAGAAAGTCTTTTAAGTGAAAACAAACTCTACCATAGAGTATTAACTGTAAAACATACACATCAGATGCAGAAGAAACAGGAATATAATTGCAAAGAAACCGAAAGTTGACAATAGAAAAATTCAAGTCATCGCATTTGTCGTATAGCTTCAGATGTAACCTTTTTGGGTGTTATATTTGAGGTATAAGTCCAAATATGAAGCAGAACATGAAGAATCCGTCGTATCTTTTATTTCAAGCTCACTAGGAAAGATGGCATTCACATATTCTACAACTTTGGGATTTTTAGAGATAGAATGTCATCTATATAACTGTTTTTCAAGTTGAATGAGTTAGCGACAGGTTAGCGTCTTTTCTCCAGGTCTGATAGCCAACAACAAATTCGACCAGTGTAAAATGAAAAAACATGTCGTACTTTTTTAATCTACCAAAACAATCAAGCTACCTAACAGAGCATTTAAAAAAACAGAAAAACACAATCAGTCCTTTGTTACCATTTTTAATGTGATTTACATAGATTTACATAGTTAAAAGCTGATAGAATAAATCTGATATATTTTATCAGATTTAACACCAGGCACGATTTTCTAAATATGTTTACGATGCTTAAAAATTAAGAAATAATTGTATATCTAATGCCATTTAATGTTGCATATAAAGTTTACATCTGTATCTCGTTATATTGTAATTAATTTTGTTGCTATGTTCCGTTTTTTTTTATTTGTGCAATTTAGCTATCTGAAAATTAAGACTTCATTATTTTCTATAACAGCGAGTCAAGATTTTTTTTTTTTTTAAAAAAAAAAAGGTAGAATTATGTTGCTTAAAAATTGATTCATAAAGATATTTTAGTTTTTTATAATTAAAAATTGCCGATGGGTTATACTCTAAATCCATATCCATGTTATGTTAAAGTTCATATATATTTACTGTTATAATTATGGTTATAAGACGCAAGATGATTTCTGATCTAAAATCAGAGTAATTCCAACCAGACCATGCTATTAAATGCCGTGCTTAATTTAATTAAATAGCTTTTTTATTTCCATTTTACGTCTCTCTCTCTCTCTCTCTCTCTCTCTCTCTCTCTCTCTCTCTCTCTCTCTCTCTCTCTCTCTCTCCACACACACACACACACACATATATATATATATATATATATATATATATATATATATATATATATATATATATATATATATATATATATATATATATATATATATACTTGTCAGTTTTATACCACTGGTTATATCCTGACCGCATCCATGTTATTTTTTAAATTTAACAACAAGATTATAGGTTAAGTTAATCCAAACGAAAACAGCATATTTTTTTTATTAGTCTAATAAATATTATATACCGATATACATCTCTCTCTATGAAAGTTTAAATAATTAACATCACAAATTGTGGTATTTACGCAGGGAGGCTCCTTGCAAATCACTTGTGGGCACAATATATTACAGAAATTACTTCACCAATACACACACACACACACACACACATGATGAATTACCATAGAATTCTCTCATGGTGATTTTATGTGATGCAAATCAGACGAACCAAAAGATCATTACGTGCTGACAGAATACATTGTAAAACACCTCTTCCGGTATAAAAACAAGGAAAGGCACTAAACTGGAAGCAGGGATTAAGGTCGCCAAATGGCCGATAAAGCGCGTGCTTTTGGAACATAGCGCGCATACCTACTTACAGCCATCCTTCGTCTTTGAGTTTAAGTCGAAGAAGCGAAAATTAAAAACTGTTCCTAACCGGAAACCATAAACGTACTTTAAATTATATAAGCTTGAAACAAGATATTTTCCTATTTATTTAATTTTTCTTTATTGCATACCCATCTAATTTTGTTCTGAAACATAATATTTTTTTATCAAAATTAGTTTTTTTCTTGTATCTTTAATAGTCTTAAAAGAATACATGGTCTATTTTAATACAATATAACGTAACGAGATAGAACGGCATCTATGTAACTGTTTGTCGAGTTGAATGAGTTAGCGACAGGTTAGCGTCTTTTCTCCAGGTCTGATAGCCAACAACAAATTCGACCAGTGTAAAATGATAAAACATGTCGTACTTTTTTAATCTACCAAAACAATCAAGCTACCTAACAGAGCATTAAAAATACCAGAAAAACACAATCAGTCCTTTAATACCATTTTTTTTTGTGATTTACATAGATTTACATAGTTAAAAGCTGATAGAATAAATCTGATATATTTTATCAGATTTCACACCAGGCACGATTTTCTAAATATGTTTACGATGCTTAAAAATTAAGAAATAATTGTATATCTAATGCCATTTAATATGCATATAAAGTTTACATCTGTATCTCGTTATATTGTAATTAATTTTGTTGCTATGTTTCGTTTTTTTATTTGTGCTATTTAGCTGTCTGAAAATAAAGAAGTCATTATTTTCTATAACAGCGAGCCAAGATTTTTTTTTTTTTTTTTTTAAAAAGGTAGAATTATGTTGCTTAAAAATTGATTCCTAAAGATATTTTAGTTTTTTGATAATTAAAAATTGCCGATGGGTTATACTCAAAATCCATATCCATGTTATGTTAAAGTTCATATATATTTACGATTATAATTATGGTTATTAGACGCAAGATGATTTCTGATCTAAAATCAGAGTAATTCCAACCAGACCATGCTATTAAATGCCGTGCTTAATTCAATAAAATAGCTTTTTTATTTCCATTTTACCTCTCTCTCTCTCTCTCTCTCTCTCTCTCTCTCTCTCTCTCTCTCTCTCTCTCTCTATATATATATATATATATATATATATACTTGTCAGTGTTATACCACCGGTTATATCCTGACCGCATCCATGTTATTTTTTAAATTTAACAACAAGATTATAGGTTAAGTTAATCCAAACGAAAACAGCATATTTTTTTTATTAGTCTAATAAATATTATATACCGATATACATCTCTCTCTATGAAAGTTTAAATAATTAACATTACAAATTGTGGTATTTACGCAGGGAGGCTCCTTGCAACTCACTTGTGGGCACAATATATTACAGAAATTACTTCACCAATACACACACACACACACACACACATGATGAATTACCATAGAATTCTCTCATGGTGATTTTATGTGATGCAAATCAGACGAACAAAAAGATCATTACGTGCTTACAGAATACATTGTAAAACACCTCTTCCGGTATAAAAACAAGGAAAGGCACTAAACTGGAAGCAGGGATTAAGGTCGCCAAATGGCCGATAAAGCGCGTGCTTTTGGAACATAGCGCGCTTGCAAACCAACTTACAGCCATCCTTTGTCTATGTGTTAAAGTCGAAGAAGCGAAAATTGAAAACTTTTCCTAACCGGAAACCATAAACGTACTTTAAATTATATAAGCTTGAAACAAGATATTTTCCTATTTATTTAATTTTTCTTTATTGCAAACCCGTCTAATTTTGTTCTGAAACATGATATTTTCTGATCAAAATTAGTTTTTTTCTTGTCTCTTTAATAGTCTTAAAAGAATACATGGTGTATTTTAATACAATATAACGTAACGAGATAGAACGTCATCTATGTAACTGTTTGTCGGGTTGAATGAGTTAGCGACAGGTTAGCGACTTTTCTTCTGGTCTGATAGACAACAACAAATTCGAACAGTGTAAAATGATAAAACATGTCGTACTTTTTTAATCTACCAAAATAATCAAGCTACCTAACAGAGCATTTAAAAAAATAGAAAAACGCAATCAGTCCTTTGTTACCACTTTTAATGTGATTAACATAGATTTACATAGTTAAAAGCTGAAAGAAAAAATCAGATATATTTTATCAGATTTCACACCAGGCACGATTTTCTAAATATGTTTACGATGCTTCAAAAATTAAGAAATAATTATAAATCTTATGCCATTTAATGTTGCATATAAAGTTTACATCTGTATCTCGTTATATTGTAATTAATTTTGTTGCTATGCTTTGTTTTTTTATTTGTGCTATTTAGCTGTCTAAAAATAAATAAGTCATTATTTTCTATAACAGCGAGCCAAGATTATTTTTAAAAAAAAGGTAGAATTATGTTAGCTAAAAATTGATTCATAAAGATATTTTAGTTTTTTATAATTAAAAATTGCCGATTGGTTATACTCAAAATTCATATCCATGTTGGTTATTAGACGCAAGATGATTTATGATCTAAAATCAGAGTAATTCCAACCAGTCCATGCTATTAAATGCCGTGCTTAATTTGATTAAATACAATGTAGCTTTTTTATTTCCATTTTACGTCTCTCTCTCTCTCTCTCTCTCTCTCTCTCTCTCTCTCTCTCTATAAATATATATATATATACCTGATATACTTGTCAGTTTTATACCACCGGTTATATCCTGACCGCATCAATGTTATTTATAAATTTAACAACAAGATCATAGGTTAAGTTAATCCAAACAACTACAGTATATTTTTATATTAGTCTAAAATATTATATACTGATATACATCTCTATTAAAGTTTAAATAATTTACATCACAAATTGTGGTATTTACACAGGGAGGCTTCTTGCAACTCACTTGTGAGCACTATATATTACAGAAATTACTTCACCAATATACACACACACACACACACACACACACACACACACACACTATATATATATATAATACAATATATAATAAGAAAGAAAATAATGAGGATTCTGAAACAAGAGATAATCTTTAATATTTACCAGGCTCCAAGTTCATTAATTATTGATATTAATAAATATGGTCGATGATCAACTTACATACAATATAGAAAAGAAGAGGTAGCTTAACATGATGAATAGAACAGAAAAGAAACGGAAAGAACACATAAAGATACAATACGAATAAGAAAATAACTAAATAACAAAATGTAATGGCATATAAGTATTGTATAATAATAATTATCATTATTATTATTTTTCTTCCATTAACCACACAAACTGACAAGTGTCGAAGACATTTGTACAACAAGTGATCGGGTCGTTCCCTATCGAGAAGTGATATTAATAGAATCTATCATATGCGTCAGTGGTAGATAGAGGTATCCCACCCTCGTGGGCAGATTTTGTGTCTGGAACGAGGCTTAAATCACTTTAAAAAGGGAAAAGGCAATTGTGAAATTTACATGTAATGATCAGCTGTCGGGGAGTATTTTTAGAAAATGTATTACTCCGCAGCTTGACCTATATAAGATATAGCTATACTTAAAAGTATATCTTATTCCGCAAGTAGTATGTAGTGCATAAATAACGTGAAAATTAGCTTGGCTGCAACATGAAAACAGGAAAAATTATAACAGAAAACACTTTTATAATATTATTGAAATAAATTGTGATTAAACTTGCTCCTGTCAGTGGAGGAAGTTACGAGAAGTTAAAAAAAGTAGTTTCGGCCGCACGAGGAGGTGATCGGATAGAAATTTCTACCACCGTTTCTTCCATTGGAAATTTTATCTCAAACTTAGGGGGATGGGAGAAATAATTGATCATAATCGGCCAGCAAATTTTATGTCACAACAACAGTAATGTAAAAGAACAAATGCAATAAGTTTAATATTGACTGTTAAAACGCTTACTTCTCAAAAGAAAGGTTTAAAACTGGCTAAACATTTGACGTGTTATCTCCATATGAAAGTTGAGTCGAGTAATGGTGTGTAACGTCCTAGTCAATAATATTTCCCTTATATCGAGACGTTGCCAGCTATAGGCGAAAGTGCAGAAATTCTGCCTGTGCGTTGCGATGATGGCATTATACAGCAGGGTTATTTACCGTGACACGGGACATCGTTAATTTTAAGTTCCCATCCGAACAAACCGTGACTTTCATTTCGTAATGCCGATGCTTGGCGAAAGAACAGTCACTAACCACTGTCAAGCTAAGTAAAGACCCGGTCGGGGTTCGACTTACAAATTAAACTGAGCTACCGCAGTGGTACAATATGAAAGTTAATTTGCATTTAAATTATGCTGTAAACTATGAACAGTAGCTTGGCGCAGGTCTGAAAAAAGTGAAATCGTAATAAAAAATTATCAGTGCGTTTAACTTGACCAGATTGGCGATGAATTAAACACAGAATTACATTAAATCTGTCATTTGGGACTTTGAATGGGATAAATAACTATATTGCGAATACGTTTGGATATTAACGAAGGAGAATTAATGCAATTTGTCTGGTTTCCCCCTTGATTCAGTCGAATCTCTGTACATCAGTACGCATGCTCCAACATTATAATAATCATCGTAAACCGTTGACCAACCCGTTGGAGGATTCCGTTTATTAACAGCTAATAGGAATGAAATTTAAGAAAATGAATCTATCAGATCGTGATTAGAAGTTATCTATTTTATAAAATATATAGATATTTATAAAAACAAAACAAAACAAAACAAAAAAAAAAAAAGCAAAAAAAATCAGAAAATTGAAAAACTTAAAGCTGCATTAAGTTTTCCAAAGAAGAAATTAAAACGGTGCTAATCTAATTAATGATTCCTAATGAACAATGTTACATTTGGTTCAACGATAAAAGCTCAATAAATACAGAAATTACAGCAATTATCCAGCGAGATGCAGCATTTGGGATCCAATATTAGAACATGGTTACATCATAAAAACCCGGGTCATTTAAACCAGCTTTAAAAACGGTGAAATACGATAAATTAATCACAGAACTTCGTTGAATTTATCATTTGTGACTTAGTAAGGGATACATAACACCACTTCAAATACATCTAGATATTAATGACAGACAATTAATGCAATTTGTCATGTTTCACCTTCGATTCATGGGTTTTTCCGTACATCCGTGCGCATGCTCCAAGCTCATAATTACCATCGTTAAACATTGACCAACCGGTCAGAAGATTCCGTTTATTTACAGCTGAAAGAAATGAAATTTTAGAAAATTAATTGCACGGATCGTGGTTAGAGGATATCTATTTTTAAAATAAATATAGTTTTAGAAAATCAAAAAAAAAAAAAAAAAAAAAAAAAAAAAAAAAAAAAAAATTCAGAAAATTGAAAAACTTAATGCAGCTTTAAAGCAGCTTTAAAAATATCATGTCACAAATGGAAGAGTTGGTTATTTGCGGATTAACCATGTTTGAATCCTGCATGAAGAGAAGTTATTAACATCTCTAAATTTAAAAATTATTTAGATGTTTATAGGTGAAGTTTTAATATTTGTTAATATTACATTCTTACTGCGGTTGAAGCTCTCTCACACTTGACCTACTTTTTATGTTTGGGTGATTTTGGAGGATTTCTGTTGTTGTACTTGTCAATATCGCAAATCTAGTTTAAATCATTCCCCCATGCTGATCACCTCAGTCCGCACCAGCTCAAAGGGTTTGGTAGGATTGTTCTGATTCTCTCTCTCTCTCTCTCTCTCTCTCCTCTCTCTCTCTCTCTCTCTCTCTCATCTCTCCCTCATTTGTATTTTTCCTGATGATATCTCTCTCTCACACACACACAAACACACACACACACACACACACACACACACACACTCTCTCTCTCTCTCTCTCTCTCTCTCTGTCTCTCTCTCTCTCTCTCTCTCTCTCTCTCTCTCTCTCTCATTGGTATTTTCATGATGACTCTCTCTCTCTCTCTCTCTCTCTCTCTCTCTCTCTCTCTCTCTCTCTGTGAAATATATTAACACTTAGAACAACATGATAAACATCTTAACGCTACATCGTATTCATGACAGCAATATATTTCAAAAATCTCATCAACTTGTTCCCTCGACACACGTTAAATATGGATTAATTTTATTGAATTTCCATCATTTTATGCTGTATAATTTCAGTTCTGTGTAGCGGCAACTGAATAAAAAGAAATTTATACACATGTTCTTTTCTTAAGCTTATATCTTGAGATAAATATCTTGTTTTGGACTCAAATCTCTTACAATGAAGGGATATAGTTACCAATAATTAAATGAATAAATGAGTAAATAAATGAATGGATGAGTAAATGAATGAATGAACGAAAGAATAAATAAAAGAATAAATAAAAAAATGAGTGGATGAATGAATGAATGAATGAATGACTGAGTAAATTAATGAATGAATATCTTCCCAATAGTGACTTTCTTTTTTTTTATTTTTTATTTATTTATTTATTATTTATTCATTTATTTTTTATTTATTTATATTCGTTTGCGCTTGTTTACTCTCGTTGCTAAGTGATTGTTTAGTTATTTCCTTAAGTTATTGATTTTAATTGTTCACCCAGCACCTAAAACAAGACATTTTAGACGATCTATATAAACCGTCCGTAATGGAAATATCCTAATGATGTTGAAATTCTATTTAAAAAAATAAAAAACTTTAGATAGATCATAAAAACATTACTTTTGCTTTAACCCAAGCCAAAAATCTGTCTTCCCCATTTGTCTGCAGTTCCGCACTAAAAGACATCTTTCATTAAACCTAAGAAACGTTTACACTTGACTGCCAGCCATAATAAATAGTAAGTGGTTTAACATCTTAAATTAAATCATAACATATAAAACACGTGTGCGTAGTATTTTCATTACATGGTGTTACTTGTTTTTATAGCATACGTGCAATTTTACCTTATGTAACAAGAATAAGATATTCGGTTATGTAACAAATAAAATATCGTTATGATAGATTAATTTGATGGGGTTTTACGTCCCGGTCAATGTGCAAGAAGGGTTCTTTAGCGTGGTAGGCCTGCCGACACAGGGCATCGGTTCTTGAGGTCTCCTCCGAAGGACCCCGTGACTTCCATTTCTAAATGCCAAGTACATGGCGAAAGTACAGTTACCACCAATTTTCAAGCCATGGTCAGACCCAGCCGGAGTCGATTATCGACTTCTCACATACAAAGCAAGCACTCTACTAACTGAGCTACCGCAGTGGTATTGTCATGGTATGATACTTGAGTACAAAGCAGAGCTATGATTATTTACTCTCCTTTCAGGTTCTTTGACTCATGTAGAGACAGTCAGCTCGGGATGGTTGAGGAAACTGGAGAAAACCCAGAATTCCGGCAAGCGAACTGATAATTTTTCCTATCTCTAGCCCGAGTCGGATTGGAACACTGGAAGTAAAAGACACCGTGTTCCGAAAGCGTGTGTATTAGACCACTTAGCCACCGAGGACTCTACAATAATAAAATCGTTCTGACCGAGCGGGATTCGAAAGTAAGCGATATGAAGGACTGTGATTCGAAAGCGCGCACTTTAGATCGCCGAAATAAATACGATAATTTTCAATGAACTTTTTCTTATCAAAGTCGCCAAAATTAGCTCGATGAAAATACTTACTATACCAATTTTAAACGCACGCTTACTGATCAAAGCGTATATATATATGCCTAGGATCGAATCCTACTCGGCAGATCCTGGCTATTGTGAGAAGCTAAATTTTACCCCCGAAACTCCGGTTTTCTCCGCCATCTGACTGCCTCGAACGCTAAAAGACGTCTCGATATAAGTGAAATATTTTTGACTGGGACGTTAAACACCATTACTTAACTCACTCGAACATTAAAGATTCGTGACTTTGGCGTAAAAGCGACATATATCCAATATCCATTTCACTAAAGTAAGAAAAAAATCAAAAGTGTGTGTGTGTGTGTGTGTGTGTGTGTGTGTGTGTGTGTGTGTGTGTGTGTGTCTGTCTCTCTCTCTCTCTCTCTCTCTCTCTCTCTCTCTCTCTCTCTCTCTCTCTCTCTCTCTCTAACACATCAAAAACACGATTATTACAAATATAACACACAAACACATGTGGGTTTCTATAACCTGCTAACATCTGTTTTATTTAGTGTTAATTTTTCCTACAAAATACCATGAAGTGTGTTTTTATAAAGTATCTGTTTTCTATTTTGAATATCACTCCTCTTTAACACAAGTGTAAATGTTTGACAAACAGTATATGTATGTGGCATTTTACCAAAAATTATATAAAAATTAAAAAAAAAACGTTAATGTTGATCAGAAATGGAGAGGAGTATAAGTATAGTACGCCCCAAAAAATATTGATCCTATTAAAGTAGACAGTTCTCTCAAAGTGTAACCTTAGTTGCCAAGTGGTCCAAAAGCATGTATTTACGGACTGCAGCGCCATTAAAAAGTGTACCCTTGTTTTCTTGTATGGGAAAGTTTGTCGGTTTTCTTGTGGGAGGTTGGCTTCCTCAACTATTCAAGAACTGACTTTGTCAAAATGAGTAAAAAAAATACAATTCAGTCTTCTATATCGGATTAATGAAAAAGTTGTCCCAAAATCGTGAAATATTACTGATTCTACGATGCTACTTAAACAACGTGAATCCGACCATCAAACCAACTAACCGACCAACCAACCTTCCAACCGAACACCCAACCAACGACCACCCAACCAACCGACCAATCGATAACTCAACTGACCGACCGACCGACCAACAAACCTACCAACTGAAATACCGACCAACCTACCAACCTACAAACAAACCTACCAACCAAACGACTGACCGACTAACCGACCAACCAACATATTAACCGACCACCCAACCAACCGGCTAATCGACAACTCGACCGACCGATCGACCAACAAACCTACCAACTGGCATACCGAACAACCTACTAACATACTAACAAACCTACCAACAAACCGACCAACTAACCTACCAACCAACCGACCAACTAACCTACCAACCAACCGACCACCCAATCGACCACTCGACCGACCAACAAACCTACCAACTGACATACCGACCAACCTACCAAGGTACTAACATACCAAACAACAAACCAACCAACAAACCTTACAACCGACCGACAAACAAACCTACCAACAAACCGACCAACAAACCTTACAACCGACCGACCAACAATCTTACCAACCAACCGACCAACTAACCTACCAACCAACCGACCTCCCAACCAACCAGCCAATTGACCACTCGACCGACCGACCAACAAACCTACCAACAAACCGACCAACAAACCTACCAACCAACCGACCACCCAACCAACCAGCCAATTGACCACTCGACTGACCGACCAACAAACCTACCAACTGACATCTCGACCAACCTACTAACAAACCTACCAACAAACCGAGTAACAAACCGACCAACTAACCTTCCAACCAACCTACTAACAAAACTACCAACCAATCGACCAATTAAACTATTAATCAACTGACCAACCAACCAACTAACTGACCTACCGACTACTCGACTATCAATCCTACAACCACCGAATTAACAAACCTACCGATAAACAGCCTACCGACTAACCGAGCGACATACCTTCCAACCAACCATTAAATAACCCTATTGACCAACTGACCGATCGACAAACCGACTAAAAAAAACATGCCAGCATCCAACCAACCTACCGACTTACAAATCTCCCAACTACCAAACCAACTGCCCGATCGACCGCTACCGACTGACTGAGACTAGATCAACCGACTAATCAGAGACCAACCACAAGACAAATTTTATTTAATTATGCATTTAAAAAAGTTCTTTTGTTTAAAATAAAAAAAAAACAGTATTTACAATTCGTTTTGCAATACTTCGAAATGGGTAAAGACGAAAAAAAAACTTATTTCAGAAATTGATACTTTCCATTAAAATCGGTAGGCATGCAGCGACTGTGACGTCAGAATTTACGGTTTATTTGAACGAACGTGTTTATATCACCATAAATCAACTGAAAAAAGCAACATCAAATAGAACATCGTGTGAAATGAACATAAATCATTTTTGCAATTGCAACTAAGGAAATTGCACAACCCTTGCTACAGATATATGGAAAGATATCAAGTAAAATCGGTTAAAATATCTAATCATATTTGTTTCCCCTAAATCATGATAAAGATCCTCGTTATTCTGTGTGATGTATTTATGTTACGAAGATCCAGGATGTGATAGTTCTTTTTGATCTTGAATAATGCTCTAGACTTCTGAGTGTGTTCTTTCACAACAATGGGCGTCGCATGTTGTTAAAGTGGTTCAATTTCACATCACAATATCAAAAAAAAAAAAAAAAAAAAAAAAAAAAAAAAAAAAAATCTCATCTATCATCCTTTTCATTCATTCATTCATTCATTCATTCATTCATTCATTCATTAGTTCTCTATCTTCCATCTATTCATTCATTCAGTCATTAATTAATTTATTCGGTCCTCTATCTTCAATCTCTTCATTCATTCATTTCACCATTCACCCCTTCAACTAGCCACCCTTTCATTAATTAATTAATTAATTCATTCATTCATTTATTCATTCATTCGGTTCACTATCTTCAATCTCTTCATTCATTCATTCATTCATTTCACCATTCACCACTTCAACTATCCACCCTTTCATTCTTTCTTTTATTCATTCATTTACTCATTCATTTATTACTTATCTAATCAATTTGTCGATTGCACCAGGTTGTTCATCCATAGCAAGATATTCGTCTCCGAGAGATATGAAGTTTAAAGGAACAATATGGTAATTATAGTAGATAACAACGGGATTTTTATCATGTCAGGCCCTGTCGTGTCATAGATCATCTGGGATTTAAAAAGTTCTATTGGGACAAAACAGTTATTTAGAATAAGTATAGTCTTTTCTTAAGTATTGTTTGCTTTAAGTCTGGTTCCATTTTTACCGAGTCTATAACACGAACAAAGATGGCTATGTGCTGAGTGATATCAGGAAAAAAGATTATTCCAAATATATGTTTAATATGAACATGAATGAAACCCCTAAAAATGCCAACTCACGAGAATCCAATCGTCTATTTTTGTTTTAAATTGCATTTTATTGATTACGTTCAGAGGAACTAATTTGTTTTTTCTAATTGCAATATTATTAATGAGACTGTCATTTTCCCTCAGTGCTTTAAAGCATTTCAATCTATTTATCAATGTATAAATATTCTGGATTTCAAGTGTCTATGTATGAAACGAAACAAATGTATATTTGAAGATTCATTCGTGAATAGAATATAAATCCAAAGCTTACTTGAGATATGGTTTACGACACAAAACGTCCAAATCGCATCACATTATGAAGCTAAGAAATTTTTTTAACTCCGGAATAACTTACTATTTAATCAAGAAGTTCAACCAAGAAGTTTTAATAACTGTCATGGTGTTTCATTGTGTATTGTATGGCAAACATAAACCCTCTGAAGTTATTGATCTTAAAATAAACAAACATACATGGTATAAGCTTATACAATGATGCGTAGAAAATATTCTTGACTCCCTGCCAGTGTGGATTAAATTTTGGCATTTTATAATCAATCAATATATAGCCTCGCGTTTATGTTTTGTTACATTTTTTAAAATAGTGCGGTTCAAAGCAATAAAAATCCTTGATTTTTTTTTTTACATTACATTATGACCCATTATTTTCTTGAGTTCCAAGAAATGCCACGAAGTACCTAGAAATGTCTCAGAGGGATAGATATCACCCTCCCTCTTAAACCGTTATGTTGTAAACACAGGGTTGGAGACTCCGTTGTATGCTGAACATGATCCAAGTATTGGAAATCTGTATCATTAATTAAAGTGTTCGTCGAGTGTCATTTTAATTTTTTGGGGGAAGGGGGGGGGGGTAGATACAAGAAAATTGGGCGTTAACTAGAAACAGCGTTAAATGACGTTACAAACAATATATTGAACACTTGAAGAAGCTGATAATTTTCAATACTCCGTGCTTTTGTTGTGCACATTGTGTCTGAAGATGAATGAAAACGTTAGCACTTAGTAAAGAATATTTTTAGCATCTTTAAGTGTTTTTACTCATATATTACCTGTTCGCAGTCATAACTTAACGTTATAATTATTATTATTATAATTATTATTATTATTATTATTATTATTATTATTATTATTATAAATTTCTCTCATTCTGATTGGTCAAACGTAGGGAGTAAATTCCTTTGGTGACAATATGGACCGTCACCCTATCAGAAATGTAAAGTTTATATTATAAGTGGATTATCCCTCGAGGGGAAAATAACTGCGTTTCGGTTGACAACGAAATTTCTTTGGGTGACAATATGGACCGTCACCCTATCAGAAATGTAATATTTATATTAATATCTATATAATATACCACTTATGGTGGACACAGTTCTACTTACAATATGGTATCCTCTATTTAAGGAATAATAAAATTTATAAACAGTCCAGCATTGTAAATTTTTTATGTCTATGATCTCAAAGACGAATAAAGTGGTTCTGGCAGCTGGTAGCCAACAGTTGATGTTGCTGTACTTGAGTGTGACATTTCCCTGTCATCAGCGTAACATATCCAAAAATGATATGATGCACCTGCAGGTTCACAAAACTCCAAATTCGCTGCTGTTGTCACGATCATCATTTATGACTGCAGATCTTAAGACTAATCCTACATATTTAAAAACTTTCACATTTTTAAATAAAAAAAAAACAAAAAAACAAATGACACCGTTTACGTCACGTTAGACAAATATGGCGGCAGAAAGAATATTTGACCTTCAGTAGTTGTCAGGAAACGGACGGTTGTTAAGGGGTAATGACGTATGCGGTACAAAATTCGTCTATGAGATCATAGACGTAAAAAAATTACAAGAAAATTTAATCATACTAAATTAAACATATATTTCTATATGTATACAGATGTGCATAGTCACGACAAGATCTTGATTAATCCCTAATAATATGGAAAGATGAATTAAACCCTGCTCTAAGGTAAACACCAAACTATAGATTTTCTGATTAAACCGGAAAATAAAGTTCAAGCAGGAAGAAAATCACAAATATTAACAAAGCTTAACTAGACGGGTAATTAAAATAACGCCAAGCCATGGGAATTAATTCAAGCTGATTAATTTCAATGAAGTATCCTAGCATTCTTATGTAGTTTGATTAGAAAAAATAACCAAGTCAGCTGGTTTTCCTTAATTATGTAACCAATAGTGTTATTATCCAGAAAATAATTGAATCAGAAAAGGAAGAAAGAATTTTTTTTCAATTTTGGATTCGAAATTAATGTTTGTCAGCATATTCTGACAAATTCTTTAAACTGACATGCAGGGAGCAAAGAACTAATACAACCAAGGAAAAAATCACAATGCAAAAAATAATAAAGACCAAATGCAAATTTTTTGGACAATGCATTTATATTTCCTTATTGAACACTCTCCTTTTTTAACCAGGACAAACAGTTTCCATGTGTGACAATAGTAATATCAACAGGAATAAAGTGTCGATTTAGTACGATTGTTAGGTATAACGTGCCGTTTTAGCACGATCATCAGGTGTAACGTGCCATTTTAGTACGATCAACAGGTATAACGTGACGTTCGAGTACGATGAACAGGTACAACGTGCCATTTTAGTTCGATCAATAGGTAGAGCGTGTCGTTTTAGTCTGATCAACAGATATAACGTGCCGTTTTAGTACGATCAACAGGTGTAACGTTCCGTTTTAGTCTGATCATCAGGTGTAACGAGACGCTTTAGTACGATCAATAGGTATAACGTGCCGTTTTAGTACGATCAACAGGTGTAACGTTCCGTTTTAGGACGATCAGTAGGTATAACGTGCCGTTTTAGCAAGATCATCAGGTGTAACGTGCCATTTTAGTACGATCAACAGGTATAACGTGACGTTTTTAGTACGATCAACAGGTGTAACGTTCCGTTTTAGGACGATCAGTCGGTATAACGTGCCGTTTTATTACGATCAACGGGTGTCCGTGCAGTAATAGTACAATCAACAGATATAACGTGACGTTTTAGTCTGATTATCAAGTGTAACGAGACACTCTAGTACGATCAACAGGTATAACGTGCCGTTTTAGAACGATCAACAGTTGTAACGTGCCGTTTTAGTACAATCAACAGGTGTAACGTGCCATTTTAGTACAACCAACAGGTATAACGTGCCTATTTAGTACAATCAACAGGTGTAACGTGCCATTTTAGTACAACCAACAGATGTTAAGTGCCGTTTAAGTACGATCAACCGGTGTAACGTGCCATTTTAGTACAACCAACAGGTATAACGTGCCGTTTTAGTACAATAAACAGGTGTAACGTGCAGTAATAGTACAATCAACAGGTGTAAGGTGCCATTTTAATACATCCAACAGGTATAACGTGCCGTTTTAGTACAATAAACAGGTGTAACGTGCCATTTTAGTACAACCAACAGGTATAACGTGCCATTTTAGTACAACCAATAGGTGTAACGTGCCGTTTTAGTACGATCAACAGTTGTAACGTGCCGTTTTAGTACAATCAACAGGTGTAACGTCCCATTTTAGTACAACCAACAAGTATAACGTGCCGTTTTAGTACAATCAACAGGTGTAACGTGCCGTTTTAGTACAACCAACAGGTATAACGTGCCATTTTAGTACAACCAACAGATGTAACCTGCCGTTTAAGTACGATCAACCGGTGTAACGTGCCATTTTAGTACAACCAACAGGTATAACGTGCCGTTTTAGTACAATAAACAGGTGTAACGTGCAGTAATAGTACAATCAACAGGTGTAACGTGCCGTTTTAGTACAACCAACAGGTATAACGTGCCATTTTAGTACAACCAACAGATGTAACGTGTCGTTTAAGTACGATCAACCGGTGTAACGTGCCATTTTAGTACAACCAACAGGTATAACGTGCCGTCTCAGTACACTAAACAGGTGTAACGTGCCGTTATAGTACAATCAACAGGTGTAAGGTTCCATTTTAATACATCCAACAGGTATAACGTGCCGTTTTAGTACAATAAACAGGTGTAACGTGCCATTTTAGTACAACCAACAGGTATAACGTGCCATTTTAGTACAACCAACAGATGTAACGTGACGTTTAGTACGATTTACAGGTATAACGTGACGTTTTAGTACAATCAACAAGTGTAACGTGCCGTTTTAGTACGATCAACAGGTATAACGTGCCGTTTTAGTACGATCAACAGATGTAACGTGCAGTTGGCTCGTTTAATTCTAGTACAGTCAACAGGAGATATTCATGTTGTTTTAGTACAAGTGCCTCGTGTCATTTGATACAATCCGCAGATGACACTTGTTGCTCTAGGACAATTAACAAATGCCACCCTAGTACAATCAACCATGCCACTGTAGAACAAATAGGTGCCACAAAACTTTTTTTTTAACTGTGGCACGATTAACAAATACACTAGTTTGATCATCAAATGCAAACTTGGAACAATTAACAGGTGTTGCTATAGTACAGATGTATCTGCAGTCAACAGGTGCAAATCTAGTACAACCAACGCGTGTTACGTACAACTAAAGTACTTCATTGGGTGTGTCTTGTTACTCTAGAAAAATCAATGGGTGACACTCGAACACAAAAGGTACCAAGATCCACTCTAGTGCAATTATTTAGTTCCATAACCAACGTGTGCAATTTTCCCATAACCAACAAGTAAAATTTGTTTAACAAACGATGTAACTTTAGCATTTCCAACAAGTGCAAGAATAATAAACGAGTGCTACTCTACTGTAGCCAACAGGTGTCACCTTTTATAACCAAAAGGTGTCAATTTAAGGCAACCAACACACATAACTTTAGCATAACCAACAGGAAAAAAATAAGTATAACCAACGATGTAACATTAGCATTACCAACATATGCATATAAGAATGCTATTTTAGTGCCACTTTTTATAATAAAAGAAGCCAACTAAGTGCAACCGACATACATAATGTTAGCACAACCAACAGGTTCTAGTTCAGCAACCCAACAGAATTCACTTTGCCATAACCTATGCATTCCAATGTTACCAATGGCTGCGCATCAAAATGAATTTCTTATGGACATGCTTACACCTGTATGTGATCATGTCGTGTCTCGCTTTTTTCAAACATAACAAAAATACCTGTTAATTTTGGATGTGCCGTATATGCACATTTCGGAAAATCATTTCTCATCAATGACACTAGGGGCCGAAAAATTTAAAAGATAAAAACCAAAGCCAAATAGTTGAAAATTAATGAATCTAAAATTCCAAAATTATATGAATCCAAATCCAGCTAAGGAATGCTTTGCATGAGGAAACAAAACTTACTTTAAATATACTAATATGTCAAAACTTATGACGACTGGAAATTTTGCTACAAGGTATATTTTCTAACAGCACAAAGTGCTGCCTTCTGAGTTATGGACACTTATTTTGTCATATCCGTATCTTCGCAAAGAAGTTCTAATTAAAAACTGACCTTGAGCAGTCATTCAATTATCTGATCATTGGGAATTTAAACTTACATACTTTTTATATCTTTTAAATGGCAGCTATATTTATACAATCTTATCTCTTAGAAACAGGTGTAAATAGAATTATATCTAGTCTGTGTAATACTTCTGTAAGTTTAGCTGTAAGAGAAATAATTCAATATTGATTCAGCTCTATAAAGACCGCGAAAGGCTGTATAATACTCTAACATGATGATGATGATGATGATGTGATATATGAAATGATATGATATCATTATCGTTGCTATTTCATCATCATCATCATCATCATCATCATCATCATCATCAACATCATCATCATCATCATCATCATCATCATCATCATCTTTTCATCTGTTTCTTCTTCTTCTTCTTCTAATTGTTATTATTATTATTATTATTATTATTATTATTATTATTATTATTATTATACGAATGGAAACTGAAAACCGGATCCAGAGAAAGAAATCCGGATTCCTGTGAAAACCGGATTACCTCCTGAGTCTCGATTAACGCTGCATTAAGTTTTTCAATTTTCTTGGTTTTTTTTTTTTTTTTTTTTTTTTTTTTTTTTTTTTTTTTTTTTTTTTTTTTTTTTTTTTTTTCTTAAAATATATATTTTTTAAATAGATATCCTCTAACCACGATCCGTGACATTCATTTTATAAAATTTCATTTCTTTTAGCTATAAATAAACGGAATCCTCTAACCAGTTGGTCAATGTTTAACGATTATTATTATGAGCTTGAAGCATGCGCACGGTGTACGGAAAAACCCATGAATCGAAGGTGAAACATGACAAATTGCAATTATTTTTCGTCATTAATATTCAGATGTATTTGAAATGGTGTTATGTATCCCTTACTAAGTCACAAATGACAAATTCAACGAAGTTCTGTGTTTAATTTATCGTATTTCACCGTTTTGAAAGTTGTGTTTTTATGACATAACCATGTTCTAATATTAGATCCCAAATGCTGCATCTCGCTGGGTAATTACTGTAATTTCTGTATTTATTCGAATTTTTATCGTTGAACCAAATGTAACATTGTTCATTAGGAACATCATTAATAATATTAACGCCGTTTTAATTTTTTCTTTGGAAAACTTAATGCAGCTTTAAATAATTCCTTCTTTATTTCTTACGAGGAAACCCTTTGTAAACGGATCCTGTAAATTCCTAAAAACCGGGCGAAATTTGTCGTCCGGATTACATAGAACATATGTAATTTTACCTGTGTAAACCGGACAATATATTAACTGAAAAAATATAATGACAATTTTAATGTGATAAATTACTGTAATTTATACAAAATATTATCTTATCAGCTAGTCAATCGTCGGTGATTTTTATTTATTTATTTATTTATTTTTTTTTTTTTATTTATTTATTTATATTTATGTATTATTATTATTATTATTATTATTATTATTGTTTCTATTTTTTTCCGTTTGCTATAGTCAAATGTTTTATTTACGAGAAGTAATTAAGAATTGACTGTCATTTTTTCCTGGGTTATCAAGGAATGAACCAGATTTTAAAACTAGCAAATCTGATGAACTGCGAAGCAGTTCATTTTAGATTTGCTAGTTTTAAAATCTGGTTCATTCCTTGATAACCCAGGAAAAAATGACAGTCAATTCTTATATTTACAATATTTTTCCTAACATTCTTTTTACAAACTTCTCGATTGCGTCATACAAATAAGAAAGAAAACCCGGTATATACCGAATCTGTCGGCAATGTAAACATTCTGGGAACAGCCAATATGTCAATCAAAATAATTCCCGCCTTCTCACTGATTGTGTGACGTAATAGACGGTTTAAAAAATAGCACGCTGGAAACAAAAGTATATTTCATACAATTTCATTCGAATAGACAAACAAAGTTACAAATTCATATTGATTGTTAAATTACAGCTATTAAACGTTGAATTTGTCAACAATCCCGATTGTATGGATGACAGGGTATTGGAAACATCAATGCGCGACGTTTTGTTGGACTGTGTTGTGCACAGGTCCGAGCATGGAACCATCACGTGATTATCAGTTGCTGGTAGAGAAGAAGAAGCATGGTCAGAGGCAGAGGGAATTACGGCAGAAGTATTACCAGTGACAGTTGATGAAAGAAGCGAACTTAAAGCATGTTTTTGAATGGTCGAACAGTCGCGAGAGTAGCTTCTGACAGAAGCCTCATTCCGATTCCATAACCGCTCATAAACATTATCTGTCTGGTCTCAACACCGGCATCGCTCATAGCTTGTATGGTAGTGGCCCGCAAGCAGTGTGCCGTGTAGCGTTTAGAACACCCTGACGATGGAAATATTTTTAAGTATACAATAAAAATCGAAACAAATATTTTATTTATTTAATTATTTATTTAAAATTCAATATTTTTTCTTTCATTTTCAATGTATATTTAATTAAATAACACTATAAAATGTGATGGCTTGAATGTTAAAAATAGATTGATAAAGTAGGTCACGGGAATTGCCTAATGTTCTAGATTTTCTACAGGTGTTGTAAATATTTTTTATTTTTTGAAAAAAATATTTATTTTGCTATAACGTGAAAAAAACTTGAAAAAAAGAAGGAAATATCGAAGTATGTACGTGGTTTTGTGAGATAAAAACCGTTTGGTTGTTATCTGCGAGATTAGGTCCGCCAGGTGGCAGCACATCGAATATCAAAAACTTTTGAACAAACACACGCAAATGAACTTAAGGAAGACCGATGCTTAAGAGATTGAAAACCGTTGTTTTTCATTGCAAAAAAGCCAAAAAAAAAAAATAAATAAATAAATGCAGATCGCTAAGCTGTACACAGCCACGTAAAAGCGTAAAAAGGACAGAGTATGGACTAGTTCAACCGGTGCTAGAAGAATATATCGGGGGAGTGGTACGCTTGTCTGTGGCATATTGACTCCGTGAGCAAGCACCTTACCAAAAGTTAACCTTGAGTGTGCGCTTTTACACGGCAAAACACAACACACAATTGCACATCTCACGCACACATAAACATTTTCTCATCCACAAAGATCAATACTTTTCTCTTGTGGCGAATAGCTGAAGAATTACTGGTGCGACGTGAAACAACATTACATCAGCAAATCCTTTTGCATTATAAATGTACAGTGAAATATGTTCATTAAACTAAAAAACATAGAATTTATATACAGCTGTAAATATCCAGAGGTTCGTCTTGGTTACAACACAAATTGTCAAGAAAACCAGTGGCCTTGAAAGGCGGGTGTGGTCTTTCTACAGAATTTGTAGTTGTTGCAGGTTTTACCGTACTAGGTTCAGAAAATGAACCAAATGTATTTATAGCCAACGTAAACAATGTTTTCCGAGAAGAAAGGTGTAGATTTTTGTACCAACTATCGTCAATAACCTAAAGATATGACCAAAACGGGTTTTCCTTTTACAATCCTAAATGACCTATATAAAAGCCATTGTAGTTATCGAGCACAGGTATTTCTGAATTCCTTTTTAAAAAGTTTGACCTTCAATGGACTAAGATATTAGTTATGTTATCTCAAAGTGTTAAACGACGAAACCAGGACAGGTGATTTAAATGCAATCTGCTGGTTCCCTTAAGTTTAAAGATAAAAGCTAGCGAAAAATATCTCGCAAACATTTTCATTTGGGAATTTGGAGTTTTAAGTCCCTTTTCTTAAAGAAGACATGATATTTATAATTTTAGCAGCATTTGCTGTCGGCGCACAGGCCATAGTTTGTCCCCCAAACGTTTGTGATGGAGTCCAGTGTACCGAAGATGTGTCCGCTTGTCCAAAAGAAAACCTTGGAACTGGATTCTGTGGATGTTGCCCAACATGTATAACCATGCTTGGTAAGTTTTTATAACAATTTTGAGCCTCATCACACTCTTATTGATAATAACACTTTTTGGCGTGTAACGGAGGAAACAATTGTCATTATGGCTACACTAATTGTAATTATTCTGTTTCTCAATTTCATATACATTTACTAAAAATCGGTAAAAAAGAAAACAAATACAACATGTATTTGAAATTCATACTGCTAAAACAAGAGGATTAAATTTCATTATTTTCCTGTGTTAAAATTGCCACTTTAAAAATAGAAACCACATTGTTTAGCATTATGGCCCCAATGAGAAAAAATTTTCAAAAGCCACAATTAAACGAAATTTTCTTCCACGATTTTTAAACGAAATTTTAACCCCATAAATAATATCAAAGGCAAGTCTACAAAAATCGGAAAAGGGACAACTATGTCCAAAATGTTGGAGTATTTACTGTAACAGGATCTTCGAATTCTCCATTTTATGTTTCGGAACCTTGGTGGTGGCCAAGAAGTCTTAAAGCGGACAGAGACTTTCATTGCAATGGTTCGAACCCCGCTCGACAAATCCTGGTGTGATGGTGTGAGGACGTTTATCAGTTCGCTTGTCGAAGGTCTATAATTTTCTGGTACTCCGGCTTTCTCCACGGTCCAAAAATTGATAGCCTCAATTTAAATGAAAATATCTAGGACGTTGAACACCAGTGTTTAATCCAACTCAACTCATTCTGTGTTCCAAGCACTTTTGTACCTTAGAAAAATGTCTTCGACTGAAAACTCGCACACATTGGAATCAAGAATCTCGAATGACTTCGATAATAATTTCAAAAATAATATCATTTTTATTTATCAATGTTCATAATTAACCTATCCCGGGACAATGTTAACCAAAAATATTGGATTGTTCTAATTTCTTGATTGGAAGTGATCTAAAATAGTCCCTGTTAACTTGCATAAGACAACGTTGACAATTATTTGTTTTGTACATGAATGGTGTTGCATTTTGAGCTAATGAAATAAGCAATTCAAACAGTTTAGAAGTATTTATCTTATCGTGACGGAGTCCCTGTAGACTAACTGTTTCTTTACTTAAATTTTTCTTGTCCAATTTATTCATAAATGTGAGGAAGAACAGGATAATAAAAGAAAGGTTGCAGAGTACTGCAACTGTACTCTTCAAAACCATTATTTTAAAATGCTTCTCAGAAAAACTTGTGTTAATTTTGATGTGCCATATGTGTATATTTCGGAAATTATTTCTTATCAGTGACACTAGGGACCGAAAATGCTCAGAGATAAAAAAAAAAAAAAAGACAATACAAACATTTGAAAAATAATGAATCCAAGTTCCAAAATTAAATGAATCTAAATCCTGCTAAGAAATGTTTTGCATGAGGGAGCAAACCTTAGTTTTTAATAAGTTTACAAAATTGAGATGGTCGAACATTTTGCCACATGGTTCATTTTCTGACAGTGCAAAGTACTGCCTACTGAGTTATAGATACCCTCGGGGAGATTTACTGCACCAGCAGCGGTACCCGCTCAGGGGTAGTAAATGTTAAACAAAAATTCCTGTGTTCATTTTGGTGTGCCATATGTGCACATTTCGAAAATTAATCCTTTATCAGCGACACTATGGTCCGAAAATGCTTATATATACATGTCTATTATAGTTATTTATTAAATAAATACCTTTATCGAAATATTTTACGCCCTAGTCAAGATACATTTCGGGAATTAATAAAAACTAAGAACAAGGGAGTAAACCATCGACCTGAAAAACTTTCTCACACTAGAATCGCCCGAATGCGTTTTTTAACCTAGGCGGTGAGTGGCTTTGTGATCAGTCACCGATGTCTCGCTATAACCAAGAACACGAAACATTAACGTAAACTCGCTCTCTAGATTTGAGAGATTTTTTTTTCTAAAATGATCAAGCCATTTTAGAATTTTTCAAAACAAAAAAATGTGTTTTTTGCAGCTTATGAACACTGATGCCTCGCTATAACCAAGAACGCGAAACAATAACTTAAACTCGCTCTCTAGTTTTGAAGGATTTTTTTTTCTAAAATGATAAAGCCATTATAGAATTTTTTAAACAAAAAAGAAAACATTTCCCATCCCAGTTTGAAGCGACGACAAAAAAATTGAAAAATACTTGGAAGCTTCTATAGAGCAACCAACATGTTTTGATTACGAGAAGAGTTGTTTTTGCGGACAGGCACTGGTTCTTATTATAACAATGTATGTAAACATAAATTGAAAACACTAGTAACAACCCTACTTTTGACAGGCAGAGGTTCAAATGACAAAAGGTTTTGTATAAAAACTTAAGACCTTAATTTTTTATAAATTTTATTTTACTATAGGTGAAGGTGACGCATGTAACATGTTTGCTGGTATTTTACTTGGTGCCCCAGGAGGACCCGTATGTAAAGCTGGGTTACATTGTGTTCATGGAGTATGCACTTGTAAGTATTGTAGTTTTTTTTTTAATCAAATTATATTTTTTTCTTTAAATTTTGAAAGTTCGTATTTAAGTTACATGCAATTTTTGTCTTTTTTCACAAGCGTTCTTGGGAGAGATTAATTTCTACTGGGTTTCTTAGTTTTTATGCTTGGTTTGCATTGCATTCAATAACAAGCAGCTGATTCTTGCTTTCATATTGAAATTACTTTGTATCAAAATCTTATAATGTTACATAGAGAATAGAGACTTTTTCAGTCCCGGCCTAAAATCTTTGTTCATACTCTTCTTTGTATTTTTAATTTTGGGTTGTCAATCAACAAAATATTCATGTTATAAATGTTCTGATATTTTCAGCAACAAAAAGAGCAACAGGTATGTTAATTTATGTCAACCATACTTGACAAATCCCTTGCTTGGCTCCGGTTTGTCTAAAGCGCGCACTTACGAATCACACAGCTAAGGTTCGAATTCCACTTATTGTTTGAGAAACTTTGTGAGTTCGCTTTCTAAAAGTCTGTTTTGAGAGACTTTGTGAGTTCGCTTTCTAAATGCTTGTTTTAGAGACTTTGTGAGTTCGCTTTCTAAAGCTTGTTTGAGAGACTTTAAAGTTCGCTTTCTAATGCTTGTTTGAGAGACTTTGTGAGTTCGCTTTCTAGATGCTTGTTTGAGAAACTTTGTGAGTTCGCCTTTCTAAATACTTGTTTGAGAAACTTTGTGAGTTCGCTTTCTAATTGCTTGTTTTAGAGACTTTGTGAGTTCGCTTTCTAAAAGCTTGTTTGAGAGACTTTGTAAGTTCGCTTTCTAAATGCTTGTTTGAGAGACTTTGTGAGTTCGCTTTCTAGTTGCTTGTTTGAGAAACTTTGTGAGTTCGCTTTCTAAATGCTTGTTTGAGAAACTTTGTGAGTTCGCTTCCTAATTGCTTGTTTTAGAGACTTTGTGAGTTCGCTTTCTAAAAGCTTGTTTGAGAGACTTTGTGAGTTCGCTTTCTAAATGCTTGTTTGAGAGACTTTGTGAGTTCGCTTTCTAAATGCTTGTTTGAGAGACTTTGTGAGTTCGCTTTCTAAATGCTTGTTTGAGAGACTTTGTGAGTTCGCTTTCTAAAGGCTTATGAGTTTTCCGGTCTTCCTTTATCATTCAAGAACACAATTGAATCTCGATGTCATAAAACCACTTTTCAGGGAGTCGTAATTGTACGAGACGAGGTGGCCGAGTGGTTAAGGCGATGGACGGTCATATTTTTACTTTGAATGTGTCGTACAGGCTTCAGGCTGGTTGAATGCCTCACATACTCAATTTTTCAGGATTTCTTGCTTGTGGATGTTCGATTTTTTGGGGGATTACTCCGCTTTTCTCCACCATCCCTTAACTGACCGCCTCGATATTTTATAAGTGAAAGAATCGCCCAGTTGGTCTTGCCCCGATGCAAATGATTTTTAGCGTTGACCGACTTACAACTACATCCTGTGTTTCTGTCTTGGTTATAATTTATGATTTGTCGTTATCCAGCCAGACTTATACATCACAGACAATTCAGATGACATTTTATAAATCAATAGATTTCCTTAAACAATTTTATTTCCCGAAGGATTTCAAATATGTGCTTAAGGAGTGATTCATAATCAAATGTTACGTAGAATGACAAATATGATTACGTTTTACCGGTGAAAAATGTTTTATTTACACGAAGAAACCTAAATATATATATATATATAGGTTC
>CM056609.1:10307324-10412229 GCA_029721355.1 Tegillarca granosa
GGTGTGAAATCTGATAAAATATATCAGATTTATTCTATCAGCTTTTAACTATGTAAATCTATGTAAATCACAAAAAAATGGTATTAAAGGACTGATTGTGTTTTTCTGGTATTTTTAATGCTCTGTTAGGTAGCTTGATTGTTTGGTAGATAAAAAAGTACGACATGTTTTATCATTTTACACTGGTCGAATTTGTTGTTGGCTATCAGACCTGGAGAAAAGACGCTAACCTGTCGCTAACTCATTCAACTCGACAAACAGTTACATAGATGCCGTTCTATCTCGTTACGTTATATTGTATTAAAATAGACCATGTATTCTTTTAAGACTATTAAAGATACAAGAAAAAAACTAATTTTGATAAAAAAATATTATGTTTCAGAACAAAATTAGATGGGTATGCAATAAAGAAAAATTAAATAAATAGGAAAATATCTTGTTTCAAGCTTATATAATTTAAAGTACGTTTATGGTTTCCGGTTAGGAACAGTTTTTAATTTTCGCTTCTTCGACTTAAACTCAAAGAAGGGATGGCTGTAAGTAGGTATGCGCGCTATGTTCCAAAAGCACGCGCTTTATCGGCCATTTGGCGACCTTAATCCCTGCTTCCAGTTTAGTGCCTTTCCTTGTTTTTATACCGGAAGAGGTGTTTTACAATGTATTCTGTCAGCACGTAATGATCTTTTGGTTCGTCTGATTTGCATCACATAAAATCACCATGAGAGAATTCTATGGTAATTCATCATGTGTGGTGTGTGTGTGTGTATTGGTGAAGTAATTTCTGTAATATATGTGCCCACAAGTGATTTGCAAGGAGCCTCCCTGCGTAAATACCACAATTTGTGATGTTAATTATTTAAACTTTCATAGAGGAGATGTATATCGGTATATAATATTTATTAGACTAATAAAAAAAATATGCTGTTTTCGTTTGGATTAACTTAACCTATAATCTTGTTGTTAAATTTAAAAAATAACATGGATGCGGTCAGGATATAACCAGTGGTATAAACTGACAAGTATATATATATATATATATATATATATATATATATATATATATATATATATATATATAATATATATTATATATATGTGTGGTGTGTGTGTGGAGAGAGAGAGAGAGAGAGAGAGAGAGAGAGAGAGAGAGAGAGAGAGAGAGACGTAAAATGGAAATAAAAAAGCTATTTAATTAAATTAAGCACGGCATTTAATAGCATGGTCTGGTTGGAATTACTCTGATTTTAGATCAGAAATCATCTTGCGTCTTATAACCATAATTATAACAGTAAATATATATGAACTTTAACATAACATGGATATGGATTTAGAGTATAACCCATCGGCAATTTTTAATTATAAAAAACTAAAATATCTTTATGAATCAATTTTTAAGCAACATAATTCTACCTTTTTTTTTTAAAAAAAAAAAAAAATCTTGACTCGCTGTTATAGAAAATAATGAAGTCTTAATTTTCAGATAGCTAAATTGCACAAATAAAAAAAAACGGAACATAGCAACAAAATTAATTACAATATAACGAGATACAGATGTAAACTTTATATGCAACATTAAATGGCATTAGATATACAATTATTTCTTAATTTTTAAGCATCGTAAACATATTTAGAAAATCGTGCCTGGTGTTAAATCTGATAAAATATCAGATTTATTCTATCAGCTTTTAACTATGTAAATCTATGTAAATCACATTAAAAATGGTAACAAAGGACTGATTGTGTTTTTCTGTTTTTTTTAAATGCTCTGTTAGGTAGCTTGATTGTTTTGGTAGATTAAAAAAGTACGACATGTTTTTTCATTTTACACTGGTCGAATTTGTTGTTGGCTATCAGACCTGGAGAAAAGACGCTAACCTGTCGCTAACTCATTCAACTTGAAAAACAGTTATATAGATGACATTCTATCTCTAAAAATCCCAAAGTTGTAGAATATGTGAATGCCATCTTTCCTAGTGAGCTTGAAATAAAAGATACGACGGATTCTTCATGTTCTGCTTCATATTTGGACTTATACCTCAAATATAACACCCAAAAAAGGTTACATCTGAAGCTATACGACAAATGCGATGACTTGAATTTTTCTATTGTCAACTTTCGGTTTCTTTGCAATTATATTCCTGTTTCTTCTGCATCTGATGTGTATGTTTTACAGTTAATACTCTATGGTAGAGTTTGTTTTCACTTAAAAGACTTTCTACAACGAAGCAAACAGCTAACAAACAATTTAATTGTTGATTGAAGGAAATTGCAAACCTAAGCTCATCAGGGACCTTAAAAAGTTTTACGGCCGGCATCACACAATTGTTCACAAATTAAATATGAAGTCACTGTATCCAAATATACTGGATGTATTAGACTTCCCATAGTTCCATGTTCCTAGCTTTCCAGGTTTAGCTAGCAAATCCTTCCTTTTAGGGGGGGGGGTTGATTTGGACGAGGACTTTATTTTCTATGTTATCGCATAAATATTGATCGTAACCCTCAACGACATTAATTAGTTCGGGAGCTTGAGACTTTAAAACGAACCGAAACCTTCATTACAAACGTTATTGAAAACGATCAGAGGAATCACATATCGGTAATTGGAGAAAATATAACCGATAAGTTCTAGTAATCTACCGGATTAATTAGCATCAATTAACGGATTTAAATTCAGTACCGTCACGGACAGTTAAGTCTAACAGGTACCCTTATTACAGAAGCCGAGTAATATGCCGCTGTGGATAACAGTTCAACTTTCGACTTAATTTCTCCAAATTTAATTTAAACGACTAACCACGTGGTACTCATGACTGCATTTCATATCTTAAAAACTTATTGCACTTCTTTGTAATTTTGTTTACCATCTCTTCGTATTTTCTACCGAATGTAATAAAAAAAACAACATGCAATATATCTGTTTTTCGATTCCGTTGTTCGTATACATCGGGATTGTATATTTAAAGAACACGTTTTGCACGCTTTTTGCAGTCGGTATCAATTCTTTAATACATCATTATTTATTTTTGTTTGTTTCGAAAGTATCTAATAGTATTTGTTGTTTTTCTCTATTGGATAACATTCGAGTACCGGAAACTGTTTACAACATCAAAGACTTCTGTGGAAAGCATATATTAAGATGACGTCACCCTTCAACTCCGTTAACTCTCACCCCCCCCCGATAACTCGAAGTCACCACCGAAGTCCCGTGCACTTCGAGTTATTGACTTTCTACTGTACTTGTTTTGTCACTCGGTACATGGGCGAAACAAATTGCCACTCACAGCGTTATTGTTATCGCATCGTACTATCGATACGGTCAACAGACCGAAGGGAAAGCCGAAAATCGTAGCACTTTACTATCAGAGTGAAAAAAAAATATTGCTGCGGTTGTTGGTGATGCGTAAAAAACTTTGTTCCTTAAAAAAATTATAACATGTTAAAATCCAATAAGACGATCTTCCCCAGGGTGCTGAGTCATTCTAATAAGGGTTATGGTACCAATGATGCTCATTTACTATTGCGACTGAAATAAGTGATAGAACAAAACCAAATTTCATAAATTCAGATTTTAAACATTTACTGCCATAGCGATATCGGCAGTAAATTTATCTCATGCATTAAACATCAATTAAATTGAATTGTTTCTGCAAAATACATCCCTTGGGAAATGAAATTTAATTTATATATAAATAGGCAGATTATAAATTAGATTAAACCCTTTTATTATAAAGTTCCTAGATTTTATAACGGAATCGTATCTAAACATAAATGATAAAACATTTAAATGATAAAATAGAAATGTTTAACAATTTAATGTCCTTGTTAATGATGATAGTTTGTCGTTATGCTTGATGGATGTCATGGTTTTTCCGATTTCCTCGATCATTACAGAATTGAATGCCTCGATATGATAATGAGTGAAAAAATCTTGATTGGGGCAAGAAAGACCATAAGTCTAATCCTTGCTCCGTCTACGGCGTTCCACGTGTATGCGCAAAATAAATTGTCGCCGAAAAAAACCTTATGAAATTTCCTTTTCAGTGAGTTATACTCTACAGAAATAGTTATGACATTTACCATTTTTGAATTTAATCATATACCCAATACATTAAAAAATGGTATATGACAAATATTGTCATATACCATTTTTGAATGTATTTTATAATTCAATTTAAAAGATGGTATATGACAGTTATAGTAATTGAGGGTTCTTAAAAAATTATTGTTTGCAGATAGACTAATATATGTGAAAAGTACAACAATGCCTTAAAAATAAAAAAAAAATAAAATAAAAAAAAAATAAAAAAAAAAAAAAATTACATGATTTTAGTTTAAAATAATTAAAAATTCATTTTCAGAAATAACTGACACAGACAAGAAAAGAAAACCTTGATCTAAAAATAGTTTCAGAAAAAACCATTCCAGCCTAAAAAAATACATAAACTTGATCTAAATGTAGTGTCACAGGAACCATTCTAACCAAATGGGTGGTCGTGGGTTCGAACCCCGACCGAGTCTGACCCAAGACTTGAAAGTGGGTAGTGACAGTTCTTTCGCCAAGCACCCGGCTTAACGAAATGAAAGTCACGGTTCTTTCGGATGGGAACTTAAAATAAACGAGGCCCGTGTCATGGCAGGCGTCGCACGATAAAGAAACCTGCTGTATAATGCCATCAGCGCAACGCACAGGCAAAATTTCTGCACTTTCGCCTATAGCTGTCAAAGTCTTGATATAAGTGAAATATTCTTGACTGGGACGTTAAACACCATTACTCAACTCAACCTAAAAATACATAAACTTGATTTAAAATTAGTGTCACAAGAACCATTCCAACCTAAAAAGTAACATAAACTTGATCGAAATAGAGTGTTACAAGAACCTAAAAAGGATAATGTTAAGCAATTAAATTTCTTGTGTTATTATTAATATTGTATTAAAATAGACCATGTATTCTTCTAAGAAACTGGTTAATATAAGAGTATTACTCTTGTTCCAGGATCCTCTATATGTTGTAAATTATTACGCATGTTGTATGTCATGTTATCATTTAATAAAATATTGTTTAAACTAAGAATATTTAAGAGACAGATAAAAACTAATTTTGATAAAAAATATCATGTTTTAGTACAAAATTAGATGGGTTTGCAATAAAGAAAAATTAAATAAATAGGAAAATATCTTTTCAAGCTTATATAATTTAAAGTACGTTTATGGTTTCCGGTTAGGAAAAGTTTTCAATTTTCGCTTCTTCGACTTAAACACAAAGACAAAGGATGGCTGTAAGTAGGTTTGCAAGCGCGCTATGTTCCAAAAGCACGCGCTTTATCGGCCATTTGGCGACCTTAATCCCTGCTTCCGGTTTAGTGCCTTTCCTTGTTTTTATACCGGAAGAGGTGTTTACATAAGGCTCATCAAAATTTAACGCTTTTTTTTTTTTTTTTGGTTGATATTTAATATATACAGTGTAATATGTTTTTGGAGTAACAGCACTTGAATTGAGCAGAAATTCAATTAACAAAATCATCAAAATTTAACGCTTTTTTTTTTTTTTTTTGGTTGATATTTAATATATACAGTGTAATATGTTTTGGAGTAACAGCATTTGAATTGATCAGGAATTCAATTAACAATTCTTTAACCCATATTAATATGGCAATTTGAGGTGCCCTCTGGCAGTGAACAAGAAGCTTCCTCACACAAGAATAAGCGAGATATAGAGTAGCATTAGAACTGAGAAAAACTTCGATTCTTAAGAATCCGCGTTTCACCAATTTACTACAGAAAATTTGTTTATTTATTAGTTAGTGGGATTTTACGTCCCGGTAAAGAATATTTCACTTATATCGAGACGTCACAAGCTAAAGAAATTTAACCTTTGCACTGCTCTTAAAACACGGATGGTTCTTTAGCGTGCCACGCCTGTCGTTACACGTGGAATCGATTTTTAGTCTCCGAACGATCTCTTGTCTTTTTTTTTTAAAATGCCGAGTTCTTGGCGACAAAACAGTCACTACCTTTTTTCAAGCCTTCGTAAGATCCGACCGAGGTTCGAACTCCGACCTTTCACAGACGAAGAGAGCACTCTGAGCCAACTGAGCTACCGTAGTGGACTACAGAAAAAGTGATGGTAATATAAACTTTCAGATTTTGTGTCCAAGAAGTTTTGGTAGCATTTACTTGTTATTTTAATGTACATCTATTTTAAATGTAGAAATAAAGTCCTCTAGTTTACTACCAACAACAACAAAACATTTGTGCTAGGAATTCTTCTGCCATGTTTTGACATTTATTATAAATTTATAGTGTGTTTATAGAAGGTAATCAAAAATACTAAATCTTTTGTTACGAATTTATATGTATCCAGTACGTGGTTTTAAAATTTAAATGATAAAATTGCTAAATAAATCACGCATCTGATTTTCATGTTAGGAGTAATTATATAAATATTGAACTAAAATGGTTTTTATAGTGCTATATAACTTCCATTTTCGTGCAACCTGAATAACACGTGCTATAGTTTTATCATTAGTTTGCTTCGCGAAGTAAGGAAGTCGAAGCACTTTTTAGGTTATTTTGTGACATTTGTTAAAAACATAATTTTTTAAATTGTTACAGATATTTAAAAATCCATAAATAGCGACATGCAGTTCAAATGGTTGGAACAGCCAATATATGACGTCACACGTATGTACGTCAGCAAAAAAATTGCAAGTCGTGTGATTATTGGTAATTTCATGGATATAATTCGTAGATATTTTTAGCAAATGAAATGTGAAGTTAAAGAGTAAGGCAACAAACGATTGCTTAAGTATCTTTGTTATCAAACCTTTAAGTACAGATAAAATACGATACACAAATATCAACACATAAACGAATAAATAAGTATTTTAGTAACAAGTTTAGCAATGGTGTTTAACGTCCCGATCAAGAATATTTCACTTATATCGAGACGCCACTAACTATAGGCGAAAGTGCAGAAATTGTGCCTGTGCGTTGCGCTGATGGCATTATACAGCAGGGTTCTTTATCGTGCCAAACCTGCCGTGACACGGGACCTCGTTTATTTTAAGTTCCCATCCGAAAGAAGCGTGTCTTTCAGTTCGCAATGCCGAGTGCTTGGCGAAAGAACAGCCACTACCCACTTTCAAGTCTTGGGTCACACCCGGCCTTCTACTTACGGAGCGAGCACTCTACCGACTGCGCTACTATTGGAGTAACAATCCAACAAACTTGATTAATAATTTCAAGAACGACTGAATGAGAGACCAAGTGTTAAACGATGATTAAGATTTTCATCATTATCTGTACTTTCAAGTTAACTATTTATAGACCACAGAAGTTAATTTGATAAAACCGTATATTTCGATTTCTCGTCCTCCAGATAGTATTAAATAAGCAATTATTCTATAGATTTTCTCTTGAAGATGGATGTAAATTTTGACTTCAATTCTCAATAGAAAACTTTTTTTTAAAATTTCCTGATGAGATAACACTGCTTAAATCTATAAAAGCACTTTAAATGTACTGTTTATGTTGCTATGATATTGGTGGTTGTAAATGTGTGGTGGTCGTGGCATAATAGTGTTAGGATGGAATGGTTTGTTATAACACAGTAGTCAGTTTTAAATGCTATTTAAATGTTTTAATAAAAAAATAAATAATTAAATGGATAAGTATAAAAATGATAACAAAGACAGTGTGAATTTAGCTGAAATAGCGTTGAGCAAATTATCAAAAAATACCAGTTCAAAAAAAAAAAAAATAAAGAAAAAATAAAATAAATAAAAATAGATAAATAAATAAAATCTTTCGTTTGGATTTTAGAAAAAATAATGCCAATAAGCAAAGTGGCAAAGGTTTGCAAAGACAAAGTGGCAAAGGTATACAAAGATTGGAGTGAAGTGATGGTGTTTATTGCCAAAGACAAGATCTTTCACTTTCATCAAGTCGGTTGGTTCTTGGATATATATTTTAAGAATTTCCCGATATAAACTGCCTTTCGGCAAGCAAACGGATAAATATTTCTCAAACTAGAATCTGCTCAAGCGGAATCGAACCCAGATTATGAGAGACTAATGTAATTCGTGATCGCGCGCTATCGACTAGTTGTCCACCAAAACCTCTTTTGAAAAGATCATTTTACTACAAATCTTCTTCTAGTGCATACCTATAATACCGTTATATATAATTACTGTTACACAGAGGTTATAGACAAAAGTAAAATATAAGACGGTACATCATTATAACATCAGTTATATAAACACACCACGATTCCTCATATTAAACAGCATTACTTTGAAGATGTAGAAAAAACATTACTTTTATTTTGACTGATGATAGAGGATTTTAAGTGAAAATGGTTCTTTTAACTCTGGAAAGTTTATTTTTCGACGATGAAGCTAGAATCAATACTTGAGGTAAAAAGTTTTTTATTTAACTTCTTTTTAAATTTTTCATCATGTCCATAAGTTGTTAAAAAATCGATTTAAGATAAGTCTGGGATACTAATGAATATAATCTTTTTTATTCTTTTTCATCCATTCAGTTTGTTCAAAGCTCTTTGACCTGTTCCCAGTCTTCAGTTCAAGAGGCATTCTTTGCCGAGTGGCTTAAAACGCACGCTTTCGGATTCAAACACGTTCCATCCTCTAGATTCGAATCCCACACAGTACAGATGATTTATACAAGAGAATGTTTGTTAATTTACTTGTTGAAGGTCGGCAGTGTACTCCGGAAGCCCCGGTTTCCTTTTTGAACTCAGACTCAGAACAACGTGACTAATTTGACCGTCGTTAATAAAAGACCAGTAAGTTTGACAACATTGTTGAACTTCATTACTCCTGTTTACACTTAAACAGTTCATTATTGTTTGTTTCCTGCATATAGTTTAGTGCTGATGAATTATTTTGTTTTAAAATATAAAGTGTACTGTAAATAATTACTATCATTAAGACAAATTATTATTAAGGTTATTAATTAAGGAAATTATTAAGGTTAATCTTTTTTTTTTTTTTTGCCTGAAAGAGTGTGTGTGTGTGTGTGTGTGTGATATTTATTGTTTTGTTGTAAAATAAAAAAAAAATAAATAAATGAATAAATAAATAACACGCCTTATTTCTTTGTTAAGTCATTCCTAAGCCAATGCGATCGATCAGTTAAGACGTTAGTATTTAATTTTAGGTGTCTAACCGCAAGTAAATCAGAAATAACACTACTGGTTTGCTCGGCACCAGTGTAATGTATGGATATGTCTATATTTTTTCTGGTGAGTGACGGGCAAGTGTATATGCACTCCAAAAAGAGTGCAAATCAGATCATAGATATTTGTACAAAACTCATACACCACATGAACTGTTCTTTTGCTTGTTTATAGGTTTGGGTTTTTATTCTGGTTATCCAATTTTAACATCAGTAAGAACAGACTGGTTTCGTATCAGTGAAGTAATTTGTATATGATTGTATAACACCATTTCACAATTTATAGAATTAAGCAGTTTTATCTTATTACTGCATCTCTTACAAAAATATTTCTTTTGAGAATTTAAACCGACTTTCATTTCCATCTCCCCGGAAAAAATTTAGTATTATTGCTTACGTAATGCTATTTTGCGGAGTAGTAATTGAACCAAACCGTTTTATTAAGTTAACTCCAGTGTCTAAAAATAGCTTACTAAAGTGTAGGAAATAATGTAAAAACTTAAGATGTTTTACAATTTCATTAATTTATTTATTTTCCCCTTCTTCCTTCCTCTCCTTATTGTTTCTTGTTTACTCTCCTTATTTCATTTATTTTTCTTATTTATTCAATCAATCGTTTTTAATTCATTCATTTAATAAGGAAATTATCAATCACATATTTATCTATTTATCAATCACGTAATTATTTATTTATTACTTTATTTATTTTTGATAAATAAGGATAAACATTGCAATATTTAACAAAAATGCCAGTTAAATTTTGATGTGACGGATGTACACATTTCAAAGAATCATTAGGTTCGATAATTTCAATTTAATGAGTTTTTTGAAAATATATTAGGTAACATCTTAACATATTTTATATCATAATATTTTTTTTCATAGTAATCGTTTCTTAAAAAAATATCATAAACAAATTGCAAATTCCACTAACACTTATATTGGTAGAGACAAAAATCATTACATTCATTTTTTATTAGGCGAAAGTTATTTTTATTTGAACTCCCAATCAGAAGTTATTATATTCTAAACTGCAAACACATTGTTTTTGTTTTAATTTATTCAAAAAAGTATTGTTCATAAGTATTAATTTTTTTGTACCCAGTAATAAGCATTGATTGTAATATTTTTTATCTCGATCAAATTCAAATTTTTGCGCATGTTGTTGGATAATCCATTTCCGAATTTTTTTCGGTAAAAGCAAAATGATTCCTCAAATCTTAAAAAAAGCACTGTTTCAAAGTGTTACGACTTTGAAAAGTACATCTATCTAAATTCTAAATACCAAAATGATAAAGCTTTATGATAACGTTTGACGTAATTTTTATTTAATGAGTTCTTTGATATTAAGAGGTAACATGTTAGTTATTAACAACAGTTCTAGATCAGCGAACTAAATTATCAAACTCTATAATCATTCGAAAGAAAAACATTGCGAAAGCAAAAAGCATGGTGGCTTATTTCTTAATTATCTCAACATGTCGACTTAATATCTTGACAAATCGAGGTAATATCATGAAAAATTGAGATAAATAACACAACTTACCGCGATAATAATGCTGTCCACTCGTGATAATTATCTCGATATCTTGAATTATTTTTAACGCGGCAAGTCATGTTTCTTATCTCACCTTTTTTGGGGGTATCACTACTTTCCATAATATTATTTCGAATTGTCAAGATATTAAGTCGATACGTTGAGATAATTTGATGTCGACTGAGATTATGTCGATGTAAAAAATAAGCCATCATAAAGAAGAAAAAATAATTAATTATCAAATATACTGGCAAAAATTCGTGCACAAACATTTCGTTCTATGTAAAACATTGAAAACTGGCTAATTAGGTTAAACACATGACACTTCAGGGAAGTGAGTCTAGGTTCTTCGGAAAATAAGTGCTCCTGTCTGGCTAGATACACCCGCCACGAGCGGAAACAAAATTGAGAATAAAAGTAACATACATGGAACTTCGGGAAGTCAAATATATCCGTGAAAAATTTAGATACAACGGCTTCATACCATTGTTATGATGACGATAAAACATTTAAAGGATAAACGTAGACTTGCAATATTCCTGAGTCAACAATTTATTTTTTAGCAGCTTGCCCCTTTGTAGAGAGTTCCCGCGGTCGAGAAATGCAGAATCAACCATGCACATGAGAAACAGGAACATTGCTACATAAAAAAAGGAAAGTTGACAATAAAAATTAAAGTCATCACGTTTATCATATAGCCTTTCGTTGGAGGTATTAATCTTTATATGGAATAGAACATTAAGAAGCAGTCGTATCTGGTTTTTTTTTTTTTTTTTTTTTTTTTTTTTTTGTCAAGTTCACTAGGATAGTTGGCATTCGTATATTCCAAATTTGAGATAATTAAGAGATAGGACCTCATCTATATATCTGTATGTGGAGTAGACTGACAGTCTTTTCTCAAGATTAAAAGTGCTAAATCTGTGCCCATTGGTATACTGATTGTTTGACAGAAAATTATATTGCAAAACAAACAAATATGTTGTTTATCGCAAAACCAAACTTTTTTGATGATATCTTCAGTTGATGTCTGTTTACAGTCCGTATAAAGTTTGAAAACAAAATAAGAATGAATATTGTGTAGTAGAGATTTTACTTTTTTGTAGAAGAATGACAAATGTATGATTTGTATACGGCTTTTTTTAAAAATTTAGAATGAGATAAAAGTACTTTTAACTATTTTAAAATCCACATTTGGTAATGCCACTTTTTAAATAGACTTTTAAAATAAGACTCTTGAACCGAATTCATTATAATTCTGAAAATCTGTCACAAAATAAATTATAGCCTTTCTGTAATCAGAACGTTTAGAAAGTCGACCTCTTAATTTAGTATATTCAATTTAGTTTTTATGACATGTCCAGATGGTTTATAAAACGAGGGAAGCTAAATCAAAATATGAATAATCATAAAATGTCTAATTTCTAACAGAAAACTGTCTTTCAGTTAGTACGTGATAAATGACTTTAGGCAATAAAACGATCTTGAAATATAAAAAATATTTTAATCATTCTTATACAAAAAACGACAAATAATGCCATTATAACACACAAAAAATAGAAGCTTCAAAGGTTTCTTTCAAAATTTCCTATTTCTTATAGATTTTGAATAATTAAAACATATGTATTGTTTATCTTTTGATCTTCACATTAAGTTATGACAGTAATCGAATCCTCGTTTAAAAGAACTTGCTCATGAATATCAGTTTTTTGTTTTTGTAGATTTAGAATTACAAGAAAGGTAAATGGGATTATATTATAAAATCCCGCTTTCTACCACAAAATCTGATAAATTCACACTTATCCCGGAATAATGGTACATGCTCATAAATATCAATTGTTGTTGTTATGTAGATAAGAAAATAACAGGAAAAATATTACCATAGTATAAAATCCCTCGAATAATCCCTAATTATTCATCAAATTGTGTATCGTCAGAGATGATCGGATAACAAATTTGATGTGGCAAAATAATAAAAATAATAAAAACCAAGCACATTTAAGACTAAAAAAATATAAAAAATAATTATGCAAAATTTCAGTAATAGGCTTATATTAAAAAAAACGTGAAATACCACAATCAATTTGACACTGGAAACAGTTTTTCCAGCCCATGCGTTGGTTTCCAGTGAAATATTAAATTTCTTAATTGAAAATCGATAGGAAATTAAAAATTAAGTCAATAAATCTCAGGATAATAATATTAAAATTCCGATATAATGGTTTTACCACGAGCAAACTTCTAAATATAACAGCATGGCTATCTAGTCAAATCCCGTAAGCTTTGTATTTTAACTGCATCATTATATTTTTAAGTTTGTCTTTTACATTTATTATCTTGTCTTGAAGGAAGAATGTGATATGTTAAGTTTTAAATTGTTTATATCATTCTCTCAAATTTTGGATTGCATCTACACATACGTGTTAAATTATTATTGAATTTCTCTCAGAACAAGAATGTATTAAGCCGGGTCAGTCGAACGCGGAGTTTTGACCATTTGTCAACAGAGATCTTCTACAAGGGTCATTATATTAAATATACTTTTTATGCATCCTATAATACCGTTAGGTAATATTACCGTCACATAGAGATTAATGGCAACTGTATGATACATGATGTTACATCAGTTATATAAACAGTAACACGATTTCTTATAAAAACAACATTACTTCATAGATGTAGAAAAACATAACTCTTATATTTACTGGAAGATTCAAGTAGAAGATTCAAACGGAAAAATGATTATTTTTAATCGTGAAAAGTTTATCTCTTGACGATGAAGATAGAATCAATACTAAAGGTAAAAATCTTTTAGTTTTTTTTTTCAGTTAAAATATTGATTAAAGATTAGCTTGGAATATAAGTATTTCATACATCTGTATCGTTCGTGTATGTGTGGATTTGTGTGTGGTTCTTTTTTTTTTTTACTTTTTAATTTTGTTCCAGATACTCAAGCCAGTTGCTTTTGATCAAAAGGTTGCGATGGTCAAGTAACGAACTTACAAATCACAGCGCTTCTTACCACCTATGTGGGATAGTTGACCCTATTGTGACAGTCACAATGATTTTTATATTCTTGATTCAGATCGGTTGGTTTTTCCAGAAAATTAGATTTATTCGACATTCCTGAACAAACTGATTAGATGTGAATAGAGAATTTTTAATGCATCAAAAACAAATTATAACTCCACTCTTAAAAAGTTCGTTATTTCATATATTGTACTTGTATATAAGCTAGTGATAATGGATTTTAAATACAGAAGAACTTCGATAACTCAAACTTCGATATCTCGAATACCACGAATAACTCGAAGTCTTTATTTTGTCCCGACCGGTTTTCTATATAAACTATATTAGGAAAACTTCGATAACTCAAACTTCTATAATTCGAATACCCCCGATAACTCGAAGTAAAAATTCGGTCTGTTACTTTAAAAATTTTTAAAATTAGCCTCAAAAACTCGAATTTTTACTAACAATGTATGATCAATTGACCGTTTAATAAAACGATCAGAGAAATCACATATCGGTAATTAGGCTACCGTTATAGTAGAGAAATGAACCGAGTAGTTCTTAAGCTTGTTATCTACGGATTAATTAGTATCAATTAACGGATTAATATTCAGTACCGTCACGGACAATTAAACCTAACAGGTAAGCTAATCCTCTACTCTTATAAAAGAAGCCGAAGAATATGCGGTCGTCGATAACTTTTGATTTAAGTTCTCCATGCTTAATAAAAACGACTAACCCCGTTGTACTCACGACTGCATTAAAATCTTAAATGACTTATTGCACTGCTTTATAATCTCATTAACTTTCTGTTAGTATTTTCTAACGAATGTAAAAAATAAGCATTTTTATACACATGTACATATATCTGATTTCCGATTTCGTTGTTCGTATATATCGTGATTTTAAAATAAAATAACACGTTTTTGCACGCTTTTACCGTCAATATCAATTATTTAATATATTCCTTATTATATTTTCTTTAAAACAGTATCTTTTACTTTTTTACATTCGAGTAGAGGTAACTGTTTAAAAACATTAAGATTTCTGTAGTGGAAAACATATACTAGTATTAAGGTGACACAATTCGTGGACATCATCCTTCAACTTCGATAACTCGAACACCCCGATAACTCGAAGTCCCCAGTGAAGTCCCGGGCACTTCGAGTTATCGAAGTTCTACTGTATGTGCAAATAACTACTATCATCAAACAAAAGTTTATAAAAAATACGCTCAATTTGCTTATCCATAATGAAAACATTTATATTTTCTATGAAACCGTTTCAGCTTTTAATGTTTTAAACAACCGGGATCTTATTGTTATTGCTGAAATATTTTTGTAATGTTTATTGTTTGATTTGTAATTAAATTACAAAAGCGACTAGATTAAAAGTTAAACTACCAATTATTTTTTTATTGGGCATGTATAAGCCTTGGCAAACGAGTAATTAAGATGTTCGTCATTTAAACTAAAGATGTTTAACTGTAATCACAAAACAAACCAGTCCATGTTCAAATCACAATCCAAAAATAAAAGAAAGTTAAAGTATGAACCAATCAAATTTTCATGTTCGTTCAAAAAGAAATAACATGTATGCCAATTTATTTCTTTTTTCAAAAAGAGACGTTCTAGGTTTACGAACAATTTGTATTTAGGTCGATTGTTAAATACGGTTTTCCGTTCCAGTACCATTTATAAAGAAAACTTACTGCTTTGTTTTGAGTTTGGTAATTTTTAATTGATTGTATTACATCATTCCACCCAAAAACAACCCATTCACTTTCATCACAAACGCGACCATCACGACTACAATCCTAATCAAATTAACCTGTAAGGAATTGATGTATTTTTGATATAAAAATGTATAGGTAATTATAAACACTATTTTGATACATTTGGTAATTACCACACAAAATACTTTATAATATTATATAAATAATAACAACTACCAAAGTATATAATTGTTATTTTATTGGAACAAAGTGCTGTATATGAGCAGTGTATGCAGTAAACAGTAACATTACATTATTAGCCATACATTGTGTATTGCATAAATATGTGTATTTTTGATATAAACATGTATATGCAATTAAAAACACTATTTTGTTACATTTGGTATTTATCATATGTAATCACTTTAAAGTAATATGTACACCGGATTTGAACTATAATAACGACATTTGTAATATGGGCCAAGGCCATGAAAAAAACTGAATAAACATTTATTTATTTATTATTTATTTATTTATTTGTAAGTGTTTATTGGTAGTCTGTTATATATTGTGCAGTTTTAGCAGCTTTTTATCTAATCAAGGCATTTATGACAAAATGTTTTCTTTTGAGAATCGAAATCAAATTTTGTTTCCATGATCCAGAGAGAATCTATAGTATTATTTCTTATTTAATATTATCAGGAGAAGAACTCTTGTGGTCTATAAATAGCTTACTGGAAGTATAGGTAATGCTGCAAAACCAAACCATCGCGTAACACTTCGTCTCTATTTTATCTATTGTTGAAATTCGTTGGTCTGTAACTTAAATATTTATTTCTTTATTCCTTAACTTTTTGTTGCTTTCTGGCTACTTTTTGTTTGTTAGCTTATATATATATATATATATATATATATATATATATATATATATATATATATATATATATATATATATATATATATATACCAGTTAAATTTTGATGTGCCAGATGTTGTGCACATTTCGGAAATTCATTCCTCATCGGTGACACTAACACCGAAAAGTTTGATACATAAAAAATATAAGCCAAACAGTTGAAAATAATGAATCTAAAGTTTCAAAATTATATAAATCCAGATCCAGCTAAGAAATGCTGTGCATGACGGAACAAACCTTAGTTTTAAATTAATTCCAAATTTTAGACGACTGAAAATATTGCTAAATGGTACATTTTCTGACAGCACAAAGTACTGCCTACTTAGTTAAGGATACCCTCGGGGAGTTTTACTCCACCAGCAGCGGTACCCGCTCAGGGGAAGTAAATATATAATTGAAACACCAGTTAAATTTTGATGTTATATATATAACACTTTTTCAGGAAAAGAAATCAACATATACTGTTTAACTCCTGCGAAAACGCAGTTCAATGCTCAGAAACAGCCAAACAAAATAATGACACACAACCAAATATTGAAATCACTAGCCATAACCTGACTTTAGACGAGTATTGTGTTTAAGTGCTTTACCTCTCGGATACTTGTTTTCATACACAAAATAATTTTTTATAACAGGTTTATTGTCTGTCAGCGTTAGTATTTGATTTATGTTACTATGCAATAATCATATTACTTTCACCATATTTTTATTTGTCAAGATTCTATACAAGTAATTAAAAAAATAATACACTTTTAGACTACGCATTATAACGCAAAATGAAATATACAAAATAAGCTCCAAGAATCTTACTTCTTGTAGAAAATTCTTAAAATAAATATATATGTATGTTCGTCAACATATTGATCTGAACAAAGAAAGTTATGAGTGTAAACTAATCCCAGGTTAAATAACTTGCTCATAATTATCAATTGTTTTTTGTTTTGTAAATTCAGAATTACGTGAAAGCTACATGTGACCATATTGTAAAAGCTCGCATTTTACTACAGAACCTGATTGATTCATACAGCTTTATATCATCACAATTAATAGAAAAGGTAACACAATTCTCGATGCAGCAAACAAGTTTAGACTCATATTGAAATAATACCGCAATCAATTTTATACGGAGAACAGTATTACCAGCGCAACATTTCATGAAATGATAAAAGTATAAAATATAAAAATTTCTAATATAAAAATAGATAGAAAATTAAAAATTAAGTCAATATATTATTGCATAAAAATGTTTAAATTCCGACATTACATTATTACCACAAGCACATTTCTATTTTAACACTTGATTGTCTAATTAAAATTGGTAAGCCTTGTATTTTAACTGCATGAAATCCAATTATATACAGTTACTACACATAAATAATTGATTATTTTCATAGGATTTAGAGCAACAATATATATATATATATATATATATATATAGAGAGAGAGAGAGAGAGAGAGAGAGAGAGAGTTAAAAGTAACACACCACGCGCTATTGATCCGCTCTAGAGGCCTCTATCTCGAATCGTAGAATCGTAAAAACACCATTGTACTGATTTGTACTAAATACGTGTTTTTGCCCCTTTTGGTCAGTTTTTCCTCTGGATAAATGTTGATAGATGACATGCGTTCGACTTTGCAAGCAAAAGAGAAATAGTACATTTGACGCCATTAAAGCGTTCGAATCAGTTGTGCAATGTATATAGCTTAATAAAACAGAGGATGAAAATGCTTTTTATTCAAAGCCCAGCTTATTTAATTATACAAAATCTCTCTTAAAAAAAAATCAAAAGGGTTTAAGCGTAGTATCGGTATATGTTTATCACGTCATAAATATTGAAGGGAAAAAAGTAATTGGAACACTTATAATATTTTGGCATATGTACAGACATTAATGCATATATCGAAAGAAAATTACCTACTTTACTTACTAAAACAACTGGATTTATATTACTTCTTACATCTCATACTTAAAATTAAAATAATAACATCATGTTAATGTATCTTTAGATATATGATGAAATATTGAATTATAGTTGAAAAGCATGTATAAACAAAACTTATTGAACGATATCTTGAAACTACTAAATACAAGTTATAGAGGTTTGAAAGCTACGAAAGGATATTGGAGACATACTATTTTATTTGTTCCTCTACAACTTTAGACATGAATAAAGTTCATAAAATAAATTAATCACTTCACAACATTCCTTAAAATAACCAAAATAAGCTCCATTATGATATATTACAATTTATTTTTCTATTTACACAAGACAGTCCTTTTGGTAACTTTTAGCGCGTGTAACTAGAAAAAGTCTTTCCGCTCTTATTTGCAATATAATCTAGCATATATTATAAATAGTAGAATTGTAAATAGCAAAATCTGAATGGCTGTTTTTTAAACAATGGTTTTGGCAGAGACTGATATGTTTGTGTGTAGCTTATAGCAATGAGTATGTAGACGTATAATCGTCTATTCTAAATCTAATTTTATTATTGTTTTTTTTTATTGTGTTTCTTGGTTTTTGTACAAAATAATTTCCTTTTGATATACCTTTTCAATTAAATATTTAAAGTTGTTTAAAGGGGCACCCAAAGGGGTAATAAAGAACTCATTTGGCGTAGAAAGTAACACGATTACTTCATTTTAATGCAATAAATGAAAGAAAAAATAACATAGTTACCAGCGAGTGTTATCGTTTGCTTGTCGTGTAAGATATATATTATTATCGAAGCCCTGAGAACATGGAATAAAGAATTCGTCACGCCTTCTGTGCCGCAGATGAAACAAATACCGTTTAATTTAATATTAAAATAGTTTTGAAAACAAATATTAAAGTGGTATGTTTCTATTATTATTTGGCTACTGTACAAAAAATATCAATTAATGGTAAACTGAAAAATCTAGATCATAAACGTGATTTTAATAAGATCTGTAACGGATACAAAAGTATGTGAAAAGATAAGTAGTGTGTCATTCTTTGGCTTATGTACAAAGTATTTCTTGTATCGGTATATCTGAGCACGTGTAACTAAAATGTACAGTATTATATGTTTTGAAAGCCGATGGATTATTGTATATAATCAAAGACAAGCAGTTCATTTGCTACCGTACATAAAACCTGTATTGAGTAACTATGCTCGCTAGCTCATTGGCAGTTCGTCTGCATCAAGAGTTGGGGTTCACCACGGTCAGTTCATACATAGGACTTTAAAATTCATATTACTGCTTACTCGCCTGGCCTACGGCGTGAATAGGGCATAGTATCGACAGGTTCATCTGGTAACATCGTTAATTTTTAGCTGTTGTATTATATAGTATCAAAACAATGTGGCAGCAAGAATTAATATTCAAATTTGGCTCCATTACAAAAAAGCTGTCATAGTTATGTCCTCATCGTCAACTTCTAATAGGTATTATATTGAATCATTTATCTTTGTGTATACTAGAGAAGTAATATTTTTATAAAATATTATGAAAATAAAAGATAGAAAAAGAACGAAAAACATTACAATGTAGTTTTTCATGTTGACGTTTTCGTACAAAAAATCTCTTGTTGGAAATTCTGAAAACATGCTATTATGAGATTTTTGTTTCTACTTGTAAATCGTAAAAATCATAAATTATTCAGAATGATATTAATGCAATGGAGAAATAGCAAGAAAATTATAGCGTAGGTTTTATTCTTTGGCCGCTTTACAAAAAATGTCTATTATCAGTAACACTAAACTCGTATAATCAGATATAAACACATGTTCTGCTGTGCTCTGATACTGCAATGACGTCATAGATTAAATCTGATATGCGAGACAAAAAACAGAAAACATATTTAAATATAGTTTTAGGAAAGACAGACTAAGGATCTGATTGATTCAGAATTCTTTTTTTCGTATGATTTAACTATACCATTTTATAAAGAAAAGAGTTAGGGTCCGCCAAGTATGTTCTAGAGGCTTTCGCCTGCTCTCATGTTTGTCAAAAACTAAACTATGACACTTTAATGTAACAAAAATTCGTCAGTGTTATATGTGTAATTCCCATCATAAATAATAATTTTTAATATAGGTAAATTAAACTTGTTCACCCATTCCTTACTTTAAATAACAAAATAACGTTCAGTGATGAAGTTAACGTTTTTGGTGACAAAAATATTTAACTTCTTATAAAACCATTGGTTCGCAACAATGCAAATTTGATCAACTTTTTTCAATGTTACATAAATAATATTGAAATGATTTTATCTTACATTCATTTCTTAAGGAAAATATTAATGATGCAAAAAAGGACAGGATGAATTGTTCATTTATTGGGTTAAACGATTATACGTTTTAACTTTAACATTTATCCCTAAACAGTGTCCTTAAATAATCGAAAGTTGTATGGCCATTATCACAATAATGTTGGTTTGTATGATTTCGCTGTATCCAAAATTATCCTGTAAATATTTGACGTATTATAGATAAATGTTTCTAAATTCTCTCTTTTTTTTAAAAAAAAATTTACATTCAAGCGTAGCAGAAATGCTATAGCTCAGTTGGTAGAATGCTGGCTTCGTTAGGGAAGTGGTGAGTTCGAACCGCGAACCGGTCTGAACAAAGATTTGAAAGTGGCACTTTACAGTACTTAACAAAAGTCGGAGTTCTTTCGGATTGGAACTTAAAATAAACGAGGTCCCTTGTCACGGTCAGCATGGCACGATAAGAAACTCTGCTATATAATGCCATCATCGCAACGCACAGAAAAAATTCTGCACCTTCGTCTAATGCTTGCTTTATCTCAATATAAATGAAAATTCTTGACTGGAACGTTAACACCATTACTCAACTTAACTCAACTCACGCGTAGCGGTTTAAGCTAGCTAGGCAAGAAGTGTTTTTCCTTCCTGAGCAACCAACCTAACTTTCCTTGATTAAGTCCACGTGTCAACTGAAATTGCCAGTTTTTATACCTTTTAAATTTGCTTTTTAAATAGAGATTTAAAAATAGACAGGTATGTATTTGTTTAATTATGGCGCAATAGTCGTAAAATAGGTTGAAAAGTTTGACTTTACCAATCTTGCTGTAACCACAAAACTTGAAAAAATCAATAGTTAATAGTTTTATTTAGTAGTAGTAACTGCATACGTTTGTCTTTTTGTTTGGCTGTTCCTGCCATTAACTTTTATTTGGTCAAGTTAGTACTTAAACTTGTTTACAAACATCTCTTTGCTATTTCATTCCTATAAAGAGTATGTGCATTAGATTCTTCAATGATATTGTTTAAATGTTTAAGGAAATAATTTTATAGCGTTAATATATAAAAATCATTAAGTTCGAAACTTTCCTGGACAAGATCTAAAATATTCCTTAAATATCAAACATCTGTATTTAATGATATACAAGGGTATTGGTATTATATACATGTATTTAAATTGTCATTTATTTATAAACACGCAAACAATGTTATTATCGAAACCATTAATTATTTTAATAGATGATTATACGCCTTAAAGCTTGCTCTAAACTAACATTACAAAACACAACATAGAGTTTATTAATCTAACGTATATAATATGATATAAGATTATGTTCAAACTGCCAATTTAAAACTAACAGTGAACGCAATTAAGTTAAAAATTACCAGAAATAGCGGGAAAATGATGTTTTAATGAATGATTTATAAATGTGTTCTTAAACAGGTTCTGATAACTGTCAAGTAAATAGCAATCAATATTTATTTTACAGTGTTTACTTGAAAAAAATATATACATATTAAAACAATAACCGGTGAAATATGGCTTTATCTGTGTGTTTATCTTCTGCATTTTTATCCTTCTACTAAAATACATGTAAATGTGTTCTATGATTTTAACTTTTTAGGAATTGTGATTTGGACAAGGACTGCTATGTTTGTGTTTTATTTCTAACTCGGACATAAAAAAAACCTTGTCTTTAAATTTCCTCATTTTTAAATAGATCTCTTTTTTTGATTGGATTTGCAAATAAGGATTTGCCTATAGAAATATCTTGCTTTTTACTTTGATTTTTTCTACATTATTTCTTCACCTTTTAAAATCTACTGTAATATGGGGTAACAAAAATGTGAATAGGAAAAAAAAAGATTTCTTATCATTTAAAAAAAACATGACATACGACATTTAAGTGAAAAATTTAAATACAAAGAAACTTATAAAGATAATGCCATCAATAGTTAAGTATATTTTTATCAGATTTTATTGTAAAATTAAGTGCAAAAAATGTTAAATCTGCGTAACTAAGTGTCAGACATTCTTGAAAAAAGTTAAATTCATCACCTATCAAAAAGTGAAAATATATCGGTAAAGCATGGGAATCACGCGTTATATATATTTGGTGATAACAATTTTGCCTTATTTTGACCCTAATTGGATAGGAAATGTAAACGCGTTTGTTAAAACACGAGTAAAATAAAGCTCTTTCTAGAAACTAATGATGTCTGGTGATATGAATGTACAAATTCAAGTTAATCATTAATGTCACGCCAATCCTAAGGGATACATATAAGACTATATATTACCGATTTTCTTTGAAGTAAGATAAACGGGCTTTGATTGAGTCGTCTAATAGTTTTGTTTTTTTAATTTTTTGTCCTTGTAAGTTATGGATAAACTTTGTAACTAAATATGTTGTGAATATTGTTTTTTCCTGTAAATTAATTGACTAATCTATTATTTATTAAAAGAGAAATAAATCTACGCAGGACTTGCCATACACTTTATTGACTTAGCTTTAACATCTTTTTTAATTTAATGTTTTAATGCTTTTACATATAAATATATATATATATATCGTAACAATGGTCACAGTTGTAGTTTTTTAACCCCTACCATCACCAAATTTTTCATTTGTTCGTAAAACAAACTATATTGTCAATTAAAGTATTAATTATATAAATCTTACCATTTCTGAAAATCCCCACCACATACAATATAAAAACAAACCATTGTGCAGATTGACTTTATACAGGAGATGATAACCAATCAAAATCACCTGACCTCAATTACCTGGTGAAAGTTAACATATTTAATTGTTTTTTTTGATTTAGGGTTGTGATTTGGACATGGACGGTCATGTTTGTGTTTACTTAAGTAGATTGGTTGTTTTGAATATTAATTTCTTTTAAAAATCGTTTCAGATATGTCGTCACATATATATTTAAATCATGCAACTTTCTTTAAACGTGTTTTAATTACGGTTTTTTTAATTCGCATAAATTTGCTCTCAAAGACCATTTCATAATGAGCTGTGTTTAATGAAACTAATAAAGACCATTACGAGGGCTATTCGAGGGTGTATTGTACCATACAATAACATATCGAACAACCATCGTTATAAAAAAAGTGCGACTGGCACACAGCAGGGATAGTTACCAGAATTATTAATCTCTGTGGAACTTTAGTGAAGGCCAGATAAGAAACCAAATTATAACAACCTTTAAATAGATCATCTCAGTTTACATAAGACAACATAAAAATAATTGATTCGTTGTATAAGGTTTTTAATATAATAAAATTACACAGCAGCAAACTGGCAATGTGCTTTAAACTTTGTCACACTTTTATTGAAGATACGATAAAAATGCATTTTCAACATTAGAAAATGATCGACTACTACAGTCGAAGAATGCAGTTTTGATCTGCTTTAGACAAAAATCTCAAGCGATTTTGTTTTGTTGATTAGAAAATCATTTCCAGTTAAAAGGTCAGTCAGCATACTTAAAAATCCTTGACTTATAATCTTTAATGCTTGAACAACTTTATAAATTAAAAAACTTTTTAAAAAATCAGAATAAGTAAAGACATGGCCAAAAATACACATTTATAAAAATTTGTGTGTATAATAAAACTGTTATAAGTGGCATGTGCAGATATCAAAGTTCTTTGCGATTTTTTTAGTTCACCTGGCTTTAGCCAGCGTGAGCATATGGTATGATGCGGCGTGTGTATGTGCGTGCATGCGTGCGTCTGTAAACTTTACATTTTAATCTTCTTCTCCAAAACCACTGGGCCAAATTTAATGAAACTTGGTAACCATTATGCCTGGATGAAGCCCTTTCCGATTTTTACTAATGACAGACTCAAGTCCCCTTGGGGCCCCATTAGGGGAGAAAAAGTGAAAAACTTAAAAAAAATCTTGTCTGAATGTACAAGAGATATACCTTAGTTATTTCATTTATAACATTCTTAGGTCATGTAGTTTCAGATTTGCACAAATGGTAGCCATGGGGCTGAAAATGGGGAAATGGTAAGGTACTGAGTGGGGAAATTGCTTAAAATTATGTATTTGTCAGTATAACATATGGTTATGAGCATATGGTATGATGCGGCATGTGTATGTGCGTGCGTGCGTCTGTAAACTTTACATTTTAATCTTCTTCTCCAAACCACTGGGCCAAATTTAATGAAACTTGGTAACCATTATGCCTGGGGCTGAAAATGGGGAAATGGTAAGGTACTGAGTGGGGAAATTGCTTAAAATTATGTATTTGTCAGTATTACTTGAAAACTATTAACTTTTTGTATAGACATGTATATTAAAAGTTAACAGTTTTTAAGATATTTAGCAATTAAGATAATTAGATAATTACAATTGCAACAACGATCATTTTGATATATGGTTCAAGGTCATATGTTCAAAGGTCAAGGTCACAGCTGCAAAAGAAGACTGAAATTGCTTATTATCTTGAAAACTATTAACTTTTTGTATAGGCATGTATATTAGAATATTGTAGGTGTTGACATGGCAATCATTTTGTTATATGGTACAAGGTCATATGTTGAAAGGTCAACGTCGCAGCTGCAAAAGAAAACTGAAATTGCTAATTATCTTGAAACCTATTAACTTTTTGTTTAGGCATGTATATTAGAAGGTATTGACATGACGATCATTTTGATAAAAGGTTCAAGGTCATATATTGAAAGTTCAAGGTCACAGCTGCAAAATTAGACTTAAATTGCTAATAATCTTGAAAACTGTTAACTATAGGCATATATGTTAGAATATTGTAGGTATTGAAATGGTGATCATTTTGATATATGGTTCAAGGTCATATGTTGAAAGTTCAAGGTCATGGCTGCAAGAAAGACTTTGATTGTTAATCATCTTGAAAACTATTAACTTTTTGTATAGGTATGCATATTAGAATATGGTAGGTATTGACATGACGATCATATATGTTCAAGGTCTAAGACATAATTGCATAAGTATAATGAAATAGTTTAATGATTTGGAAATTATTCACTACAGTTACTTCATGCATATTATATAAGCTACCTATAAATGAAATGTTACCAGATATATTTCTGATTAAGTTTTGTGACAGTTCTTAACTTGAGAAAACTTGTAAAATTTCTGTACAAAATATATTGTCTATTGCACTTTGCAAACAATTTTGGACATATCCTCAGGTGATCGTTAAGGCCGATGGGCCTCTTGTTTAATATTTGAAACCGATTTACGAACTTTTAGTCCAGGATAAAGTAATAACGAAGTTTAATTTAAATAGGTAGCAAAGGATAATGAATACTCAAAGTTAACGCTGCATTAAGTTTACCATTATTGAAAAATTAATTTTCGGAAAAATAATTTATAAATATTAAATTGATGTTTATACAGTGTGTGAGATTCATATTTCATGTTTACTGTTTATGACCCATAGTAAATAGAATCCTTAAAGATTGGGGCAACTTGATAATATGTTAATTTGGAACATGCCCCGAAGTCCTACATGTAAGTAAACAATATTGCTGAATTGCGACCATATAAAATAATATTTATAATGCAGTTATAAATGTTTCAGAAAAATACGTGTGTTAATTTTGGTGTGCATATTTCGGAAATTCCTCTCCCATCAGCAACACTAGGGGCCGAAAAAGTTGATACATAAAAACGATAATCCAAACATTTTAAATATAAATATAAATGAAATATATAATCCACTTGTGTGTTTATTTACCGTATCGCCTCTTCTGTTGTCAATTTTTTTTTTTTTTTTTTTTTTTTGCTGTGTTTGTTGACGTTGCCTCGTTTTCGAAAAAGGATCATCTGATAAATGTTTAAAAATAAGATCGTTGGTAGATGAAGATAGCAGTAGGTTTTCTTGCGAATTTACAACGTAAATAGTTGTTTATCATGTAACAAGTGTTATATCTGTCATGAGAGGGATAGTAAAACGCCTTTGTTCCTTGTTAAACTACAAAATACTTTCTAAAATACATTTTTATCTTTATATTGAAAATGAAAAGTTATAGTATGGTTACTTTAATCTGATGTTAATACAAAAGCTAAAACATTTTCATTTTCATCATCATCATCATTTTCATCGTCGTCGTCATTAAAATAATAATAATAATACAGTTATTGTTATTATAATTATTATCATTATTATTTTTAAAGTCAAAACGATAAGGTAAGAGTAGCGGTATAAATCTTGGAAAATTTCTGACTATTTTCTTTTTTCATACTTGGCACAATATTTAGTCTGATAAAGTGTCTGCAATTAATTTTCATAATATTGATTTCAATAGTTACATCTGTAAGTTTATCGAATTTTCTCAGGAATAAAATATTGCTTCCCCTAATGGCAGTTTAACATAATAGTTGCTCTTATCTGTTAAGATTTAGAAAAAAATCAACTCCACATTTCAGTGTTATAAAATAAGAATGATTTTTAGAAAAGAAGATTTAGGACCAATGGTTTCAAAAATTATTGCATTTTAAGAGTTTCAACACGCCGATATATCATCATATCGAGCGTTTTTCTGAAATAAGATTGGTATTGAACACCAGCCTTCTTATTACAAACACCTCTTACCACTTTGGTTAGAATTCCACTAAAGCAGATAAAAGTGTAAAGAGTTTGACATTTTGCTCGCCGATGATAGGTTGCTATCTTTGCAGATACTCTGGTTTGTCAAAAATAAAATGAAATAAATTTTTCTTATCTGAACACCATTTCTCTTGTCTCAAATAGTTGAATATCATATCAGAGTTTCATTGTTTGATTTTATTTGTAGCATAACTTTTTATGAAACGCATTGCTGATGATTATATTTAAATCTACTGGTTTACAGAGAAACATCCAATCATTTAAAAGAGCTAAAAAGTATAAAATTAAAAACCTGTGGCTAACATCAATTTCTCATCTGAAAATTTTCCGTAAGATAACATAAAAGCTTGCATCAATGAAGATCAATTTTCGCATTTTAACAAAAAAAATTGGAAAGCCCTGATACATTTGCATATGAGAAAATACAGATTGATTTTAAACGAAACAACGCAATTCTGATATTTTTAAAAGCATTTTGTTGACTTAATCCCAATTGAATGAACTGATATTTACATAAACCTTATTTGAAATTTTACTTTTACTTAAAAAGAATAAATAGGGTACCCTTTAATGCATTGACATTCTCAAAACAACATAAATGTTTTTCAAGACACAAATTCTGCAAGCAATAGAACAAACGGCAACCAGATATTTAGGTCTATTATTGAACTTGGCAAATAAATGTTGAAACATTGTTAATTATGATTGCATGGCTTCAACAAAATTATTGAGACGTAAAATTGGATTGAGTTAATGCACACAAATTGTAATATACATTAGAAAGTGAAGTGCAATCTGTTTAATGAAGTGTTATATCCTGAATGCTTCAAATTTAAAATGAGTTAACCATTCACATAATGGTAATTCGGGAGATTAATGAATAAAAAATCTCACTAGTTTGTGTTTCTGTTGCCTTGACTATAATTAACTGACATTTTCTGGAATATTTTTGTAAACAGATTTTCATTGGAATAAAATGCATTTTAAGTTTAAAATTTATGTTTTGTTGATTTTCAACATCGACACTAAAAATAACTTTGAACGTTCTAAAATATAGAAGTGATATATGTACAGAAAAAATAATAAATAAATAATTAAATAAATAAATAAGTAAAATCGAAGCACAAGTACCTGTTAAATTTTGATGTGCTATATGTGCATATTTCAAAAAAATCATTCCTCTTCAGTGACACTAGGAGCCGAAAAGTTTGATAAATAAATAAATAGATAATTTAAATAATCAAATAAATAAATAAATAATATTTCGAAAAAAAATTAATATTAAAGAAAGAAATAAGATTCTTTTTAAGAAACGTGAATCTATGTAAGACTGAGATACTGGATTGATACCTGATTTCAAATCACAATACAACCAAAATCACTAAATTGAAAAAATCTGATATAATGGTTTTATATTACTTTACTTATATTAAATACTAAAAAACAATACTTGATTTGCCAATATACAATAACATAGAGAAGGGTAAGTAACTATTTTTGGAACAGCATGCTGTAAAAAAGACAAGACATTTTTTTTTATCAATCCATTAACGTAACTCGTTTTTGCTTAAAGTACATATGTTGACATTTTCAAACGCAAGTATGCATCGAGTACAAGAAATATGTATGCAAGAGTACATTGGAAGCAAGAGTTTCATCATTTTGTTTTTGATTGCTTGAATTGTTGGTCTGCAAGATCTGTAGAATCAAATAAATCAATCATTCAAAAAATCAATCGATTCTCCTAATTGCTGTGCATGTTGTTTACGAAGCAGTTAAGCAGTTTAATCGATTTCATAATAAAATCCAAAATTTTATGAAGGCGACTGCAATCAGCTGTGGTTTTAATGGAAATTTGCATGGTGTGTATGAACATACATTTAAGCTTATACTTTTACTATAAAATACTTGTAATGGATTTATATAATAAGTGCGTGTTGTGAATTGATTATGGGTGTGTGGATCAAAGATACAGATATTGTTACATGTAAAAGCAAATTCATGTGATGCTAATAAAATTCAGAATGAAAGTATTTTTTATCGCTTCATGAAAGTTACGTATCTTGAGATAAGGCAATTTTAAACAACTTATTTTTATATTTAATTGACTTGATCTGTACATTAAATCAGCAAATGCTTTTTATTGATTTATTATTATTCAATTATATATATACGTGTGTGTGTGTGTGTGTGTGTGTGTGTGTGTGTGTGTGTCTTTTACAGTTTTGTTTGAGACATGAAAAATATCCCAAATTGTTTAAAACATTTATGTCAAACAATCGGTACAAATTGTGTACCTGTGCTTGTTGATTTGTTTCTTTATTCATTGGAGGCAGAATTTTTCGCAGAAATTTGTCAAATCTGATAAGATTATCGCTAAAGCAATTTACTCCATATACAGATATGTCTCTTAAAAATGATAATCCCAAAATTTTGAGAATCTGTGAATGCTATCTATCCCATTGAGCTGAAAATAAAGGATACAACTAATTTTTATGTTCTGCTTCTTACTTTAAATTATGACATTCATGCTACCTCACCTGCAAATGCTAATTGTATATTTGTTTCTCAGGCAATTCTGTATGTAAAGCTAGTTCTTAACGAACATTTTCAAAAACGAAGCAAGCTCCTCACAAATAATTTTTACTCAGGGATATCGCAAGCCTAGACTAATTAAGGCCATAAAAAGTGCTATGGTCGTGATCACAATAGTGTTGATAAGTATGATGTATCCTAATTCATACTGGATATATTTCGCGTCACATAGTTCCTTATTCCATTTATTTTGCAAGTGTGAGATGTACGTAGTTAGATAGGAGATACTTCACTTTGTGGAGCACCTGGTCTCGTTTCCCTGGGGGAAGTTCATTTGTTTAACTGATTTAACAAGTTTTCAAAGTTTTTACTTTACTTTTGGTTTTTGGGATTGTTATTTGGACATGGACCGGTATGTTTGTGTTTTATTAATAAGACCTGGGTGTGGAATATAATTTTCTCTTCATTTAGGAGAGTTTTACTCCAAGGAGAGGCGTATGACGAAAATGAAAATAATAATTATAAAATAAAACGCAGCCAATGTAATATGTTCACGTTCAATTTTAGATTTCCCACATGGCATAATATAGATTATTTTAATAATCTTAAAAAAATATTAAACACAAAGGACTTCCGTTTAATTCATCATAACACCTTCGAATAATGACATCTCGTCTCAAATTTTCATAAAGGTTGTTTCAAAGTAAAGTGTATCTGTATGAAGTTGCGATGAATTGGCTCGTAAAACTAGATACATAGGAGAAGAGCACTGTATTTAAAGTTTTAACCATCATTTTGTATAAGAACTTACATTTGTTAAAAAAACGTTATTTTTATTTCTTCAACGATTGGACAACAAAAGAAGATATGTAGTCGTTTAATTATAACACAAATTTTCAGAAATTTTTAAATGCAAGCCATCCTATCTTTGTTAATATTCGAATATCGGTCAACGCATATAATGTTTTCTTTGTCATATGCCTCTAATTTTTTGTCGGTAACATAAAAGTTAGTTATCTGGTCTGTGATGGGTGTAGCTAGCTTGACAGGGGGTGCTTACCCTTCCGGAGCACCCGGCCTTACTTCTTACTAGTACTAGTGCAAAGCAGATCAGCAGTGCTCGCACAAAACTCATACATTAATTGAACTTTTTATATTCATTGACATTACTCAGAAAAAAAGTGTCTACGAAAAGTCTTAATTACCTATAACACGAAGAAGAACATACAACCGTTAAAATGTCTCTTTTGTTGAATGTTTTACAATTTGACGGCCTTTTTTAACTGAATGACATAGCATTTACACAAAGTAAAAATTCTAAAATCGATTTGGTTATTGTTAATATTTATCTAGAAGATACAAGAATTACAAATAAATTTTTGTATGAATTTCCCAAAGGTTTGTCCACCAATGGGAACAATTTCAAAATCATAATTAAACACGCCAAAAAACATTATTCATTTTAACAAAGTACCTGCATAAGTATATTCCATTGTAATGGCTGTGTTTAGAACTAGTAACCAACCTTACAAAATATTAGATCTATATGTTTTTGTAACGTATCCTTAGTGGCATTGACTTTTCATAACATAATTACATGGTAGAGCTTCTTTTCACTACTGGAACTTTAAACAAAGAAAAATGCTGCTTACAAAAAGTGTTGACTTAGAAATATTACAAGCCTAGGTTTATGAAGGGCAAGAAACGTTTTAAAGGCCGTAATCGCAATACCGTTGACATTTAAAATTTCGATTTATCTAAACTTATCCTGGATATACAAGTACTTATCTTCCCATAATATTATGTTCTTTTCATTCTCAAATTTGTTTTTGCAGAAGATACTTAACCTTCCGGAGCTTCCGGTCTTGCTTCCCCATTGAAAATTCACGTGACTAATTAAATGAGCTAGTTTTTTTATACTTTGCTTTTAAGATTTTGATTTGGACATGGACCTGTATGTTGTATTTAGTAAGATACAATTTCCTTATTGTAGAGACGACAGATTCTCTAGTCTATTATCGATTACAGAAATGGTGTTACTGTAGTAATCCTGATTGCATGGCTTCATCAAACTTAATGAAACGTAAAATTGGTTAATGCACATAAACTGCAGCATACACTGGATGGTGAAGTACATTATGTTTAATGATGTCTAGGTCTATTAGAGTGCTTCAAAGGTAAACCGTGTTGATTATGTAAGTAATGATAAATTGATTTTTATTTAGTTTTAATGATTTAAGAATCATGACTAATTTATTTTTCTGATGTCGTAACTTTCCCTTTACTGACAACTTAATATGACTTTTTTATGCAGTATTTACTTGTGCACGAATGAGTTTTCAATTTGAATCTTAGTTTTGTTGTGATTCATATAGAAAAATCTAGATTGATATGAAAGATTCAGTTTCAAATAAGTTGAGCAATGATGTTTTACGTCACAAGTTTTTTTTACTAATATCCATGCGGTCAGTTTTGGGATGGTTGAGGAAACCGGGGTGATTGGAGAAAACCACCGACGTTCGGGAAGCAAACCGACGAACCGAACTTTCTCACACTTAGATCTGCCCAAGTGGAATTCGAATCTTTGCAATGAAAGGCACTTGATCTGTGAGCATACGCTTTAGGCCACTAGGCCATTGGGGCTTCCTAAAATTTAAAGAAATGATTTTACATCAGTTAACTTGGATACAAATTTATCAATTATTCACAAATATTCTTGCTAAATAAATTAGAATAATCAATGGCAGCTTTGGTTGTTCATTTCTATAATGTATCTATTTCTATATTAGAACAATAAAACAGAATAAGAATAACTTGGTACAAGTGTACTAATTGATTTCCAAATTGTAATACAGTTTTTTCATTGAGGGGAAATTTATAAATACAAGAATTGCACTGATATAACATGGTCATTATAAAAAACTGCTTCTTAATTTCTTTTATATAAAACATTTCGATTCATATAATTTTGGAATTTTGAAATTTATTTTCAACTGTTAAGCTTATGTATTTTTTATCTTTTAACCTTTTCGACCTTAAGTGTCACTCATAAGGAACGATTTTCCGAAATGTGCAAATATGATTCAAATTCTAATAGATAGTATTCTAGATTTATTATTGTGCTCTCGGTAAGCAACAGGTCAGAAATTACACACGAGGAACAACAAGTTGTCAAATTGAAGAGGCAGTTTGTCAATGATCGCTTGTATGATAGAACTTTAGCGCAGAAAACTCCCGGATTCATGTTCCAAAGTACAATTAAAATAGATAAGAATGTTATTATTATTATTATTATTATTATTATCATTATTATTATTATTATTGCTCTTGTTGATGATGATGTTTACAAATTTTATTTATTTATTTATTTATTTATTTATTTATTTATTTATTATTTTGAACTTTTCTTGACTGTTGCAATAGAAAACAAATGGAAACCAGAAAACACAAGCTGATACAGATATTGCTAATAATCTATTGGTTATTAAAAAATCATATTTTATTTAAAAAATATGCTTTTGATGTATTGGTCTTTAACGAATCTTAGTACCATTTTGTATTTTTCAAGAACTGATGATAATTAAGTTACTCATACTTAAGTGTGATAAATAGTTTATTATTATTATTATTATTATTATTATTATCATACTCCACGTTTTGAATTTAATCATAAAAATGCATTCAAAAAGTGGTATATGAGATATCCCACTTTTTGAATGTATTTCTATGATTAAATTAAAAAAGTGGTATATGACATTATCATCATCATTATTATTCAATAATTTTAGGAAAATGTTTTTGAAAGACTTCATGTCATATATCATTTTTGTATTTTATGATTAAATTTTAATAATTGTATATGACACCTCTATTGACACATAAATTTGGACTGATAGGACAGAAATGATGAAACAAAGCCATTTTAAATATTTCTGTGAATATTTTTTTAATTATACATAGAATTTAAAGGAAGGAGTATAAAAGAAAGTCTAACACATTTTTTAAGTTTGCAGTTTTTCTTTGGCACTCTACTCGAAAATTGGGAATTTAAATTAGGAACGCAAGGTTTTCAGGGGATCTTGAGTTTCCTTAGTAAAATTTCTTTCTTGTAGTTAAATGAACAACTAATACATTCATCATTCATTCATTTATAATATAAGTCATTAAAATTATTTGTGAAGAAACCTTGTTTTCAAATAACGTCATGATACAGAGGCCAACAGTTTACCCGGATTACATGCAGCGACATATTATAATTGTCTGTAATAAATACCGCATACTTTTGTTTGAAGAACAGTTCATTATATAATACAGGCATGCTATTTACGTTAGTAGGTGTTGATTATGACTACACACCTGTATATCATATGATTGATCGGTGTTCCTAATTGTTAAAAGTATAATTTTGATGTATCGTTAGTGTTAAAGATTTTTAAATGTTTTAAAATGTTTTTGGAAGTCTTCATGTCACATATCATTTTTGTATTTTATGATTAAATTTTAATAATTGTATATGAGATCTATATTATGAACATAAATCTGGACTGATAGGACCTAAAATGACGAAACCAAGCCATTTTAAATATTTCTGTGAAGGTTTTTAGTGATACTTAGAATTTAAAGAGAGGGACACAAAAGAAATTCTTGCATTTTTTTAAGTTTGCAAATTTTTTTTGCACTCTACTCGAAAATTAGGAATTTAAATTAGGAACGCAAGGTTTTCAGGGGATCTTGAGTTTTCTTAGTAAAATTACTTTCTTACCGTTAAATGGACACTGTAATACATTCATCATTCATTCATTTATAATTAATATTAGTCTATAAAATTATTTGTGAAGAAACCTCTTTTTCAAATTACGTCATGATACAGAGGCCAGCAGTTTACCCGGATTACATGCAGCGACATATTATAATTGTCTGTAATAAATACCGCCGATTTTTTGTTTGAAGAACAGTACATAATATAATACAGGCATGTTATTTGCGTTAGTAGGTGTTGATTATAACTACATGTACACACCTGTATATCATATGATTGATCGGTGTTCCTAATTGATCAAAGTAGAATTCTGAGGTATCTTAAGTGTTAAAGATTTTTAAATGTTTTAAAATGTTTTTGGAAGTCTTCATGTCACATATCATTTTTGTATTTTGTGATTAATTTTAATAATTGAATATGACATCTCTTTTAAAATTTGGACTGATAGGACCTAAAATGACGAAAGCAAGCCATTTTTAATGAAAGTTTTTAGTTATACATAGAATTTAAAAGAAGGGACACAAAAAAAGTCTTGCATTTTTTAAGTTTGCAACTTTTTTGCACCCTACTCGAAAATTGGAAATTTAAATTGAACAATGTAATACATTCATCATTCATTCATTTCTAATATTAGTTAGTAAAAAAATATTTGTGAAGAAACCTCGTTTCAACAGTCCAACAGTTTACCAACATTACATGCAGCGACATATTATAATTATCTGTTAAAAATACCGCCGATTTTTGTTTGAAGAACAGTCCTTTATATAATACAGGCATGCTATTTACGTTTAGTAGGTGTTGATTATAACTACAAACCTGTATATTATATAATTGAGCAATGTTCCTGATTGATCACAGTAGAATTTTGAGGTATCTTCAGGGTTAATGATTTTTTTTACATTAAAATTATTTGTAACGAGCAAACTTTTTCTAGGCTTCCCAGGCTTACCCCCTCAACACAAAGAAACACACACACACACACACACACGTGCACACACACACACAAACGTGCACACACACACACACACACACACACACACACACGTGCAAACACATACACATTACTTTTGTTAAAAAATTCAAGATTTTTTGTCAAAATTTAACATGTTTAAACAAAATGGTACAAATGATAATTCGCCCTCTTCCTTAATACTCTAAGAAATCAATTTTATTTATTATAGCTGTATATGTTGATTACGAACCAGTTGTGCAATTTTAATTGATTTCAGAAAATAATTCTATCATGACGGCATTTGTAATCTATTTTACAATTAAGCTAAGCCGGAAAATCGGATTTATGAGAATTTGCATGCTGCGTGTGCACATAAAAATCAGCATTTTTTACAATGAAATACTTGTGATGCATTAAGTGGCGTGTTGGAAATGAATTATTGATGTGTGTATACAGGACACTAATATCGATGTATGTAATAACGAATTCGTGTAATACTAACACAAAAAATATAACGTGTTTTCGTTTTTAGTGATTAATTGGAATTTTCTTATGTTGCTTTAACAAATTTAAGTATACATGTATAGGATAGACAATCTTCTTACGTTTTTAATATTGAAAGTATATCATAAATGTTTAAAAGGCTAAATGAAAACTTATGTATACCAAAACGCTAACGAGACTCGTTTATAAAAATAATATTAATCTGGTTTTACAATCTTGTCAGTCTGGTTAAAGTAGTTAGGTGAAGGTCACGAGGGGTTTCACGATCTAGTCAGTGTGGTAAAAGTAGTTAGTTGAAGGTCACGAGGGGTCTCACGATCTATTCAATCTGATATGAGGAGTAAGTTGAAGGTCAGGAGAGGTTTCACGATCTAGTCAGTGTGAAAAAGTAGTAAGGTGAAGGTCAAAAGGGGTTCCCTTAATTAGTCAGTCAGGTAGAATTAGTAAGGTGAAGGTCACGAGAGGTTTCGCGATCTAGTCAGTGTGAAAAAGTAGTTAGGTGAAGGTCAAAAGGGGTTCCATAAATTAGTCAGTCAGGTAGAATTAGTTAGGTGAAGGTCACGAGAGGTTTCGCGATCTAGTCAGTCTGGTAAAAGTAGTTAGGTGAAGGTCAAAAGGGGTTCCACGAATTTGTCAATCAGGTAGAATTAGTAAGGTGAAGGTCACTAGGAGTTTCACTAAAAAAGATTTATTCCAAGAAAATGTTATCGCGTAAGAGAAATAAATCATAGTAACTAAAACCTGGTACACAGTCAAATTTAGTCTAAGTAAATCGTTCAATGAATTTGTTTAATTCTAGTTTTCAAAAAATTATAATGATTAGAATATTCTAAGTAACAATATTACGATCATTTTGATATATGGTTCAAGATTATATGTTCAAAGGTCAAGGCCATAGCTTCATTAGAAGACTGAAATTGTTAAATAACTTGAAAACTATAAACTTTTTGTATATTAAAATATTGTTGGTAATAATATTAGTATTATATTTATATATGGATCAAAGTGATAGGTTCAAAGTTCAAGGTCATAGCTGCATAAGAAGTCAAAATTACAATATTATAGGTATTTTATGACAATCATTTTTATATATGGTTCAAGGTCATACGTTTAAAGATCATGGTCATAGTTGCATAAGAAGACTCAAATTTTGATTTATCTTAAAAACTTATATTTTGTAAAGGCATGTATATTGGAATATTGTAGGTATTTATATTACGATCATTTTGATATATGATTCAATGTCTGTCTTGGGTTCAAAGGTCAAGGACATAATTATACTAAAATGGTTAATGATTTGGAAATTCCTCATTTTACTAACGTTACTACATGCATAATAACTATTTATAAATGAAATGTGACTAGATATTTCTGATAAATTACTGTGACAGTTTCAAACTTGAGAAAACTTAGAAAGGTTTAGTTCTTAATTTCTTTGCAAAAGATTTTGGATATATCCTCAGGTGAGCGTTAAGGCCCATGCGCCTCCTGTTTCTATATATACTTTTCTAAGGGTATACACAGCCACCATACATAAGGTGTGTTACAGTCAGAGGAAATAAAGACTAGGTAGCACGCTAATAAATCAGTCACAAATCTCTACCACTATTCATTCTAAAGACATACAACAAGCAAAAATAGCAATATTTGATATATGAAGAAATTTTAGAATCTCTTATAAAAATGGACAGAAGAAGATTTTTTTATTCACTGTATGTAACAAAATGACATTTGATCTTTGTTAATTCAATGAATCTTGATATAATATTGATTTAGAACTAAGTTTTAAGGATGGTAGATATACATTAAATTGTTGTCAATGAAATAACAAAAATATTTTTATACGTAAAACTATACAGTGTCTTTCATTAAAAATCCAAAAATAGATTTAATATATCTTAAACTCAAAATTAAGAAATAAGTTTTAGCATATATAGCTACAAATCACAAGGTTTAGTTTCTTTTCTATCTATATTTTAGTTTTTAGCTAGCCATTTTATTCTTGTTGTGGTATAAGTAAAATAAAAGACTGATTTTACGTTCAAATAGGTGTTTGTAATCATATAAATAAGTGATATGTTTTTAAAAAGTTCATGTATTGAATTATAAACGGAAACAGCTTCCCACTTATCGGGAAATAAGTGAATGGATTTTATTATGGTTACATGAAAAAGAGAATTTAATTACCACTTCGGTGGTTTGGTTGGTAGAGTGCTGGCTTTGTATGAGGGATGTCGGCAGTCTATGTGTTCAAACTACCAACCAATTGTAAACAAGATTTGAAGATAGTGGCTGTTCTTTAGACCAGCACTTGGTATTTAGAAGTGAAAGTCGCGGTTTCCTTTAGGGAAGACCCTAAAATCCGATTTCTCGTGTTACGGCAAGCAAGGCACGTTAAGGAACCCTCCCTGCTCAATGCCCTGAGTCCAATGCATAGGTTAAAATATATACCACTCCTATTAAGCCGGTGACGCCACGGTATGAGTATAAAATTCTTGATTTGGAAATAAAACATCAATCAATCAATCAATCAATCGATCTAATCACTAATTAACAAAGCTCTAGAAAACCGCTTATAAATCACAACACTTTTCATCATCTGGCGTCGAGCATTCAACCTTTAAGGAATATTCATCGTTTTATTTTCTTAGAAACATCATTGAATTAAAATTGTTATCGGGAAAATGAGAAAAACATGCGAAATGATAAAAATAAATAATTTCACATATAATAATAATAATAATAATAATAATAATAATAATAATAATAATAATAATAATAATAATAATAAACAACTTCTTATGTTTAATTTATACTTTTAAACGAAAAGACAACTCATTGATATTTTGAAATTTTAATAAAACATTAGCGATTCTATGGTGTAGGAATTCGAATATCTGTGTGTGTTAATTGAAATGGTTCTGACTATTCATGGATCAGCTAATATTGATCCGTCGTGATTGACACTAAGCGAATTTATATTTGTACAATCGTGTTTTATAATATCGAGCATAGATACTTATGCTTTACCTATAACGTGGTTTTATAACTTTGTTGAAATAAATTCAAACACAAACATACCAGTCCATGTCCAAATCAAAATACTAAAAACAAAGTAAAAACTTTGAAAACTTGCTAATTCAGTTAAATATGTGAACTTCCACCAACAAAATGAGACCGAGTGTTACGAAAGGGTAAGCACCTTCCGTATAGATGTAGCTAATTAACTAACTACATCCGCCACGTTAAAAATTAAATAGACATTGAACTAAGGAATCAACCACTGCATTAAAAGAGCTTTTTTAATAACTAAACATTTTGAAAACAAGGGGTTATTTTAATTGTCAAATGTGTGTTGAATAAGCGACCAAATTCACAATTGGGTAGAATGGTTGGTCGGCTGGTTGACTGATGTTTTATTACATCAGTAATATTTCTGGGGTTAATCTTTAATTTCTTTATTTTTAAAGTATTTTTGTTATGAGACATTTGCCTATTAAAGGACGAACACATAACAATTTTACTCTAGCAAACGACTTTGAGGGCGCCCAACAATTATCCAAGTATTCGCTGATAAACTTCGCAGACCACACTGACGCCAAACAAAGCTTAAAAACTAACGTAAAGAAAACACATTTACATCTTACAAGCGGCAAGCTGTCCCACCAAATGCGGCAAGCTGTCCCACCAAATGACCACTAAAACTGGTTCGTAAAATGTGTTAATCTCCGCTTTTGGAAAAAAAGGAAGGGTAATTGGAAGGGTAATTGTCTCCCTTTTGGAAAAGTTATTATTAACCATATGTGACTGTTATATCTTTCGTTGTTGTTCTTGGTTTTTTTTTTTTTTTTTTTTTTTTTAATTTTTTAAAGCGGTATATAACTTATGATACATAAATTACTAGACCAGTTACAACAGGAAAAAGTCACAAAATTAAAAGTATTCTAAAGGTCAAATCTGCTTATTAAACCATTATAAAACATGTCTAATATTATTCAATTTATAGTTTTTAACTAAAACATATTAGCTAGTTTTCTCAAATTATTTCCCTAAATAAATTGTTAGTTAACAGTGTATATATTCAGCACATTTGTACCCAATTAAGTATATACTATATGCTTTCAAAACTAAGTAATCACATGCTTAGGTGCTCTCTCTCTCTCTCTATATATATATTAACTTCTCTCTCACACACATACACACACACAATACATATAAATAACCCCCCTCTCTCACACTCACACACGCGCGAGCGCGCGCGCCGTTACATCTCTCTCTTTTTTACAATTTCCGACTACAGGGCCAAATTGAATGTTATTATATGAACGATTGTTTTGTTGTGTTGCTATATGAATACTAGTAACGAGATAAATTTAAAATCAATGTTAATGCTGTGATAGAAGTGCGATTTATTTTTAATGCACGAGCTAAAATCAAAATTGTAAACCCTTCATAACATCTTAAATATCATCATCAGAATTCAGAATTTTTAAACACAATCTTTTGAAAGGCTTTACATTTTATTCTGTAAAGAGTTGACATAGGATAAAGGAGAAATATCTACATTTCAAAGACTATTGTTAGAGTTACTGCTGGAATACATCAATGTAGAGTAATTGTCACAGCATAGAGAAAAATCCATATATAACATCCATCCACATATATAACATCATTTTATGAATAAGAATGATAATACCTGCTAGATAGATGGCACGTTAAAACATGTTATCAACATTATAATTAGAACTATATTTTTCTCGATGAAATGGATCATTTTACATAAATGCAATATCGAAGAAATGTCGTGTATTCTTTCATAGTATCTGTGCTGCGAAGAATAATTTGGAACACTGGTTTCTTAATAGAAAATGGATATGATTTGATACAAAGGATAAATATTGAATGGAAACTTGCTAAAAATGTAAGGGTGTTTATATTTACTTTATTTCTTTGTGTAGTAATTTTGTTATTTACTTTTTTTTAAACTTAATTAAATTAAGAATATTTTAACATCAAATATATATCATTGAATTTTGTGGTGATCGAAACGTATTTGTTTCATTTATTGGCAAAACGATTGTAAAAGATTTGTTTAATGTGTAAGTTGTTTAATATATACCAGCAAAACTTGCAATTAAACAAGTTGGCATGTTATATTATTTCAATTTATTTTTCTAATATTTATTTCTGTATGTAAAATTATAATAATTTTATGTAAGTTTTGTTCAAATGGCTGTGTAACAGACCAGTCAAGATTTGTAAAAAATTTTATCGGTGCGGTCAGTTTAGGGATGGTGGGGAAACATAAGTGACCTGAAAAAAACTATTGACAGTTGTCAAGCAAACTGTCAATTTTAATGGTTTGCTCGAGAAGGATTAAATTTTTGCCGCTATATAAAATGACCGAGGACAATTATTGCTTATTTGGTTATTGATACATATAATTTTGGAACTTTGGATTCATTGATTTTCTTTCCGGGCACTCCGGTTTCCTTCACCATCCCAGAACTGACCGCCTCGAAATAAGTGAAAGATTCTTGACTGGGGCGTAAAACACCATTATTCCATTCCACTCCACTCATTGATTTTCTTTTTTATCTATCAACTTTTTCGGCCCCTAGTTTTACCGATGAGGAATGAATTTCCATAATGTGCACAAATAGCACAGCAACTAAAACAGGCATTTTTTAACAAACATTTAGATTTATTTGTGTAATATACCTTATGTGAAATGAATCAATTATTGTTGAAAGCCACATCAGCATTATTGCATTATTGTTGGTCAGAAAATTTGAAATAATTAGTTATTTGGATTAATGTTACTGCACACCCAATACAAAACAGGTAGCGCATCAGATCTTATCGTCTCCATTCGATGGCCAATCCTAGGATTGTTCGCTTGTCATTGACTCATATCTTGAAAGGCTCTTAAAGCAAAATAAGTCTACTCTACATCAATTATTTTCCGAATATTCACAAAATTTGAATGACATGCCCGAACGTTTTAAAAAAGAATGTAATACAACTTATCTATTTATTTGCAACAATTTTGTTGTATAATATAAATAAACTTATAATTGTTAAAATAAAATGATATAAATAAATAAATAAATAAATAAATAAATAAATAAATAAATGAATGCATGAATGAATGAATGAATGAATGAATGAATGAATGAATAAAACAGTTACATTTATGTTTTCTCATTTTCTTAATGAATGAAATAAACCAGTAGTCCTGTTGATTTAGTGTTTCTTCAATAATGCATAGTGTTAATTTTAAATTTCAATGTTTATGGACTATTGGTTGTTAAAAATGGGATGGTTGGGACACTCTAACAGAGGCCCCTATCTTGCCTTGTTTGTTTGGTTTTTTTCTCCATAAAATTGTAATGGATTTTTTATATTCATTATTTTTCATTTTGTTCATCATTTCTTGAGCACCTGTTTTTTTAAATATAAAATGTTTGATTGAAGTATACTTGTTATTTATTAATTCCCATTTTATCTTTTCTTCCTTTGATTATCTCCTTTTGATAACATTGTTGATTGAATTCTTTTTTATATACAGTATTTTCAATTTTGTCTTTTAACACCTTGCTTATCTCCTTTTCATATAATTGTGGATGGAATTCTTTGTCTTTTTCATAAAGTTTTGGATGGAATTAATTTTCCTATTCATTATTTTTTACTGTCTTTTCTTGCCTAGCTTTTATATATATATATATATATATATATATATATATATATATATATATATATATATATATATATATATATATATATATATATATATATATATATATCGATTCGGATAATATGAAAAGTTGGTATTCGTGGATCATCTAAATCCACACACATCCTGCCATTGTGTACTAAATTTTCTTATTGGTTTATGCCAGCGGTGTATTATGTAATGCTTTTTCGGAAACGTTTGATGCTCTAAAATTCGCCCAATCTGCAGTTGTAGTGCACGCCTGTTTTAAAGTTCATACAGTATCATACTGAAGACTGTCTTAAAGTACTGATTAAACCGACTCCTTCAACTCCAAATAAATCGTAGATGCAAAAGGTTTTATCAATAATTTCTGTGGTACATTTTGCTGGCTTTTCACAGTTGTTTTATTATATGTTTTGTCATGATCATTGCAATTGTTTGAACAACACTTCATTAATTAATCTTTATAATTTGCAACATTTTTCAGACTAAAGCAAAGACAATTTATGTGTATGTGTGTTAATACATTAGACAATTTTAAGCACAATTATTTTCGGTATACTTTAACATAAATAGCGTGTTTTGAATATATATATATATATGACATATATTGTGTATTTATATAATGCAAAATTATTATAAGTGTTACAACTCATATATAATGTAAGATTGTTTCGCGAAATTATTCTGTGAACTACAAAATTCGGCTTATATATATCACCATCTGTTATCATCAATGAATTAATAATTAAATGAAACTAACAACACTTCACCAACTGTGCTTCAAACGAAAGCCTTCAAGCAACGTGTTAATGAGTTGATATTCAAGCGGTTTTCCATACAAAAAATCCTGACGGTGTAACTCAATATGAAAAATATTTTATATATTGAAATTGAAAATCGAATGAGGTTAAAAAATTATAAAATTTTATTTAAAAAATTTCTCAGAATATTAACTGAGGCGCTAGAAATCTGTTTGATTCATTAGTTCAACAACAGCATATTTTTTAAATTGTAGAGCAAATCTATTTAAATATATCGGATGTTGAAAAACCCCAAGAACGTTAAGACATATGTTTTTTTTTTATTTATCACGACATCTTATACATTTTGATTTGTATACAGTGAATAAAAAATGAGTAACAATACACTCGATAAATTCAAACAAGAATGATTCTTGATGCATTATCGTTGTAACAAAACTGGCATTCAAAGGCAGCTTCTTGCCTGAGAAAGCAAATTGAAATGGGGAAACTGTGTTACACAACGGTATTTTTAAAACTTTTATTGAGATGGTCAGTTAATGGACTTGTTAGGAAAAGGGAGAAAACGGCCGACCCTCGCAGCTGAATTGACGGAATTTGCAAACAATTTTACAATAGGATCTGTTTAGCGGGCTTCGAACTTAGGCAGCATTATGTGTAGCGATCCATCAATAGACGCTTCAGGTTTTTATTGTTTAGAGTAGTTTAAAAACCTAAAGACACGTCAGTTCGGTTCTTATACCGGTATTCTTCTCTAGTCAACCCCCCCCCCCCTACATGCATATTTTTGAAGGTGTGATGAATGGACTTGAGAAATAAAAGATTAATTATCTTGCTTATTTACAACATCCTGGTTGGTGCTGGGAACCAAGGTCTAGTTCCCGCCATATGTTTCATGTTCATTATACATACATTTTAACATATCGTTATATTACACAATTCTATAATATATTTATCAACAAATATCACATTCAGATCACAAAAAATCACTATAAATATATCACCATTATTTAAATACTTTGAGAATATTGTGACGAGATGCTTTCTTGTAAAGTTTTGATAAAAACATGTTTAGTTGAAAAATCGATATTCATTAAGATTGCAATAATGTTTTTTTTTTTTTTTAAAAAAAAAAAAAAATACGAATTCTTGTAATGACTTAAATAAGATGTAATTGATAAGATAATTATAAAAATTTAAAGAATAATTTGAATATCCAATTAAATTTAATTCAAAATTTAAGCTATTTCCTTGTTAGTGTTCATTTTTTTTTTTAATTTTTTTTAATTTTTTGTTTTTAAGAATTATTACAGTGCATGATGTTGAAAGAAATGTCATGTACCACTTTTGAATGCATTATTCCTTAAAAATGCAAAGGTAGTACATGACGGAAATATAAATCTCTTTAAGATAAACTTTAAAATTTTTATTCCAACCGTATGGATGCGCATGTGACTTTTTGAATCACATGTAAGTTTTAATTATATTATGAAGTTTACTTTTTTATTATTTTATTATTACTGTTATTATTATTATTATTATTATTATTATTATTATTATTATTATTATTATTATTTTCACAGATAAAATGAGTCAAGCTAGTGATTTGATTTCTAACGACGACGAATTATCACCAAACAGTCCAGCTACAATATCCGACAAATATACCGACGAAGAATCTCCAAGTTATCACGAATGTCGACACGAACATGATCATGACGACTGGGAAACGATGTCGAAAATGGCGGACAACCTTCCGGGGCCAAGCTGGGCACATATATGCCCACATGGACATCATCATCACCACCATCATCATTTTGAGTACGAACCTGAATATAGTGAATGCCAACATGGACATGAATGGTCAAATATTACTATGTCCGACGACGAAATCGAAATTATAACCGATCCGAATTATTATCGACAAGTTAACGAAGTGTTTTACATCGATCAAATGACTGCTAGAAGTTTATTGAGCGATTTATTAATTCGAGAACCATCAGCAAATTTGCATATACATGTTGATCGAAGGAGTAAACGACAAAAATTAATCGCTCGTGTCGTCATGATAACGTCGATGACGATGTTTACTGTTAGTGTTCTTATGGTCATGATATCCTTAATCATGTCGGATCATATTGATGACATGGGTAAGCTAATTATTTATATATTAATTATCAGTCAATTTTAGAAAATGGTTCATCTAAAATTTTAAAAAAGTACATTTAAAGAAATTATTGTTTGCAACTCTCAAAGTTTAATTCAGTGAGAATAGAGCTGAACACCAAATTCAAGAATCTTCAATATAGTGGCGGTTAACTTAGAAATGGTGGAGAAAATCGAACACCCGAAAAAAACACCGATCTTTAAAAAGGACTCGATGAAAACTGGAGAATTCCTGATAGAAATGTTTCTTTCTCTGTAACATTTTGTAGAGTTGAGTCGAGTATTGGTGTTAAACGTCCCAATGTTTCACGATATTATATCGAGACGTCGCCAACTATAGACAAAGGTGCAGTAATTTTGCCAGTGCGTTGCATTATGCAGCAGGGTTCTCTATCGTACCACGGCTACCGTATCACGGAGCCTTGTTTATTTTAAGTTCCCATCCAAAATAACCATGACTTTTACTTCGTCATCCCGAGTGCTTGGCGAAAGTACAATCACTACTTTGTTCAGACTCGGTCGGGATATGAACCCATGACCTTCAACTTACGGAGCGAACATTCTACCAACCTAGCTACCGCAGTGGTATTTTGTAGAGCTAATGAAATAAATTATAAAACGGGGACATTTTGTTCGTCGAATTGCTTGCGTATATCTCTTATTTCTGTGTGCAGGTTTTTGCAAATAATGCTGAGTCTCGTAAAATAGATGTTGCTGAAGTGTAAACTACCTTAATCAATTTTCTAGTTAAATTACTAATGGTAAAGTTCCTTATTTATTTTAGGAATATTCTCGCACATGTCCCAGTTTCACAAGCATTTCCTCAAAAACACAAACATACCAGTCCATGTCCAAATCACAATCCGATAAAAACAAAGTAAACACTTTGAAAACTGGCAAATTTACTGAAATTCCATGAAGGAAGTGAGGCCGGGTGCTCCGGAATGATAAGCACCTCCTGCCTAGCTAGCTACACCCGTCACGTGCAAAGTCGATTTTCATAATGAGAGGAACAAGGGTCTATGGTAAATCATATATATCTAGTATAAGTATGCATTTTTTACTTAAATCTGGCAGATATAAATTCTTATATATTTTATTTATGGTCAAGATATACAGTTGTTTAACTTGTTTTGATCATTTTGAAGGTCAATCAAAGCTTATAACATTTGCATTTTGTTTTTATACAAAGTTCCAAAAGAGATTGCCGAAATTTGCTATATTCATGTTCAGGAAAATCTCATAGAATTATTGTGAAACTGGGACATGGAAAATTTGACAGTATCTTTCTAAGGTCAATGGTTTTCGCAAGTAAACCCTGAACTCATTGTCTTTCGAAATAAGTGAGATTTTTCGCGTTTGAGGTTAATCCAATATTTCTACAACAAGCTATTTCAATGCTAATTTAATCGCTTCGAAATCTACAGCTTCAGATTTTCTTGGTCGGCTTTTTATAAAGATAATAAAAGAAGAAATTACTTTCAAACGACAGAAACTCTGGATGTGACGACGACGACGACGACGACGATGATGATGATTTTTATTATAATTATTATTATTAATTTCTTTGGGGTATTGTTAACAGATATTGCAATTTAATTAATCCATGGTCTGGCTCTAACACGTGAACAAATTAAAAGCAATGCACATTTTTTCCTGCACATTTGTTCCTTCGGGAAGTAAATTTTGTTCTGTAAATATTTAAAATCAATAAATAACCACTCACTTTCACATTTTGAAAATTTGTTACTCATATTTAAATCACCAGGTTTTGATATCAAATTTAAAAAAAAAATTGTCATAATGGGATTTTTCCAGACATTTTGAAATTGTAATATCGTTTCACTTTTTTACAGAAATCATAGATTTTGATATTTTGTAAGTATTGAATAACGAAAGGCACGTTGTTAAACATGTCTCTGACAGACCATCTCGGAAATATAAATCTGATATTGGTATTTAATCAGACACATTTATTCAAATCGCCTCCACCTAAAAAAATTAAATTGAATTAAATTAAAATAAAATAAAAATGTTAAACGTGTCTCGAACAGATTATCCCAGAAAAAAATAATAAATCTGATGTTGTTATTCACTCAGAGCCAAGTTGTTAAAATATCCGTTAGATGAACCAGTTGGTTAGCAAAATCAACCCCCCCCCCAAAAAAAAAATGTCTTTGACAGACCATCCCGGAAAAAATAAATCTGATGTTGCTATTAAATCAGAGTCTAGTTGTTAAAATATCCGTTAGATGAACCAGTTGGTTAGCAAAATCATCCCCCCCCCCAAAAAAAAAAAAAAAAAAAAAAAAAAAAAAAAAAAATTCTGACAGATCATCCCGGAAAAAAATAAATCTGATTTTTGCTATTTAATCAGAGTCCAGTTGTTCAATGATCTGTTAGATTAACTAGGCAGTAAGCAAAAACACACTCCCCTCCCAAAAAAAGTTAAACATGTCTCCAATAGACCATCTCGTAAAAAAAATTAATTTGTAATTGAATCAGAGCCCAGTTGTTCAAATATCCTTTAGATTAACCAGTTGGTTTGCAAAATCACACTCCCCCCCCACCCCAAAAATGTTTATCATGTCTCTGACGGATCATCCCGGAAAAAAGAAATCTGAATTTGTTATTAAATCAGAGTCCAAATATCCGTTAGATTAACCAGTTAGTTAGCAACAACTTTAATCTTGTGTAATGGTTGTAATTTTTCAACATGCATACAACTGTAAGTTTTAAACCGTGAGAAAAATATTTTAGTTAAAATTTCATAATAACTATATATATAATGTTTTAAGGCCCGTAAAATATTTTACGACCGTCATCACAAAATTGTTCATAAATATGCAGTCACTGTATTCATAATTATACTGGATATATTTGACTTCCCATTGTTTCATGTTCCTTTCATACTCAAATTTGATTTTGCACATGGTATGGGTAAAGCCAGCTAGAGAGGAAGTACTTACCCTTACGAAGTTCATGTGGATAACTGAATTGGCCAGTTTTCAAAGTTTTTACTTTTTTGAGATTGTGATTTAATCATGGACTGGTATGTTTGTGTTTTATTTTGAACCTTCACTTAACATTTAGTTAAACTTATTAAGTTTTGAACTTACAGGACTAGGCGTTATTTATAGGATCAGATATAGACCTACTGTAATTGGTTAACTAGAAAAAAAACAACATTAATTTCAGTCTACATTGTTTATGAGCCTTTTTATGCAGCCTTCCTTGCTTTAATTGAAAACAATATCCGTAATTTTTATACATTTTTTCGTAGGGAGACCTTACGACATATAGATTTTGCTGAATATTGTAACACAAATTTTCGCATGCAAAAATATTTTTGGTCGTGATATGGCATAATCAAAGATTTATTGCCAATTAGAACAAAAAGTCAAAACTTATAAAGAGAATCTATTAAGAGTTTGAGGTCGAGATGGGACAAATTCTGATCGAGTGGTCTGATTTTTCATCTCAAACGAGCTTTGTCGAGTTTGAGATGAAAAAAAAATATGACAACGGGGTCGGAATTTTCCAATCTCGACCTTAGTCAAGTAATTTGTTATTTCTCTAGTATACAATTTATGAAAAAGAATATCGGAATCCGTACTATAACCATGCAAGATTTTGCTAGCGGATGAATACAAGAGATGCAACAATAATGAATAACGTTTCACTCAGCAGAATGTGAACCTACGCGACAAAACACTGACAACGATTTTTCTTTTTATATCTTTGAGTAAAAAAATGTAATTCAGCATAAAAAAAAAATCTTTTTGTCGTTTCCAAATTAATTTTTTCCATTAAATTATGTCCCTTGCCAATGGAAAAAATCGTCTCTGTTCAATTGAGATAACTACACGTGCGCATATGGAAAAAAATCGTACCACTTATTCAGTGAGATAAATCTATCACATATGCTATCTCACACATATATCACAACAATTAATTAAACAGAAATATAAATTAATTCGCAACAAGTTAAAATTTTTAGGCACCTACGTCTCATCTCACTTTTTGTCAGTAACTAGGGAAAGGTTTCAACTTATTAAACAAATAAAAATAAAATATTTTATTACATTTTATTATTTATCGGTTGATGCATTTTCTAATGCACGTTTATTGATATAGGATTTCTCTTTTAAAATGTGTTCGTATGAAACAAAACACAAACATACCAGTAAATGTCTAAATCACAACCCCTTCCCCGAAAATAAATAAATAAATAAATTCATTAATAAATTAATCAATTAAATAATTAAAAATAATAATAATAATAATAATAAGTCAATGAAAAACGTTATAGACGTTAGTTGTAACCTCCATCAAGGAAGTGGGACCGGATGCTGCTGAAGGCTAAGCACCTCCTTTCTAACTCGACAGAGTTAAATATGATTTTTTCCGGCTCTTTTGCAGATGGGTTGATTTGTTTCTTAAGTTACTTCGCGGTTTTCTGAATTATTTTACTTGATTTTCACGGAAGGACATTCAACTGACATTGTACTTTACAACATTTAACTTGAACTGACAGTTGAAATCTCCAAGTCAATAAGTGACACTTAATTTTGATTTATTTTCATAATTTCAGTTCGAAATGCAAACAGTTTACTCCAGGGTGCTACTAAATCATCAAAAGACGTGAGCTCAACTGCTAGTCCCCAAATGACGTCAACAATCTCAACACAAAACATTTCAACAGCGGATTACGGGTGATTGATAGCATTTCATTTGAAGCTCATCTTTAGAACTCTTAACTCTTGTAGGAGATAGTATTAATCACGCGTCTAAGAAGACAGATGACGGATCAAAGTAATCATTTGCATCACGTGATCAGCAAGAGAATAACAACTGTGTTTAAAAATGAATTACACAGCGCATTGTTGAGATCTTCACGATCAGTTATTGTATAGTATCATGACATAATTCAATAGACACTAACATCTATTGAAATTATAAATAAACGTGAACGTCATTACAATTTTTGTGACATAATTTCTATTTTGAATATCCTTAATTATTTAAACAATCGGTGTCCATTTCAAATGACAATCGTGACATACACAGTTAATTATTGAGCAAGCTAAATACTGTGGTTCCCAGGATGATTTAACGGCGTGTTTGTTTGTTTGTTTGTTTTTGTTTTTGTTTTTTTTTTGTTTTTTTTTCAAAAATATCATTTAATTTTGCATTACAAAACGAACAAATTTGTAAATGAAATAAGTATAAAGCAGTAATGTTAGGCTTTGTGCTAGCAGTTTCGAGCTAATGTATTAGACCAGTAACAAGAGCGGAAATTTTAGCTTCCATAATGAATTTGCATTACATTTTCAGCAGATATAATACTCTCTCTCTCTCTCTCTCTCTCTCTCTCTCTCTCTCTCTCTCTCTCTCTATATATATATATATATATATATATATATATGAACATCATTTTAAAACAGTTCAATTGTTATATTTTTTTAGAGACTATTCACTCATTTCAAGACTCAAATAGTCCTTTCTTAAACACACGTGTATTTCGGGGGGGGGGAGACAGCAAAGAAGAACGCGCATTTATTAATCTGCACTTTTTTGGTATGGGGGAACAAACGGGGGTGTTGGTTTCAAAAATAATAGTGTTTAGTGGTTTTTTGATGGCTTTTTTCTCGATTTTTTTTATTTGCATAATATATTGATGAGAATATTAGATATAAAATAAAATAAATAAAAATTTGAATATCAATAAAATAAATGTGTTGTTATTTGTGGTCTTTATTTCGGTCGAAAATCAGGTACAACTATGCGGCGCCCTTTCAATTATGGAAGTCAAAAGTGCAAGAACTGAAGTGAGAATTTGCAAACAATTTCGGAGTAAGTGTTATTTGCATTAAAAAATTGCTGACTATATATAATGCAAATGCATATGAAACGGAGGAAACAGTAGCGGGAGGGGGCGATTTTAACGTTATGTGCCGAGTTTTATATTCGGTTTTGTTAGCAAACAATGGGGAGTATACTTATTCTCTGTATCTGATGCGGTGCAAATAACTCTAATTGTTTAGACCGTTAAAAGCTGCATTAAGTTTTTCAATTTTCTGAATTTTTTTGATTTTCTAAAAATATTTTTTTTAAATAGATAACTTCTAATCACGATCCGTGACATTCATTTTCTAAAAAATCATTTATATTAGCTTCAAATAAACGGAATCCTCTAACGTTTTGGTCAATGTATAAAGATGATTATTATTTGCTTGGAGCATGCGCACAGATGAACGGGAACTCCAATGAATCGAAATTGAAACCTGACAAAATGTATGAATTGTCCGTCATTAATATCCAAATGTATTCGCAATGGTGGTTAAGTATCCTTTTACAAAGTCACAAATGATAAATTTAATGAAATTCTGTGTTTAATTTATCGTATTTCACCGTTCTAAGTTGTATTTAAATGACCCGGTTTTTTATTACGTAACCATGTTCTAAAATTAGATCAAAAAGTCTACATCTCGCTGGGAAATTATTGTTATTTCTGTATTTATTTGAGCTTTATCGGTGCACCAAATGTAACATTATTCATTAGGAACATCATTAATTATATCAGCACCGTTTAAATTTTGTTCCTAGGAATACTTAATGCAGCTTCAAGGTTAAGCAAGGAGTTTTGTAGTACTTTAAACACGTATCATTGTTATGAGAGGTTGCTAGTGTATCTTTGTTATAAAGATTAAAAGACTTAAAGCTGTTTTTTTTTTTTTTTCATTTTTTTTTCGATCAAAGAACGAGGCATGTGAAACGGACACTTTTCACTGTATTTGGCATTTATACGTTTAGGGGACATATCTTGGATTGTTGCCAAATCCCCTTTGCGATTTTTCTGCTGTGTGTCGTAAATCTTATTTTAAATGTTAATGACATTTACATCCATGAAACACAAAATTAATTAACAAATCGAACTATTACACATTTGTCTCAAAATAATAGGGGATGTAGCGGCTTTGAAATTTTTATAAGATCTGATTGTTCAATTGTTTATTTTAATAACAGATCTTACCTGTCCTTTCAACAGGCCATCAAAAACACCATTTGATTTTTTAAACTCTGTCTTTCACAATGACGATATTACGGTGAATATCAGCTAGGTGTCATTTTATGTCAATAAAATTTCATTTGATTAATTTCATTGATTTTTGTGCATTGTACCTAGTAAACCGTTCTTGTAAAATCTCATAAATGCGCTTCTCAGACTTGTCTCAAATAACGTGGCAACCATGTTTGTTTACTAATGGTTCTGTAGTTCCGGATTGTGTATTGCATTTTATATGTATTCGTAACGGAATCACGTGATTTTTGTGATTTATAGTTGATATGCACGCAACATCAAAGGCTCTCAAGCTTGAAGCAATGGGAATTTCACAAGGCAAATGAATATATATATATATATTTTAACATTCAATGTAAGTATCTGTTACAATCTTGCAATAAATCAGAACTTTTGGTGATTTATTTATTCTATCACTATTTATCATTACGGGTGTTTAACTTTTTTTAATGTTGTTTCACGTCACATAAGAAAAAGTTGAAATAATATAGGACAAGGAAATTTTATTTTATTCTTAGGATTAATCTAAACAGAAGTTTATTTTTTTTCTTGAGTGTGCAAGTATTTTCGATCAACATTGTTCTATTACACAATTATTACACTCTCGTGCAATGTACTAGTACACAATTATTGCGGTCTTTAAAGTGACAGTACACTAGCCTGATTTTTACAAGTACACAATTATGATAGTCTTTATAGCGCTAGTACACTCTCTGCAATGTCGCAGATAATCCACTTAGACGTTTAAACTGGTGTCTAAAAAACTAGTAAAGTTTTTTTACTAGGTAAAACTTCTTTTCAGTTTCGGTCTACCGGGATCGATCCCACCCCGATGAGACGCCTCGAGCTTAAAGCCTAACACCTTAACTACCTGTCCACCATGATCACTGTAAAACCTTTTAGTACAGGTATGGCGTTAAACATTATATAACATTGTATAATTCCACATATACACTGACATTTGCTCTCCTTAAAGATGAATACATATAAATAAGAACAGGTTATAATATATATATATATATATATATATATATATATATATATATATATATCTGATTACCTGTTTAGCGTATCTGCAATAATTTCTGATAAAAGCTTAGAAGAAAACGGAATAGCCCTATCGAACAATATACAGAATAAACGTGACGCAAACCCAATGCATTATATAACATTGTATAATTCCACATATACACTGACATTTGCTCTCCTTAAAGATGAATACATATAAATATGAACAGGTTATAATATATATATATATATATATATATATATATATATATATATATATATATATATATATATATTTATATTTATATATATATATATATATCTGATTACCTGTTTGGCGTATCTGCAATAATTTCTTATAAAAGCTTAGAAGAAAACGGAATAGCCCTATCGAACAATATACAGAATAAATGAGAATAACAAAATTGTATACACCAGACTTGATTGAAATTAAGACATTTCAGTTTTCCATTTTTTAAATGGCTGTAAGCTGTTTTTGTTATATAATCTATTTCGTCTTCTGTCTTCTTTGTTTCCTTGTTAGTTTGTAAACACTATCACCACTGAAAAGTCTCGTGTATTGTCGTCATTGCCGGGGGATTTCTTTCTTTCACCTGCCTATGTATAAGATAAAAAGCAGATGCTCTGTCATGAATTAACAAAATTATGACAAATTAAATCTGACTTTAAGTGCAAACATTGTAAAGCGTTCCCAATTGAAAATTCAACATTTGGTAAGTGACAAAAGTCAACATTTTCATGAATCCGGATCACGTAAACAAAGTCCGTCTCCTAGTTGAAGACTAAAATATAATATGCTGCTTGCAGTTAGGCGTTGATTATAACTGATCGGATAAGATTATTTTATATAAGAATTAACTGTCTCATTTTCCATAGTACAATGCAAGCTGAAATGAAAATTCAACATTTGGTAAGTGACAAAAGTCAACATTTTCATGAATCCGGATCACGGAAACAAAGTCCGTCTCCTAGTTGAAGACTAAAATATAATATGCTGCTTGCAGTTAGGCGTTGATTATAACTGATTGGATAAGATTATTTTATATAAGAATTAACTGTCTCATTTTCCATAGTACAATGCAAGCTGTTGTCAAAGTATTTGATAATCTTAAAATTCTAAAATATCTGTGTGTGTGTGTGTGTGTGTGTGTGTGTGTGTGTGTGTGCCGGTAAAAAGTGTCATCTTGGCACATTGTCGCAAACGACAAAGCACAGCGCTAAGCGACAATAAGATGTTCTCTTTTTTGTTAAAGTAATGTTGTTTGACGTCTCATCAGCAATGTTCAGCTATTCGCAATGAGAACAAGGTTAGTATTTTACATAGATAATTCTAAGAACATGTTCAAATTTATGCATGCGTGTGATGTGCGGGTGTGTTAAAGGGCCTGCGCTCACTCAGGGCATTATTTAGTAAGGTACTAGTTCACTGAGTCAGTATGCCACAGTCAAATATACTAATCCTCCAGTTCATTATATTCATTACATTGGCACTGACTGAACCAGTTAAGACCCTATCGTCCTGATGCCGAGCGCAAAATGAGGAAGTAATATCTCAAAGTTTATAGTTTTATATATGACCCAGTCTGGTATAAACCAATAAAAACCCGCTCTTAAGACGGACGCTCTGCCACTGAGCCACCGAGGCAGTTTGGGCGACAATAAAACAAACATAATGTCGCCAGGACAATACTTGTAGCAACGGCTAGATCAGCTGTCAAAGCCTTTTACGTTCCTAGACGTCCCTAGCAATAAAGTTAAAGCGATAGAATGAGGAATTACATGAATTTAAAGTTAAAGTTCTAAAAAGACAATAAAAATCTACATGCAAAAAATAGACCAAAAGAGCAAGTACACAGTCATATAACACAATTATGGTTTTGTATTGCCACCGAATTGCTGACAAAATGTACATCCCAATTCAAATCAAATTTGGTAAATTATGACATTTACATAATTTACTGAATGTTACTGTTAATGATTTTTTCAGAACATTTTCAAAAAAAATTATTTCCACATAATTTTCTTTTTCAAAATTAAGTTGTCTTATTTAACGTTTAAAGACGTTTCTTTTTTCTAAAGAAAACTATTTCACTCTAATTGATAAGCGATATTGGACGTTTCCATGCTAACCGTGGTAATTTAATGATAACAATCGAGTGATTTCCGTGAGGATTTTCTTATCCGGATCTTAAGATTTTACTGATGATTGATAGATGTTCTATATACAATTTTCTTAAAGACAACGTATATTCATTGCTTATTTGATCAGTTATGCTACTTGCTACAATTTTCATTTATTCAGTACCGTAAATATATATGAGACAACCGAGGCAATTGCCTCGGTAAAAATTTAACCAAGTACGTTTTCTCACAGAAGTGATATAAAAAGTTCAGGTTAAACGATATCCAATTTTTGTGGTTAAACTAGTTTCCATAACACAAAACCATCCCACTTATTTTACAACAGCTGGTCTAGTTTTGAGTTTTCCTATTATACTGTATTATAATACCTCACTTACATGTTAAAGATGTAAAACATTGAGAATGTTGGTACTGTATGTCATTATATATATAGATCGATCTTCAATTCTTGCCTCGGTTTATTAAAGGGCCTAGTTACGGTACTGCTATTTTGTTTTTCTTTTTTAAACATATTACGGGTTTTTAATCTATATAAATATATTTTTATTGTTGTGTTCACATCCAAGGACATAATTATCTCCCTTTACTCCCTTTATACAATTCAGGCGCAAAAGAAGCTCGAGGAGAGTTGAGTTGAGTAATTGTGTTTAAAGTCCCAGTCAAGAATATTTCACTAATATTGAGAAGTCGCCAGCTATAGGCGAAAGTGCAGAAATTTGCCTGTGCGTTGCGCTGATTGCATTATACAACAGGTTTTTTTTATCGTGCCACGCCTACCGTGACACGGGACCTCGTTTATTCTAATTTCCAATCCGAAAGAACCATGACTTCCACTTCGTATTGCAGAGTGCATGGCGAAAGAACAGTCACTACCCACTTTCAAGTCTTGGTTCAGACCCGGTCGGGTTTCGAACCCACGACCTCCCATTTACAGAGCGAGCACTCTACCAACAGAGCCACCGCTGAGGTAGGAGCTCGAGGAGGATCTGTTGGAAGTCTGTTAAACTCGTTTGATGAACTCAACCATAACTAATCATATTTACCAAATATTTTTAATCAAAAGAATTTTGCTTCAATGCAGTAATCGAGAACAATTCTAAGGTAAAACTTAATGCAGAGGAATGGGGCACATAAAAAGACGTCACATATAGCCAGCAATCTTGTACTCCAAACTTCTTTGCAAATTAAAATGGGGCCACACAGGTGCACCTGATATAGTCCACAAATAACAACACATTTATCGCTGATATTCAATTTTTATATATATTATTTTATATCCAATATTCTCAAAAATTCATTATTTAAATAAAAAAAATCGAGAAAATTCCATCAAAATACCTGATAACACTATAATTTTTTCAAACAAAAACTCAGTTGTTAATCCACGCTAACGCGTGTTATTCCGTTTGCTTGCAAAGTTGTTGCCTTCATACTGACAATGAAAACCATTTTAAAACATTTCAATTGTTAATTATGCAGTAGATTTAAGTTTTCAAATAACCATGAAATCGGTTTCTTACCTCGCATACTCAGAACACCAAGGAACCAATGACAGGCCTTTTGTTCAACTCCACGCGGATAAGAAAGTCTTTCAGATTTTTCCACTTTTGATAATGTGATATATAAATATACATAAAAATTGTTCTAAAATGTTGTTTAAGTAACTGAAGTTTCCTCAAGCTGTCTTTTAATGTTCGCCTTAATTTTTAGATAATTTTTAATATGGATTTTTAATTACTTTTTCAAAAGCGAATACCATTCCTAGACTTGAGTCGAAAAATTATCGTTTTAACCTGTTTTTGATCGAATAGCCAATATGAGATAAGCAAAGCAAACGATCAGATGTTATCAGTTGAGTAACGCAACTGAGTTTTAAATTTATAGTAACTACCAGTGTTTGTTTAAAAAATGAATTAAAAAATGCCTTTCTCAGTACAATATGAGTTGTTATAAAGATTTACGATACATGTAGGTAAAATTACGTTTAGAATAAAGAAAAACTACTGTGTTATCTGCATCATTTTATTACCATAAAAATTGTTAAGCAACTCTGTCGCGACAGCTTATAATAGTATTTAATTCAGTACTTTATGACATCTAGTGCATAAGAGATCAAGGTTAATCACTTGATCAATTGACAATGTCTAGACCAATACTTTAAAATTTAATAGGATAACAACATTTGTAACATTTATGCGCCAGCTATAATAAGTTATGGATTTAAAATTTTCTAAAATTTCAGACTTCCTGATTATTGAAATTTATTTTAACTAAGGTTTGTCCTTCATGTAAAGCATTCCTTAGCTTGACTTAAATTCATATACTTTTGGCCCCTAGTGTCACTGATGACAATATGATTTTCAAAATGTGCACATATGGCACATCAAACTTCACCCGTTCCTACTGGTACAATTGTACAGGTAAGCATATTTTGAGCCTATGCGTCATCGGATAACTCTGATAACTTAGGTAGTTCTAAACCGATTTTCTCGCCACATATCTCATTTGAATAAGCATAACTTGCAAAAAATAATGATATATCTTTCTAAGAGAAAATATTTATCTGCAATAAAATCTCTCCAGGTCAAAACGCCGCCAACAAAATATTTTCAACACTTTACAATATTTGATACATGCCAAACCGTTTTGCAACACTGCAAAGGAAATTTTAATATTAAACACAATCATACAAACATACTACTGGTATATCATATCATATATTCATATATATATATATATATATATATATATATATATATATATATATATATATATATATATATATATATATATATATATATATATATATATATATATATATATATATAGCGAATGGATTAAAAATTGATGAGGTTCAAACGTTAGCTAGTTACTCATGTCATGTACATATTCAAATTTGAGATTCAAAGGAACATGGAACTTTGGCAAGTCAAATATGTTATGAGTTTGGATACAGTGACTTCATACTTATCAACTTCATGCTTCAGATGTAACCTCTAGTGGGTATCATAATTAAATATAAGTCCAAATATGAAACCGAATATGAAGAATCACTCAAACCAATTTCAAACCATCAATTTCTAATACAATATTGAAATATCTATAACTTTATTACCATTTGTCTTACCTTTGCCATCGTTGTGCTACGTTAGATGTAATTAAGAACGGAATCCCGTTACCACATTGTAGTCACAGATTACGACATATCGTTTTTTCCTTTCTTGAAGTATATAACCTAATTTGATAACATTGTTGTAGAGATTTTACACTTTTTGTTATCAATTAAACCAAATCACATCTAGTGTGATATTAAAAAAGATAAATGCATATAAATTAGAAATAAAAAAGAAAATGATTTTAATTTTATAACATTGTTGTAGAGATTTTACACTTTTTGTTATCAATTAAACCAAATCACATCTAGTGTGATATTAAAAAAGATAAATGCATATAAATTAGAAATAAAAAAAAATGATTTGAATATTACGATACATGTATTTTTTATTTCAGTCTTAAAATTTGGGGATTTAATTTATCAGATTACCTGTTTTTCAAGATACAGTAACTAAATTTTTTAAACAAAAATGATGTCCATATTTTCTGAACACATTTGATGCAGAGACCAGATTTATTTCCAATCAGATGTAGGATTTAAATGCAGGATCCTGCTCTAGCTAGATTCGTTACTTTCTTTCAAACACACTCTACATCGGCTTGGTATGGCCTTTGGGACAGGTGGACTCAAACGTTCTTCACTATTAAGCCAGGTACTATATTTTGTATAAGAGTAACGACACCTGTATCGGCATTCGATGAATGGATTGGTAATAAACTCTTCTAAACAGGTTCCAGGACTGGATAGGGATTGTCCGTCGCCATTATTACCGGATCCAATATTCTGTCATATAGAACAAAAATTTCACGTTTAGGTACTAAGATGAAAAAGAATTAAATTCATTGATACTTTTGCATTTTCATCGAGTTGTAATGAAATGTACACTCTAACCTTTTCATTTCTTACAAAACCAACTTTTTTAGTTTAGTTTCATATCTTAACTTTTTTTTTAGAAATAACTTTCAATTTGTTGTGGTTTACTGGGTATAAACAAGATTTTGGAAGTGGCAATTCTCATAAATTGCTATTTTGCTTCGCAATTTATGAGAATTGCAACTTCAAAAATCTTGTTTATACCCAGTAAACCACAACAAATTGAAAGTTATTTCTTATATTTACAATATTAATGTTCGACATTTCTGTTTAGAATTTGCACACGGTCAATTATTTTAGTATTACAAAATACTGTTTTTCATTTTTCATGTTTTTTGTCAGTGATCGGAACAGCACCATTCATTCATCAGAGCATTTAGCTCCGCCCACTTTGACGTCACCCATAAACAAACCACAAAGCAGTGCTGAAACTTCAAAAACAAGTTTTTATTCAAACTTATAATCGTTTTTTATTAATTACATTTTCTTAATATATCGCATTTTCAACGTGAAAATTAGAATTTTGTTTATCAACGTTGCTAAAAATAAATTTGTTATGGAAAATGAAAGGGGAAGTCCCAAATTGACGTTTCACTTTATATGTACTCTTGCGCGACTTGACGAGAGCTTAACAGGTGATGCTAGTTTACTGAAATGTAAACATTATTCGTGTCAAACAGTTTATATAAGAAAAAAAATCAGCAGTTGCATATATATACATACATACATATTTATATATATACATACATATATATATATATATATATATATATATATATATATATATATATATATATATATATATATATATATATATATATACTGATCCCTTGAAATCTGTTAAACACAAAATGATAAACATTCTTTACAGATTGTTATTTCATCAAGTTATATATCATTGCTTAAGAATAAAACATCATATACGAGTACTTATAACAAGCCTCAGTTTTACAATCATTCCTTCGCTAAAACTTTCCTTAACTTGAACTTCGACAATTTTGGTTATGCGTTATGCAACACTTTTTTTGACAAAATTATATAAAAAGATTCATTTAATTTTTTTAATAACAACTTACCGCAAAATATAAAACAAAAAACAAAAAAACCTGTTTAGTTTTGCTGTGCATTATGTGCACATGACAAAACTTAGTGACATTAGAGGCCGAAAAAGTTGATGGATAAAAAAGTTAATCTTAACATTTAAAAATCAATTACCTAAAGTTGCAAAATTACATGAATCCAACTCCAGCTAAGGAATGCTTTGAATAAGGTAACATACCTTAGATGTAAATAAATTCAGGAATCACCATTCAAAAAGTATGGACAATAGCACCTCATTATAAAGTGAAAAAATTACCCTTTTTATTGTTTTACAGATGCAACGACTGGAGTTTTTTTTATAGGAAACAACACATATAGACACGCGTGTCCTACTAACGTATGACAGTCGTATGTTGTTGTTTGGTTAAATTTTTTGCCATAATTGATAATACAGTACTTGTCGCAAAGGATTTTATTGTAATACCATTTATATGCTGACTAAAATTATGTAGAAACAAATTTCATTGTTTCTTTCCAATGACTTTTATTGTATTCTTACACAGCGACCTTGTAACACCGATTTTTGGAAATTCAGAGGTCAGCTTCAGAAACTTAAATATTTCGTGTTTGTAATTCTAAGAACTGAATTGAATTGCTTTTTACGTAGTTATCGTTGTGGAACAGCGTGAAAATAATCACTTAATCAATTAGTGTGTAAAACCGCGTAGCGTAGTAATAAAAAAGTACAGTTTATTTAACATTCTGTTAATTAAGCTCAACAATATGATTTAAGTACATGCATTCTCTTTTGTAAATTATATTGATTAATTACCATTCCAAAACTGTACCCAATCCATACACTTTGCCATCCACTTGGACAAGCTGGTACCTGATGCGTCTGGCTATGTACTGCTATAATGTTATTGGGTGCCTCACAAACGGCGCATCTACTTATATAACGAGATATGACCCCTTGACCTACAGTAATCGTAAGTATTGTTCTGTTGTTCGGTAGCCAATAAGATTTGAGATTCATTCTAATGTGATCACATCTACCGGTACTACGACAATACATAAATGGTGAGACACGAACTTGTTTTAAACAGGATGGTATCGTACCTGCAAAAGATACGGAATTGAAAAAAAAGGAAACAATGAAAAACAATTTTAAATGATAAACAGAATTACAATTAAATGAGCAGATTCTGCATTTTCTTTATCCCTTTGTTTTCGATACAGCTGTTTTGTTTTTATAGATCGAACCTAGTAAGCAGATACCAGTTTTATCCTTATGACTGTATAAAATTAATTTTTTAAGAGAATATAAACGGAACCTACGTATATATGACTTTTAAAGGATACCTAGCATTATTTTAAATTTCCAATATATCTTTTTTATATTGACGACCTATTCTGTATTTAAGAACGTACAGTTTACACTGAGGTTTGTCATGCCTAAACATGAGGTCTATGACTCAATAAAAGAAACTCCTGTGAAGTATTATTATATGATGTTTCTCATATATCAAGACGGTCAATTCTTGGGATAAACAAAACTGGAGTTATCGGAAAGAACCATTGATTGTAGGTAAGGGGGTTTACAAATCAAACACAAACACATACATCCATTTCAAATTCTTAACTAATTAGCAAAGTTAAAACTTTGAAAACTGTCTTATGCAGTTAAACCGCAATGTTTCACCAGGGCTGTAACGACGAAAGAATGAAACATTTTCTGTCTAGTAGGCTACACTCGCCACGTGTGAAAGCAAATTTGAGACTAAAAAGGACATTATACTACGTGAAATTTATTTAGGATAGATGCAGCGACATCAATATGTATCAATATTGTGATGATGACAATAAAACTTCTAGGGCATTGAAGAAACCTTTAGATTGCAATATTCATGACTAACCAATTTCTATTTGAACAGCTGTTTTGTTGTAAACTGTTCTAATAGTGGTTAGAACATCTACAATCGAGTTTTAATTGTGAAACAAATAAACCAAGGTCAGATGATGGACAAGCAGAAATATTGCTGCATAAAAACGGAAAGTCGAAAATAGAAATACCGAATTCATCAAGTATGGCATATTACTTCATATCTAGCCTTTGGTTGAAAAAAAGTATTTCTAGGCTACATAATTAAACCTTAACTTACGTCAAATTTCGTTTGGATGTCTCTGCTAGTTCGATCTCCCAAAACTTTATTTTAGAACATTTATCACGTAATTCTATATCGAAAACTAGGAAACGTCCACAAATAAAAAAGCATGATTTCTTACAACGGAGGCAGCGATACGGTTTATAAACACACATATTGCTGAAATGGATCATTTATGCGTAAAGAGATCAATAACATAAAAAATAAATCTTGTCTAGTTATTTTATGGACGCAATTCAACAACATTGTTTTCGCACTAACCATTTTCTTTCTGTTGCCGCCATGGATTACTTACATGTAGGACTTTTGCACATGCACCAGGCTTGATAATGAACCTATTCTCGAGTTGGCACAAGTTTAAAGGATTTCCATTTATTATTTGCTATTCGCACAGATCGTTACAACAACCATTTCATATTGATAAAAATGTTTATAAATATGTTTTTCAATTACAGGTAAAATTAATGCAGCTTTAATCAATAAGAAAATTTAGATATGGCGTTTAATTTACTAAATAAAAAATACACAAATCAATGTACTTAAACCTGTATATGAAAATGGATTGAATACTTTATTTTCTGAATTTGAAGGTCAAAAAGAGCATTTAGACAAAGCCGGATCAATTCATCAAAAGTATAGGAGTTCTTAATCTTTAAGAAGTGCGTCATTAAATTTGTTTTTTGACCATTTACATATACATACCAAGGAATTGGGATTTTTCGTTGTCTTCCATGCTTAGAAAGCTATAACCATCCCATAACTTGTTCAATCCGTTTGGGCATTCAGGAATATCAATCCGTTGACTGTGTCTGACCAATAGAAATCCAACTACAAGGACGCCAATAAAATAATTATCTTGTAAAGAAGAAGAAGGAGAAGAAAAAGAAGGAAAAAACACAATAAGTATTTATAACTTGCATCAAGTTAATTGAAACATAAGGAATATAGACTTATCTGACAAATTCTTATCAATGACATAAAAGGATATTTAATAAAAACCTGATATGGAACAGGTGTAACAATTTGAAAACAAACAGCATAAAAAGGAAAAATACTTATAAAAGAAGGACTAATATGTTTGCTGCGTGCACTACTTTATACACTGTTTAAAAATATTTTAACATAAAACGATACCTTGGTTTATAAATTTCAAGAGAGGTTTGAATTCAAAATTTAATTTTTAATTGCGCCTTACTAGAATATCCCCGACATTAAAAAAAATAATAGTCTTGAAGTTAAAGTCTGGTACACATGTTAAATTATATATTACATCACACACACACACACACACACACACACACACACACACACACACACACATATCCGTTTTACTGTATTTCACAAGACTCGCAAAAGCAGAATAGTCACATCAGAAATATAACTGAAAATTTTTGACAGGTAACTGATTTAAAAAGATTTTTTTAAAATTAATTTATTATAATTATTATTATCTTATTTTGTTTTTTTTTATATTTATTATTATCATTATTATTTGGTTTGAAAATGAAAGACATTAAATAAACTGTAGTAATGTGATAATAAAAAAAGAGAAATAATAAAAATAAAAATCAAAATAATTTATTCGGATGTTATTCAAATGTGCACATCTGGCACATCAAAATTTAGCAGGTATTTGTTATATATATATTCAGCACAATGAAGTTAAATTAAACAGTCTGTTTGTAACCATAAATTCATGATCGGTATTTTGGTCCTAATAGAGAAAGACTATCAAAATTGCTTACGTAATATTAAAACCTTATGATTCTATTATTTTAACGTATTTAAGTTTTTTTCCACAAAATGATATTGATTCCACCTTTCTTGTACAAGACGTATAAATAAACTAGTTATATGGTTTTATTAAACAATCCTGCATAATAGATGAGTATTTAAACTAAACCTGCTTAAAATTGTTTTGAAATATCCTATGCACAAAACGGATCTAAATACAACACAATTCTTATTAGGACAAACACAGATAGCATAACAATTCTTTTATTCTCAATAATATCATAACCTTGTTTTATGCCTTTTTTGTATTAGTTGTCTGCAAATTTTTCTTTTCAACAATAATAAAATTGGGCTACTGAAATTATTGATTATTTATTTTTACCTGATGAACTTTCATGTCTTGTGAAACACTGCGGCGAAGCTAAAAATATTAAAATATTCAATTTTACATCTTTTAATCATTGTTGTTTATAATAAAAGAAAATATTTAATAACATATATATTGATATACACGTTTATTTACAAATTACCGAGATTGTTAGATGCTAATGAATTCACACAAGTTATTGAAAATTTAAAAGAAATGTGCTTACTTAAAGCACCCGGATAGAAATTGGGACATGGGTTGGTATTTTGTTTTTTAAGGATTGTGATTTGGACATGGGCTAGTTTGTTTCTGTTTTATTTGATTATTTTGGTACAAAAATGCATTGGTTTAATGATATTTCTAGCTAAAGCGATTGAGGGTTGTTTATGCGTCATTTTATGTCAAACATGTTTTACATACTGACAAATACAAGGAAGTTATACAATATCAGGTCAGATTCCAGAAAAAGGATAGCGTTTAATTTCTTTCCAACTGCCTTATGTTATTCATAAACAAAACAAACTGTGCATAATACCAACCATAAAATGCATGTTCAACGAGTATTTAAAAGTTTGGCTATAATTTATTTATTTTAATATCACTCAAGGTAAAGCTATCTTGATTGTCTGATCTGAGAGATGATGAGGTGTCTAATTTACATACCTGGTGGGCCTCTCTCGCAATCCATTTCTGGTAAACCAGGGTTTCCTTTTTCACCTTTAAGTCCAGGTATTCCAGGTGGTCCGCGTAAACCGGTTTCACCTTTAGGTCCTTCTCGTCCAGGTGATCCATCTCGGCCAGGTGAGCCATTTCTTCCAGGTCGTCCAACAAAACCCCGTAATCCTTTGACACCTTTTTCTCCTTTTACTCCTTAAATGCAAAAATGGACAAAAAGAAGAAAACTGTTGTTATCATTATCAACTTTTTCAATCTTGTGTGCCTGTGCCTTAGGTTATAATATAAATTAGTCTGGTAAACAAATTTCATCACGTCGAAAAGAACAACAAGAGAAAGCACACACACACACATACACACACAGGCAGATATATATATTCTTTAAATAGGCTAATCACCTAAAATCGACATTTTTAAATGCTTATAAATACATTTGAAAAGATTGGAAAATATATATCTGGCAATTAATTCTTTTATAATGCGCTTTTTAATTTATTAAATAATTTAAACATATGTTTGTGACATTTCAGATTTGTGTCTTCACTCGAAAAACAACAATATATACAAGTGTCCGTCTAAAATATAAAATATGTATCATGTATCATTGTCCGAAGAAATTAACAATTTATAATTCTTTCTTACCTTGAAAGTACACTAAGGAGGACAAATTGGATGAGATGAGTTCTAATTTTTTATCAAAACTTTTGAATTTGATTGTTGTCTCATTTTTGTTTGTTTCATGTGCACGAGTGACCTTTTCTATTTTATTTGCTAAAGGTATGTATTGTAGAATAAACAAGTCAATGGTGTTTAATCGTTGTGTGTTGTTATCGATCCGTTCCGACAAATGAGACTTATTTGTGTTACTTGTTTTAATCTGTCCCAATTGGGCCATATCACGAGCCAAGTTTTCAACTGTTTTGTTTATAACTTGAACAGAATGTTTAACATGATCAATATTTTGAATTTGTTCGAGTTTTGAAGGTCGGTTACAAACATTTTGTCTTATATCATCTATACTTGATCTAATACTTTGCATGTTTTGTGTTATTTCCAGTTGTTGTGAAAAATCCTGCCTCAAATCATTGATGACGTTCGTCATTTCTTGCATAGATCGTTTCATTTCCTGTTGTTCTATTTTTAGTTGTTTAATGTCCATTTCCGCTTCCTGTTTCTCATTGATAAGTTGCTGTACAGTTAATGTAAGGTTCAGGTTATCTTTCTCACTCATTGTTACTCTACTGTATAAATCTACCACAGCTTTGTAATAATCAGCGAAACGACCTCTATCCTCCTCACAAACTTTGTTGTTCGATTCCAAATAAGAGAGACGCTGCTTTATCTCTGAAAAAATGGACAGATGTTAAAAAGTCGCCAAAAATGGTTAAAAGTATTTATTTCATTTCGTTTTTTATTTTTTATTTTAGCGGTATTATAATTACAGCCGAAATTACACATCTCATGAAGATTTTCAGAACTACCCGGTATGAGTATTAGAGCTGCAACGATATACCGGTACACCGGTATTAGCGGTTTTGATAAGAAAAATGCGATAATCATGATATGATTTACACATACCGGTTTTTGACGATAAGAGATAAAAATAATAATCATGAGTCGAACAAAGTTAAACACGATCGTCAGGGCGTTTGTAACTAACGTAAAATCAATGGAAAAAGTTCCGAATGTGGATAGGATCTTATGCACGCTTGTTGTTACCCATTACAAAAGCAATGTGTAGTTATTTCTGAATGATAATAATGACCGGTATCGGGAAACACGTTTTTGAAGATAAAGAATTCTATTTTTACTAAATTCACAATACGTATTGGTACGTATTGCAATATGGAAGTGAAATATTGCAATATATCGCAATACGGTTTAACCCGTATCGTTGCAGCTCTAATGAGTATTGTTAATAAAAATAACGCCTCTGATATTTGAAGTGCGCTAACACTTGTTGCATATAAGTAAGTAAAATAGACAAGCAAAAATAGTGGAAAGAGGGGGATTAGTGTCGTTTTACGTCTAGCCAAGATTCATTCACTTATATTGAGGCGGAAAACCATTGAACTTCAGCAAATGACTGAAGAAGTTTCTCACTAAGTATCTTCCCAATTGGAATTCAGAGATTCATTGATCTGTAATCAAACGCTCTAGACCCCCCTCTAAGTGAAAGTGAGTACTAACCTCTAATGAATTTACATTTTATCAATGAAAGAAATTGAAATCAATTTATGACGAAGAACAATTTTAACTATTTTAATACCTTATGCGAAATATGTTAAATATTCATCTGAGAAAAGATTGTGGTATATATCTCCATAAAAAGTTAGCTCTCTGGAAATTATTTTCTTGTTTGTGTGGTTGATTGGTGAGTTTTTAAAGGTCGCATCAGCAGTGTTTAGCTATTTGCAGCAAGGCAAGAACAAGGTTGATAATCTGTAAGGATCAAAGCAAGGACAAATTCGTTTAAGGGTTAGATGTTCCAGTGTGTTATTATGGCCCGCCGTGTGCTAGTAATCATCCATGGCGAGTTTTTAGGTGCTAGCTCAGCGAGCCAGTATGCGGTATACCACTCCACTATCCTGGCAACAGGTAAACCAGTCAATACTTTTTCTTTTTAATATTTGAAATATTAGATTGAATACCAGGGCCAATATGTGTCTATATATAATGTCTATTACAATCTTGAAAAAAATGCATTTTACAGCAAATTGTCTTTTTGATGGTTCAATTTGAAGAAGTTGAAAAGTATTTGTGTAAATTCGAGTTCAATACTTTATCTAATGTGGTGTACTTTGACAAGACTGATCGATATATTATCTAAACATAAAGCATGTCGCGTTTTCAGTCTGATTTGAAATAATTGATTAAATAAATAAAAACAAGAAAATGAATCATTAAAAAATAAAATAAATAAATAAAAGACTTTTCTGTACCCTTCACTTTAATGTTTACTAAAATAAAATCATGCCATTTTGAACATTTTTGAAAAAAAAAATAATTGGAGGGGGTACAATAGGATGTCTTACCACCAATATATAAAAAAAATAAATAAATAAAGTAAAGAAAATCTAAATCAAAAATAAAAAAAATAAAAAAAAATAAAGAAAGAAAAAACACACACACACACACAAAAAAAAAACCAAATAATAATAATTTATTATTATAATAATGATAAATAAATGAATAATAAGAAGAAATGTCATCTAGATTTAAGCTGCTTTTCTCATGTCCGTATTCACAAATGTGTATAAAATGGGTTTACCTGTGTAGCGGTCTGGGTAGCTCAGTTGGTAGCTCAGAGGTTCGATCCCCGGTACGACTCTGCATTTTTCTACCTCCTGTAATAGTTTGGTGGCCAGTGTGGAGATCAAGGTTAATAATCTCTAAGTATTATTCTACTATTAATTGATAATCGTAAACAAAGAATTAATCATTCAAAATATTTGTTGCGATGGATCAAATATATTATTGCGTTTATTATTTTCATTTACCTTTATATTGTAGTCTTGTTATCCTAAATTCTGTATTTTCTGTATTCTCAGCTGATGCAGATAGCTGCACAATTTTCAGAATTAAAACAATAAAATATACGCAGTTTGTAGACGCCATTTTGATTTGTAAGTAACTGCAGTCAGACTTGGAAAGTTTTTGTATTCTAACACTACATTTCTTCGTTAGTTGAGTAAATTTTATCTTAACATTTACAGACATAAACAAAGTATTAAATTACCGCTAGATATTAAACACAGTTAAAACTAAATTTCTCTCTCTCTCTCTCTCTCTCTCTCTCTCTCTCTCTCTCTCACACACACACACACACACACACACACACACACACACACACACACGTTATACAGAAAATGTCAATTTAAAGGCCCAATTAAGGAAAATGCATGTCGCTTGATGACTTCATAAAATTACAGAAATATGAAAATTTAATCAATATTTGTAATTGTGTAATCATAGTCACGTATATATGTGTGTAATATTTAGACAATATTAAGATGCATCAATGTTCTGTATGAGCAGAGACCGCACCATAAATATATCAAATTGCCTGAATTTTGCGTGTCGCATTGACAGATACAGTTAAGAAACACAGAACATTATTATTTTAGAACAAATAACGAATGAAGTGGTATATCTTATTTTGATATCCCGTTGGTCTCGAAGTTTTGATAGCATTTTCCCAATGCATATTGTTCTTTTTATCGAGCGCGGAGGGTGAAAACCAATTGTCGCAACAAAAAACATTAATAAGCGTTATGTAACTCATGTAGATTATACTATAACGACAAACACAATTTCAGATCAAAAATAAGTAATGCTGTAATCTGTCATTTATTACACTTTTATTAAACGGTGATAAAAATGTCCGGTTGTCGCCAATAACTTGAGTCAGGCTAATCATTTTTTAAAATGACTGTTGTCTCCGTTAAGGTTTTAAAATCTGTCAATACTGTTGTTGTGCAGTACAGCCAACAACAACAGTATTGACAGATTTTTTTTATTGCGAATTAGGCAATAATGTCCACTTCTAAAAGTTACCAATTACAAATACTATTTGTCATGATATATTTAAATTCTTTCAAGAAAGATCTCAAATTTTAACATAACAATCTTCATCAAAAAGAATTTTATGAGTGGTAAGCTTTGTTCTACACCGTAGTACTTCTATAAAAGTTAAAACGCTGGGATATTTGGTTTGTACATGCAAGAAGTTTATAGTTTTATAGCATTTAGTACAGTAGAGTATGTTGGGTCTCTTGAATTATTCCTCAGTCTCGCAAAAAGGAGAATGCATTAGCTATACTAGAAATATTCTATTTCACATAATTACAAGCCTCAGAATAGATTTAATCACGGCGAATACTTAGTAAGTGGTGTAGTGGTAAACTTCAACGCTTAGTAATGGTTTCTTCTGCAATACTGCATGCAAATGAATAATAACGGATGTTAATAAATTCATGTCTTTTTGACAAAAGTCATTATCCTTTGCCTAACTAACAATATTCAACAGATATTTTAATAATGAATTATAATTTTAAAAAATATACAAATAGTATATTTTGACGATTTTCTTGTTTTTCATGACAGTAAATACATGTATTGTTTATTACCTTTCGTGATGCATACTGATGCCTAAAGATCTTAATAAGTTCTGTAGAAGTTATGGTTATGCCAAAAGATATATTTGCATTTTACTAGATATATTTAAACAGTGTTCCATACTTCATTTTTTTAATAAAGAGTTGTTACTTTCAAATAATCTCAGACGATTCAAAATTTTTAATATCAAAGATTGAAGAACCAGAACTGCAAAAATAAATATTCTTTCAGAGTCGCAAACAGTTGTAATTAAAACTGTTTTTTCACTCTGGAAAACTTTCAACATTTAATTACAAGCAAAGTCATTTCTTTAAGCAAAATTAAACTGTTAGTCAATTTATTGTTATCTGATTAAACATCCATTTGCCTTCATAAACGTCAAAAGCTAATCGTTAAAAAGTAGATACCTATTATTGTCACAAATTTCATCTGTTACTTAGCTGTCTGTTAATTAAATGGGGTTTTGAGTCCCAATTAAGAATACTTCACTTATATCAGAATGTCACTAGCTTAAACCTGACTTCCCAAATAAGGAACGAGCACTCTACACATTGAGCTGAGGTAGTCGTACTTGGTCCTAATGGTGCATTAAACACACTGTATCAAATTGTACGCTTTTCTGTTAGGGGCACAATGCACATTTTCCAGGTCTGTTGGTATTTTTGTGCTTTTAAAAGAATTCACTTTTATATTACTGCCTTGTTAGCAATTAATGTGTTAAATTTGGTATGCTTACGTAAGTACATTTGTTGAGTTCTTTATAATTAAAGACACGTATCTGTTTAATTATAAAGAATTCATCAATTGCACTTACGTAAACATTCATTTGGTTTAGAGAATAATAGAGATTCAGTAATGTCATTAATTTCCGCAACTTTTATAAAAGCATAAATTTTCAGTTGAAACTGGCAGAGTTGATGTTTGTCGCAAATATTTCACTTGCTTGCAAATGCTTTTGTTATTTTTAGTTATTTATCTATTTTATTATTTCATTTATTTTACATTTTTATGCCAAAAACTTAGTTAAATGTTTTAGTTCAAATCATTTTTAACATCCGTTATGAAGTAACAGTTGGTCATAATTGGACTAAAAAGTCTTTGAATGTTTAATTCATGTTATCGGTGATTTGTGTTACTTATGCATTGATTGGACTTACAATTAGACATAATTTCCATGATCAAAAAGTTGCTTTCTTATGTATTTGAAATCTTAAAAACTAAAGAATCAGTTTATCATAATGAAATGGCCAAGATGGCTTCTGTTGTTCCCTCCTCTGTTGATATTGAGTGCAAGTGAAATATTTAAACTAACGCGATAGGATTGCTACAGGATTAAAAACTATATCAAAGCAACTTACAACTGCATGCATTGTCCGTTTACAATTAATATCTGTTACTTTAACATCCGTTATCATGATGTAAGAGGTCATTTTTAATAGCATTTGAAATATTATTGGAGAAAGTCGTGTGGAAAATTTTGTTATTTTTGAAATCTAGAAACCGCACACTTTGAAATTAACACCAGTCCTACTTCTTACAAATGACTTCAATTTTCAACCCTCTGTAAAATTATTTGGGCCTTTAATTTGACGTTGACCGTATAATCTATACAGCAAATCTGGATTTTTACGTGGTGTTGATTTCGTACAAAAATATTTGTGATAATTTTTTTTTCGCACCTTATCTGATTGCGGTCTTACAGAATGAAAAAAATATTCTTTGTAGAAGGGCGTAGGAAAAAAATGTGGAAGTAGAATAGGACTTCAGTGATCGAGTCGTCTTAGACGTATTGTATCAGATGAGAGCGCTTCTCGTAATCTAGGTTCGAATCTAAATCCGCATGAAAATAATATCATGCCCTTGTCGGATTTAACAGTTTGCTAAAGAAAGTCGGGTCAGTATATCAATAATCTAATGATTAAACCAGAGATTGATGTATGTCTCTGATTTAACTAAAGTTCGTGTAAGATTTGTCTGCCTTGAACTAGCGCGTACTCCGGTAGAATGGTTGAGGAGTTAAGTAATGGTGTTTAACGTCCCAGTCAAGAATATTTCACTTATATCGAGACGTCGCCAGCTTTAGGCGAATGTGCAGAAAGTTTGCCTGTGCGTTGCATTATGAAGCAGGGTTCTTTATCGTGCCACACCTACCGTAACACGGAACCTTGTTTATTTTAAGTTCCCATCCGAAATATCCATGACTTTTACTTCGCAATCCCGAGTGTTTAGCGAAAGAACGGTCGCAACTTTGGTCAGACCCGGTCGGGGTTCGAACCCATGACCCGGTTCAACTTACGGAGCGAACACTCTATTGACTGAGCTACCGCAGTGGTATTTTGTAGAGCTAATGTAATAAATTATAAAACGGAGAATTTTTTTTTGAACTATTTCTTATATCTCTTGTTTCTGTTTTTGGGGTTTTGCAAATAATGTCGAGTGTCGTACAATAGTTTGTAAAATTCTTAAATGTAAACTACCTTAATCAATAATCCAATTAAATTGCTAATGGTAAAGTTCTTTAATTATTTTAGAAATATTCTTGCACAGGTCCAAATTTCACAGGCATTTCCTAATAAAACACAAACATACCAGTCCATGTCTAAATCACAATCCCAAAAAAAACAAAGTAAAAACTTTTAAAACTTGCAAATTTAGTGAAATTCCACAACGGAAATGAGGCCGGTTGCTCTGGAGAATTAGAATGCTAATTTATTCGCTTCAAAATCTACAGCTTCAGATTTACTTGGTCGGCCTTTTAAAAATATATAAAGAAGAAATTACTTCCAAACGACAGATACTCTGGACGTGATGACGACGACGTCGATGATGATGATGATGATGATGATTATTATTATTATTATTATTATTATTATTATTATTAATTTCTGCTGGGTATTGTTAACATATATTGCAATTTAATTAATCCATGGTCTGGCTTTAACACGTGAACAAATTAAAAGCAATGCACATGTTTTCCTGCACATTTGTTCCTTCAGGAAGTAAATTTTGTTCTGTTAACATTTAAAACCCATAAATAACCACTCACTCTTACATTTTGAGAATATGTTACTCAAATTTAAATCGCCAGATTTTAATATTTAATTTTTTTTAAAAAAAATTTCATAATGGCATTTTTCCAGACATTTTGAAAGAGTAATGTCATTTCACTTTTTACAGAAATCATAGATTTTGATATTTTGTAAGTATTGATTAACGAAAGGCACGTTTTTAAGCATGTCTCTGACAGACCATCCCGGAAGTATTAATTTGATATTGGTAATAAATCAGACACATTTATTCAAATACCCCCCCCCAAAAAAAAAAAAAAATTAAATTAAATTATATTAAATTTAACTCCGTTAGATGAACAAGTTAGTTAGCAAAATTACACATGTCTCTGACAGACCATGTCAGAAAAAATAAATCTGATCTTGCAATTAAATCAGAGTCCAATTGTTCATTTATCTGTTAGATTAACCATATTTATTGTTCATAAATATGAAGTCAATGTATTCATACTTATACTGGATATATTTGACTTCCCATTGTTCCATGTTCCTTTCATACTCAAATTTGATTTTGCACGTGATATGGGTAAAGCCAGCTATAGAGGAAGTACTTACCCTTACGAAGTTCATGTGGATAACTGAATTGGCCAGTTTTTACTTTTTGAGATTGTGGTTTGGTCATGGACTGGTATGTTTGAGTTTTATTTTGAACCTTCACTTAACATTTAGTTAAACTAATTAAGTTTTGAACTTACAGGACTAGGCGTTATTTATAGGATCAGATATAGACCTACTGTAATTGATTAACTAGAAAAAAAAAACAACATTAATTTCAGTCTACATTGTTTATGAGGCTATTTATGCAGCCTTCCTTGCTTTTATTAAAAACAATATCCGTAATTTTTATAATTTTTTCGTAGGGAGACCTTACGACATATAGATTTTGCTGAATATTGCAACACAAATTTTCGCATGCCAAAATATTTTTGGTCGTGATATGGCATACTTAAAAATTTCTCGCCAAATAGAATAAAGAGTCAAAACGTATAAAGAGAATCTATTAAGAGTTTAAGGTCGAGATGGGACAAATTCTGATCGAGTGGTCTGATTTTTCATCTCAAACAAGCTTTGTCGAGTTTGAGATGAAAAAAAAATCTGACAACGGGGTCAGAATTTTCCAATCTCGACCTTGGTCAAGTAATTTGTTATTTTTTCTAGTATACAATTTATGAAAAAATATCGGACTCCGTACTATAACCATGCAAGATTTTGCTAGCGGATGAATACAAGAGATGCAACAATAATGAATAACGTTTCACTCAGCAGAATGTGAACCTACGCGACAAAACACTGACAACGATTTTTCTCTTTATATCATTGAGTAAAAAATGTAATTCAGCATAAAAAAATCTTTTTTGTCGTTTCCAAATTAATTTTTTCCATTAAATTATGTCCCTTGCCAATGGAAAAAAATAGTCTCTGTTCAATTGAGATAACTACACGTGCGCATATGGAAAAAAATCGTACCACTTATTCAGTGAGATAAATCTATCACATATGCTATCTCACACATATATCACAACAATTAATTAAACAGAAATATAAATTAATTCGCAACAAGTTAAAATTTTTAGGCACCTACGTCTCATCTCACTTTTTGCCAATAACTAGGGAAAGGTTTCAACTAATGAAACAAAAAAAAAAAAAACATATTTTATTACATTTTATTATTTATCGGTTGATGCATTTTCTAATGCACGTTTATTGATATAGGATTTCTCTTTTAAAATGTGTTCGTATGAAACAAAACACAAACATACCAGTAAATGTCTAAATCACAACCCCTTCCCCGAAAATAAATAAATAAATAAATTCATTAATAAATTAATCAATTAAATAATTAAAAATAATAATAATAATAATAATAAGTCAATGAAAAACGTTATAGACGTTAGTTGTAACCTCCATCAAGGAAGTGGGACCGGATGCTGCTGAAGGCTAAGCACCTCCTTTCTAACTCGACAGAGTTAAATATGATTTTTTCCGGCTCTTTTGCAGATGGGTTGATTTGTTTCTTAAGTTACTTCGCGGTTTTCTGAATTATTTTACTTGATTTTCACGGAAGGACATTCAACTGACATTGTACTTTACAACATTTAACTTGAACTGACAGTTGAAATCTCCAAGTCAATAAGTGACACTTAATTTTGATTTATTTTCTCAATTTCAGTTCGAAATGCAAACAGTTTACTCCAGGGTGCTACTAAATCATCAAAAGACGTGAGCTCAACTGCTAGTCCCCAATTGACGTCAACAATCTCAACACAAAACATTTCAACAGCGGATTACGGGTGATTGATAGCATTTCATTTGAAGCTCATCTTTAGAACTCTTAACTCTTGTAGGAGATAGTATAAATCACGCGTCTAAGAAGACAGATGACGGATCAAAGTAATCATTTGCATCACGTGATCAGCAAGAGAATAACAACTGTGTTTAAAAATGAATGTAAATTTTAAAATACACAGCGCATTGTTGAGATCTTCACGATCAGTTATTGTATAGTATCATGATATAATTCAATAGACACTAACATCAAGTGAAATTTAAAAAAAAAAAACATGAACGTCATTACAATTCTTGTGACATAATTTCTATTTTGAATATCCATAATTATTTAAACAATCGGTGTCCATTTCAAATGACAATCGTGACATACACAGTTAATTATTGAGAAAGCTAAATACTGTAGTTCCCAGGATGATTTAACGGCGTGTTTGTTTGTTTGTTTGGTTTTTTTTTTCAAAAATATCAATTAATTTTGCATTACAAAACGCACAATTTGTACCTGAAATAAGTATAAAGCAGTAATGTTAGGCTTTCTGCTAGCAGTTCCGCGCTAATGTATTAGATCAGTAATACGAGCGGAAATTTTAGCTTATTAATTAAATTTGCAGCAGATATGATACTCTCTCTCTCTCTCTCTCTCTCTCTCTCTCTCTCTCTCTCTCTCTCTCTCTCTCTCTCTCTCTGTTTATTATATATATATATATATATATATATATATATATATATATATATATATATATATATATATATATTAAATGACGTTCATTGTCGATATGAATGCGAAAACTTTGCATTTAAACTGAATAAGGCTCGTTGGCGCTTTATCAGTAGTTTGCCTTGCTGCTTTTTCGCATTCATGTTCACAATGAACATCATTTTAAAACAGTTCAATTGTTATATTTTTTTTAGAAACTATTCACTCATTTCAAGACTCAAATAATCCTCTCTTAAACACACGTGTATTTCGGGGGTGGGGGAGACAGCAAAGAAGAACGCGCATTTATTAATCTGCACTTTTTTGGTATGGGGTAACAAACGGGGGTGTTGGTTTGAAAAATAATAATGTTTAGTGGTTTTTTGATGGCTTTTTTCTCGATTTTTTTATCAGCATAATATATTGATGAGAATATTAGATATAAAATAAAATAAATAAAAATTTGAATATCAACAAAATAAATGTGTTGTTATTTGTGGTCTTTATTTCGGTCGAAAATCAGGTACACCCATGCGGCGCCCTTTCAATTATGGAAGTCAAAAGTGCAAGAACTGAAGTGAGAATTTGCAAACAATTTCGGAGTAAGTGTTATTTGCATTAAAAGATTGCTGACTATATATTGCAAATGCATATGAAACGGAGGAAAACAGTAGCAGGGTGGACGATTTTAAATGGTCAAGCATGTGGGTTTCGAATCTGCGCCGGGATGTGTCAGTGTAAACAGGGGTTTATTGAGAGAATATTTCTAGAATGTCAACATTGCTCGGCTGAGATTCACTCATGTGATTGGACATGAACAATGTGCCGAGCTTTATATTCGGTATTGTTTAAATGTCGGATGACAAACAATGGGGAGTATACTTATTCTCTATACCTGATGCGGTGCAAATATCTCTCATTGTTTAGACCGTTAAAAGCTGCATTAAGTTTTTCAATTTTCTGAATTTTTTTGATTTTCTAAAAATGTATTTTTTTAAAAATAGATAACTTTAACTGGTATTTGTATTTTATATTTTCTAATCACGGATCCGTGAGATTCATTTTCTTAAAAATCATTTATATTAGCTGCAAATAAACGGAATCCTCTAACGTTTTGGTCACTGTTTAAAGATGATTATTATTTGCTTGGAGCATGAGCACGGATGAACGGGAATGCCAATGAATAAAAAGTGAAACCTGACAAATTGCATTAATTGTCCGTCATTAATACCCAAATGTATTCGCAACGGTGGTTAAGTATCCTTTACAAAGTCACAAATGATAAATTTAATGAAATTCTGTGTTTTATTTATCGTATTTCATCGTTTTCTTAGTTGTATTTAAATGACCCGGTTTTTTATGAAGTAACCATGTTCTAAAATTAGATCCCACAGTCTACATCTCGCTGGGAAATTATTGTTATCTCTGTATTTATTTGAGCTTTTATCGGTGCACCAAATGTAACATTGTTCATTAGGAACATCATTAATTAGATCAGCACCGTTTAATTTTTTTCCTAGGAATACTTAATGCAGCTTTAAAGTTAAGCAAGGAGTTTTGTAGTACTTTAAACACGTATCATAGTTTTGAGAAGTTGCTAGTGTATCCTTGTTATAAAGATTAAAAGACTTATAGCTGCTTTTTCATTTTTTGTCGATCAACGAACGAGGCATGTGAAACGGACAATTTTTAATGTATTTGGCATTCATACGTTTATGGGACATATCTTGGATTGTTGCTAAATTTCTGCTGTGTGTCGTGAATCTAGTTTCAAATGTTAATGACATTTACATTCATGAGACACAAAATTAATTAAGTAATCGTACTATTACACATTGTCTCAAAATAATAGGGGATATAGCGGCTTTGCAAAGGTAGGAATTTTTTTAAAGATCTGATAGTTCAAGGTTTTTTATTATTATTATTATTATTATTATTATTATTATTATTATTATTTTAATTTTTAATTTGTTTTTTTATTTTTTTTAAACAAATAACAGATCTAGTCTGTTCTTTCAACAGGCCATCAAAAGCACCATTTGATTTTTTTTAAAACTGTGTCTTTCACAATGTCAGTATTACAATAAATATCAGCTACGTGTTTGTCTATGTCATTAAAGTTTTATTTGATTAATTTAATTGATTTTTGTGCATTTTACAAGTGAACCGTCCTTGTTAAATCTCGTAATTGTGTTTTTCAGACTTGTTTCAAATAACGTGGCAACCATGTTTGGTTCTGTAGTTCCGAATTGTGTATTGCGTTTTATATCTATTCATACACGGAATCACGTGGTTTTTGTGATTTGTAGTTGATATGCACACAACATCAAAGGCTCTCAAGCTTGCAGCAATGGGAATTTCAGAAGGCAAATGAATATATATATATATATATATATATATATATATATATATATATATATATATATATATATATATATATATATATATATATATATATATATATATATATATATATATATATTCAAATTTTAACATTCTATGTAATTATCTGTTACAATCTTGCAATATATCAGAACTTTTAGTGAGGTATTTATTCTATTACTATTTATCATTACGGGTGTTTAACTTTTTTTAATGTCACATAAGAAAAAGTTGAAATAATATAGGACAAGGCAATTTTATTTTATTCTCGTGGATTAATCTAAACAGAAGTTTATTTTTTTCTTGAGTGTGCAAGTATTTTCGATCAACATTGTTCTATTACACAATTATTACACTCTCGTGCAATGTACTAATACACAATTATTGCGGTCTTTAAAGTGACAGTACACTAGCCTGATTTTTACAAGTACACAATTATGATAGTCTTTATAGCGCTAGTACACTCTCTGCAATGTCGCAGATAATCCACTTAGCCGTTTATACTGGTGTCTAAAAAACTAGTAAAGTTTTTTTACTAGGTAAAACTTCTTTTCAGTTTCGGTCTACCGGGATCGATCCCACCCCGATGAGACGCCTCGAGCTAAAAGCCTAACAGCTTAACTACCTGTCCACCATGATCACTGTAAAACCTATTAGTACAGGTATGGCGTTAAACGTGACGCAAACCCAATGCATTATATAACATTGTATAATTCCACATATACACTGACATTTGCTATCCTTAAAGATGAATATATATAAATATGATCAGGTTATAAGATATATATATATATTAATATATAAAATTATCTCTTATTAATATATATATATATATAATTATCTCTTATTACCTGTTTAACGGATCTGCAATATTTCCTATAAAATCTTAGAAAAAAAAAACGGAATAGCCCTATCGAATAACATACAGAATAAATGAGAATAACAAAATTTTATACACCAGACTTGATTGAAATTAAGACATTTTAGTTTTCCATTTTTTAAATGGCTGTAAGCTGTTTTTGTTAAATAATCTATTTCGTCTTCTGTCTTCTTTGTTTCCTTGTTAGTTTGTAAACACTATCACTACTGAACAGTCTCGTGTATTGTCGTCATTGCCGGGGGATTTCTTACTTTCACCTGCCAAGGTAAATTGTTTCATATTAAGATAAAAAGCAGATGCTCTATCATGAATTGACAAAATTATGACAAATCAAATCTAACTTAAAGTGCAAACATTGTATAGCGTTTCCAATTAAAAATTTAACATTGGGTAAGTGACAAAAGGAATCCGGATCACTGAACAAAGTTCGTCTCCTAGTTGAAGACTAAAATATAACATGTTGCTTACAGATTGTAAGGCGTTGATTAAAACTGATCGGATGAGATTATTTCATATAAGAATTAATAGTCTCATTTTCCATAGTACATTGCAAGCTGTTCTCAAAGTATTTGATAATCTTAAAATTCTAAAATATCTGTGTGTGTGTGTGTGTGTGTGTGTGTGTGTGTGTGTGTGTGTGTGTGTGTGTGTACAGGTAAAAATGTGTCATCTAGGGACATTGTCGCAAACGACAAAACGCAGCGCTAAGCGACTATAAGATGTTCTCTTTTTTGTGAAAATGTTGTTTGACGTCGCATCAGCAATTTTCAGCTATTTGCGACGAGAACAAGGTTAGTATTTTACATAGATAAATCTAAGAACAAGTTTAAATGTATGTATGCGTGTGATGTGCGCGTGTGTTAAAGGGCCTGTGGTCACTCAGGGCATCATTTAGTAAGGTACTAGTTCACTGAGTCAGTATGCCACAGTCAAATATACTAATCCTCCAGTTCATTATATTCATTACATTGGCACTGACTGAACCAGTTAAGACTCTATCGTCCTTAAGCCGAACGCAAAACGAGGAAGTAATGTCTCATATTTTAAGTCTTATATACGACCCAGTCTGGTATAAACCAATAAAAAACCCGCTCTTAAGACGGACGCTCTACCACTGAGCCACCGAGGCAGTTTGAGCGACAATAAGAGAATACACATAATGTCGCCGGGACAATACTTGTAGCAACGGCAAGATCACCTTTTACGTTGAAAAGCCTTTTACGTTCCTAGAAGTCCCCTAGCAATAAAGTTAAAGCGATAGAATGAGGGATTACATGAATTTAAGTTCTGGTAGAGCGTCCGTCTTAAGAGCGGGTTTTTTATTGGTTTATACCAGACTGGGTCGTATATAAGACTTAAAATATGAGACATTACTTCCTCGTTTTGCGTTCGGCTTAAGGACGATAGAGTCTTAACTGGTTCAGTCAGTGCCAATGTAATGAATATAATGAACTGGAGGATTAGTATATTTGACTGTGGCATACTGACTCAGTGAACTAGTACCTTACTAAATGATGCCCTGAGTGACCACAGGCCCTTTAACACACGCGCACATCACACGCATACATACATTTAAACTTGTTCTTAGATTTATCTATGTAAAATACTAACCTTGTTCTCGTCGCAAATAGCTGAAAATTGCTGATGCGACGTCAAACAACATTTTCACAAAAAAGAGAACATCTTATAGTCGCTTAGCGCTGCGTTTTGTCGTTTGCGACAATGTCCCAAGATGACATATTTTTACCTGTACACACACACACACACACACACACACACACACACACACACACACACAGACATTTTAGAATTTTAAGATTATCAAATACTTTGAGAACAGCTTGCAATGTACTATGGAAAATGAGACTATCAATTCTTATATGAAATAATCTCATCCGATCAGTTTTAATCAACGCCTTACAATCTGTAAGCAACATGTTATATTTTAGTCTTCAACTAGGAGACGAACTTTGTTCAGTGATCCGGATTCCTTTTGTCACTTACCCAATGTTAAATTTTTAATTGGAAACGCTATACAATGTTTGCACTTTAAGTTAGATTTGATTTGTCATAATTTTGTCATTTCATGATAGAGCATCTGCTTTTTATCTTAATATGAAACAATTTACCTTGGCAGGTGAAAGTAAGAAATCCCCCGGCAATGACGACAATACACGAGACTGTTCAGTAGTGATAGTGTTTACAAACTAACAAGGAAACAAAGAAGACAGAAGACGAAATAGATTATTTAACAAAAACAGCTTACAGCCATTTAAAAAATGGAAAACTAAAATGTATAAATTTCAATCAAGTCTGGTGTATACAATAAGAGATAATATATATATATATATATATATATATATATATATATATATATATATATATATATATATATATATATCTTATAACGTGCTCACATTTATATATATTCATCTTTAAGGATAGCAAATGTCAGTGTATGTGAAATTATACAATGTTATATAATGCATTGGGTTTGCGGCACGTTTAACGCCATACCTGTACTAATAGGTTTTACAGTGATCATGGTGGACAGGTAGTTAAGCTGTTAGCCTTAAAGCTCGAGGCGTCTTATCGGGGTTGGGTCGATTCCGGTCGACCGAAACTGAAAAGAAGTTTTACCTAGTAAAAAAACTTTACTAGTTTTTTAGGCACCAGTATAAACGGCTAAGTGGATTATCTGCGACATCGCAGAGAGTGCACTAGCGCTATAAAGACTATCATAATTGTGTACTTGTAAAAATCAGGCTAGTGTACTGTCACTTTAAAGACCGCAATAATTGTGGACTAGTACATTGTACGAGAGTATACTAACACTTTAAATACCGCAATAATTGTGTACTACTGTCTGATTCACGTCTGCCGTAGCACTGGTTTTTCAAGGTTTTAGAAGAGATATCAAAAAATGTTGTAGCATGCCACATACCGCTATGACATATGCATTTTGTCGTAATTAACTGACACCAAACTAAATGCCATGTATTTCCGGATTGAGTGTTTGTGTTTTCCCATATTAAATCCCCGTAAGGATTTTAAAAAGCTCTGCATTTTATACTCCATCTAAGATGGCTTTTAGTTTGGTGTCAGTTAATTACGACAAAATGCATACGTCATAACGGTAGGTAGCATGCTACAAAATTTTTTTGATATCTCTTCTAAAACCATGAAAACTAGTGCTACGGCAGACTTGAATCAGACAGTAGTACATTGCACGAGAGTGCACTAACACTTTAAAGACCGCAATAATTGTGTAATAGTACAATGTAGATCGAAATCACTTGCACACTCAAGAAAAAAAGAAACTTCTGTTTGGATTATTCCACAAGATTAAAATAAAATTGCCTCGTCCTAAATTAGTTCAACTTTTTCTTATGTGACGTGAAACAACATTAAAAAGTTAAACACCCGTAATGATAAATAGTGATAGAATAAATAACTCACTAAAAGTTCTGATATATTGCAAGATTGTAACAGATACTTACATAGAATGTTAAAATTTGAATATATATATATATATATATATATATATATATATATATATATATATATATATATATATATATATATATATATATATTCATTTGCCTTGTGAAATTCCCATTGCTGCATGCTTGAAAGCCTTTGATGTTGTGTGCATTTCAACTATAAATCACAAAAACCACGTGATTCCGTGTATGAATACATATAACATATAAAATGCAATACACAATCCGGAACTACAGAACCATTAATTAACAAACATGGTTGCCACGTTATTTGAGACAAGTCTGAAAAGCGCATTTATGAGATTTCACAAGAACAGTTTACTAGTTAAAATGCACAAAAATCAATGAAATTAATCAAATGAAATTTTATTGACATAAAATGACACCTAGCTGATATTCACCGTAATATGGTCATTGTGAAAGACAGAGTTTAAAAAATCAAATGGTGTTTTTGATGGCTTGTTGAAAGGACAGGTAAGATCTGTTATTAAAATAAACAATTGAACAATCAGATCTTATAAAAATTTCAAAGCCGCTACATCCCCTATTATTTTGAGACAAATGTGTAATAGTTCGATTTGTTAATTAATTTTGTGTTTCATGGATGTAAATGTCATTAACATTTAATATTAGATTTACGACACACAGCAGAAAAATCGCAAAGGGGATTTGGCAACAATCCAAGATATGTCCCCTAAACGTATAAATGCCAAATACAGTGAAAAGTGTCCGTTTCACATGCCTCGTTCTTGATCGAAAAAAAATGAAAAAAAAACAGCTTTAAGTCTTTTAATCTTTATAACAAAGATACACTAGCAACCTCTCATAACAATGATACGTGTTTAAAGTACTACAAAACCCCTTGCTTAACCTTGAAGCTGCATTAAGTATTCCTAGGAACAAAATTTAAACGGTGCTGATATAATTAATGATGTTCCTAATGAATAATGTTACATTTGGTGCACCGATAAAGCTCAAATAAATACAGAAATAACAATAATTTCCCAGCGAGATGTAGACTTTTTGATCTAATTTTAGAACATGGTTACGTAATAAAAAACCGGGTCATTTAAATACAACTTAGAAAACGGTGAAATACGATAAATTAAACACAGAATTTCATTAAATTTATCATTTGTGACTTTGTAAAGGATACTTAACCACCATTGCGAATACATTGGATATTAATGACGGACAATTCATACATTTTGTCAGGTTTCAATTTCGATTCATTGGAGTTCCCGTTCATCTGTGCGCATGCTTCAAGCAAATAATAATCATCTTTATACATTGACCAAAACGTTAGAGGATTCCGTTTATTTGAAGCTAATATAAATGATTTTTTAGAAAATGAATCTCACGGATCGTGATTAGAAGTTATCTATTTAAAAAAAAATATTTTTAGAAAATCAAAAAAATTCAGAAAATTGAAAAACTTAATGCAGCTTTTAACGGTCTAAACAATTAGAGTTATTTGCACCGCATCAGATACAGAGAATAAGTATTCTCCCCATTGTTTGCTAACAATACCGAATATAAAACTCGGCACATAACGTTAAATCGCCCCCTCCCGCTACTGTTTCCTCCCTTTCATATGCATTTGCATTATATATAGTCAGCAATTTTTTAATGCAAATAACACTTACTCCGAAATTGTTTGCAAATTCTCACTTCAGTTCTTGCACTTTTGACTTCCATAATTGAAAGGGCGCCGCATAGGTGTACCTGATTTTCGACCGAAATAAAGACCACAAATAACAACACATTTATTTTATTGATATTCAAATTTTTATTTATTTTATTTTATATCTAATATTCTCATCAATATATTATGCAAATAAGAAAAATCGAGAAAAAAGCCATCAAAAAACCACTAAACACTATTATTTTTGAAACCAACACCCCCGTTTGTTCCCCCATACCAAAAAAGTGCAGATTAATAAATGCGCGTTCTTCTTTGCTGTCTCTCCCCCCCCCCCAAAAAAAATACACGTGTGTTTAAGAAAGGATTATTTGAGTCTTGAAATGAGTGAATAGTCTCTAAAAAAATATAACAATTGAACTGTTTTAAAATGATGTTCATATATATATATATATATATATATATATATATATATATATATGTATAGAGAGAGAGAGAGAGAGAGAGAGAGAGAGAGAGAGAGAGAGAGAGAGAGAGAGAGAGAGAGTATTATATCTGCTGAAAATGTAATGCAAATTCATTATGGAAGCTAAAATTTCTCATACTTATCAACTTCATGCTTCAGATGTAACCTCTACTGGGTGTCATAATTAAATTAAGTCCAAATATGAAACAGAATATGAAGAATCACTCAAACCAATTTCAAACCATCAATTTCTAATACAATATTGAAAAAATTATAACCTTATTATCATTTGTCTTACCTTTGCCATCGTTGTGCTACGTTAGATGTCATTGAGAACGGAAACCCGTTACTACAGTGTAGTCACAAATTACGACATATCGTGTTTCCTCAAGTATATAACCTAAATTAATAAAATTGTTGTAGAGATTTTACACTTTTTGTTATCAATTAAACCAAATCACATCTAGTGTGATATTAAAAAAGATAAATGCATATAAAATAGAAATTAAAAGAAAATGATTTGAATATTACGATACATGTATTTTTTTATTTCGGTCTGAATATTTAGGGATTTAATTTATCGGATTAACTTTTTTTCAAGATACAGTAACTGTAAATTTGTTTTAAAAAACGATGTCCATATTTTCTGAACACATTTGATGCAGAGATCAGATTTATTTCCAATCAGATGTAGGATTTAAATGCAGGATCCTGCTCTAGCTAGATTCGTTACTTTCTTTCAAACACACCCTACATCGGCTTGGTATGACCTTTGGGACAGGTGGACTTAAATGTTCTTCACTAGTAAGCCAGGTACTATATTTTGTATAAGAGTAACGACACCTGTTTCCGCATTCGATGAATGGATTGGTATTAAACTCATCTAAACAGGTTCCAGGACTGGATAGAGATTGTCCGCCCCCAATATGACCGGATCCAATATTCTGTCATATAAAACAAAAATTTCACTTTGAGGTACTAAGATGAAAAAGAAATAAATTCATTGCATTTTCATCAAGTTGTAAAGAAATGTACACTCGAACCTTTTCATTTCTTACAAAACCAACTTTTTTAGTTTAGTTTCATATCTTAACTTATATATATATATATATATATATAACATTTGCTGTAATTGTAATATACAAAAAAAAAAAAAAAAAAAAAAAAAAAAAAAAAAAAAAAAAAACCGGTTGTTGGACTAAAATAGTTCGTTCTGAATCATAGCCAGAAATTTTAAACTAAATAGCTTATTGCTCATTGTTTGACTGCATATGTTCGTCAAACTGATCCCTTGAAATCTGTTTAACACAAAATGATAAACATTCTTCACTTATTGTTATTTAATCAGGTTATATATCATTGCTTAAGAAAAAACATCATATACGAGTAACGAGTACTTATAACAAGCCTCAGTTTCACAATCATTCCTTCTCTGAAACTTTCCTTAAATTCAATTTCGACAATTTGGTTATGCCTTATGGAACAGTTTTTTTTATTTGATAAAATTTTATAAAAAGATTCATTTAAATTTTTGGAATAACAACTTACCGCAAAATATAAAACAAAAACAAAACTGTTTAGTTTTGCTGTGCATTATGTGTTCATGACGAAAAATCAGTCCTCATCAGTGACATTAGGGGCCGAAAAGGTTGATGGATAAAAAAGTTAACCTTAACATTTAAAAATCAATTAACCTAAAGTTGCAAATTACATGAAACCAACTCCAGTTTAAGATTGCTTTGAATAAGGTAACAAACCTTGGATGTAAATAAATTCAGGAATTTTGACGGCTGAAAATGTTGAAAATGTTAACACGAGGTACACGAGAACAAAGTATATATATAAATATATATATAGCACCATTGCAAAAGTCTGAACAATAGCACCTCATTTTAAAGTGAAAAAACTACCCTTTTTTATTGTTTTACAGATGCAACAACTGGAGGTTTTTTATAGGCAACGACAAATATAAACACGCGTACCTACTAACGTATGATAGTCGTATGTTGTTGTTTGGTTAAATATTTTGTCATAATACATAATACAGTACTTTTCTCAAAGGATTTTATTGTTATATCATTTATATGTTGACTGAAATTAACTAGAAAATAAAAACATATACTAGTAATTTTAAAATCATTTTTAGTTTTTTGAAACAAATTTCATCGTTTCTTTTCAATGAGTTTTATTGTATTCTTACACAGCGACCTTGTAACACCGATTTTTGGAAATTCAGAGGTAAGCTTTAGAAACTTAAATTTCGGGTTTGTAATTCTAAGAACTGAATTGCTTTTTGCGTAGTTATCGTTGTGGAACAGCGTGAAAATAATCACGTAATCAATTAGTGTGTAAAACCGCGGAGCGTAGTAATAAAAACTACATTGTATTTAACATTCTGTAAATTAAGCTAAACAATATGATTTTAGGAGATGCATTCTTTTTTGTAAATTATATTAATTGTTTAAATGATTAATTACCATTCCAAAACTGTACCCAATCCATACACTTTGCCATCCTATTGGACAAGCTGGTACCTGATCCGTTTGGTTATGTACTGCTATAATGTTATTGGGTGCCTCACAAACGGCGCATCTACTTATATAACGAGATATGAACCCTTGACCTACAGTAATCGTAGGTATTGTTCTGTTGTTCGATAGCCAATAAGATTTGAGATTCATTCTAATGTGATCACATCTACCTGAACTACGACAATACATGAATGGTGAGACACGAACTTGTTTTAAACAGGATGCTATCGTACCTACAAAAGATACGAAATTGAAAAAAAAAACACATGAAACAATGAAAAACAATTTTAAATGTTAAACAAAATTTACAATTAAATGAGCAGATTCTGCATTTTCTTTATGCCTTTGTTTTCGATACAGCTGTTTTAGATCTAACCTAGTAAGTAGATGCCAGTCTTATCCTTATGACTGTATAAAGTTAAATGTTTTAAGAGAATATAAACGGAACCTACGTATCCATGACTTTTAAAGGATTACTTAAAATTTCCAATATAGACGACCTATTCTATATTTAAGAACGTACAGTTTGCACTGAGGTTTGTCATTGCCTAAACATGATGTCTACAACTCAATAAATGAAACTTCTGTGAAGTATTATCATATGATATTTCATTATTTCTCATATATCAAAACGGCCAATTCTGGGTATAAAGAAAACTGGAGTTACCGGAAGGAAACGTTGATTGTAGGCAAGGGAGTTTACAAATCAAACACAAACATATACATTTAAAATGCTTCATCTAAATAGCAAAGTCAAAACTGTCTTATGCAGTTAAAATGCAATTTTTCACCAGAGCTGTAACGTCAAAAGAAAAACATTTTCTGTCTAGTAAGCTACAGGTGCCACGTGTGAAAGCAAATTTGAGACTAAAAAGGACATTATTCTACGTGAAATTTATTTAGGATAGATGCAGCGACATTTATATGTATCAATATTGTGATGATGACAATAAAACTTTTAGGGCTTTGAAGAAGCCTTTGGATTGAAATATTCCTGACTAAACAATCTCTATATGAACAGCTGTTTTGTTGTAGACTGTTCTGGTAGTGGTTAGAACATCTGCAATAAAATATTTACAGTGAAACAAATAAACAACGGCCAGACGCTGGACAAGCAGAAATATTGCTGCATAAAAAAAACGGAAAGTCGAAAATAGAAATACTGAATTCATCAAGTCTGACATATTACTTCATATCTAGCCTTTGATTGAAAAACAGTATTTCTAGACTACATAATTGAACCTTTACTTACGTCGAAATTCGTTAGGATGTCTCTGTTAGTTTGATCTCCCAAAACTTTATTTTAGAACATTAATCACGTGATTCTATATCGAAAACTAGGAAACGTCCACAAATAAAAAACATGATTTCTTACAACGGAGGCAGCGATACGGTTAATAAACACAGAAATTGATTAAATGGATCATTTATGCATGAAGAGATCAATAACATAAAAAATAAATCTTGTCTAGTTATTTTTATGGACGCAATTCAACAATATCGTTTTCGCACTAACCATTTTCTTTCTGTTGCCGCCATAGATTACTTACATGTAGGACTTTTGCACATACACAAGGCTTGATAATGAACCTATTCTAGAGTTGGCACAAGATTTAAGGATTTCCATTTATTATTGGCTTATAAGCATAAACTTAAGAAAATGAATTCGCACAGATCGTAACAACAACCATTTCATATTGATAAAAATGTTTATAAATATTTTTTTCAATTACTGGTAAAATTAATGCAGATTTAATCAATTAGAAAATTTAGATTTTGCGTTTAATTTACTAAATAAAAGATACACAAATTAATGTACTTAAACCTGTATATGAAAATGGATTGAGTATTTTATTTTCTACATTCAAAGGTTAAAAAGGGCATTTAGACAAAGTCGGATCAACTCATCAAAAGAATAGGAGTTCTTAATCTTTAAGAAGTGCATAAAATTTGTTCTTTGACCATTTACATATACATACCAAGGAATTGGGATTTTTCGTTGTCTTCCATACTGAGAAAGCTATAACCATCCCATAACTTGTTCAATCCGTTCGGGCATTCAGGAATATCAATCCGTTGACTGTGTCTGACCAATAGAAATCCAACAACAAGGACGTAAATAAATTAAGTATCTTGTAAATAGAAGAAGAAGAAGTAGCAGAAGAAGAAAAATAAGAAGACAAACACAATAAGTATTTTTAACTTGCATCAAGTTAATTGAAAAATAAGGAAAATAGTCTTATCTGGCAAATCTTTATCAATGACAAAAAGGATATTTAATAAAAACTTAATATGGACCATGTGTAACAATTTGAAAATAAACAGCATAAAAAGGAAATATACTTTTATAAGAAGGACAAATATGTTCACTGCGCGCACTGTTTAAAAATATTTCAACATAAAATGATACTTTGGTAAATAAATTTCAAGAGAGCTTTGAATTCAAACTTTAATTGCACACACACACACACACACACACACACACACACAGAGAGAGAGAGAGAGAGAGAGAGAGAGATAGAGGAGAGAGAGAGAGAGAGAGAGAGAGAGAGAGAGAGAGATCCGTTTTACTGTATTTCACAAGACTCGCAAAAGCAGAATAGTCAAATCGGGAATATAACTGAAAATTTTTGACAAGTAAGTGATATAAAAAGGTTCTCTTTATTGATTTATTATTATTATTATTATTATTAACTGGGTTTTTATTTATTTTTTTTTAATTTTTATTTTTGTTGTATTTATTTATTTTTGTTTGTTTAAACAGTTTAAAATGTAAAACATTAAATTAACTGTAATAATGTGATAATAAAAAAAAGAGAAATAACAAATATAAAAATAAAAAAATTCATTCGGATGTTAGTCAACACAATGAAATAAAATTTAATTGTCTATTTGTAACAATTAAATTCATGATCGGTATTTTTTACGGGCGAGTTTGGTCCTAATAGAGAAAGACTAAGGCAAAATATAAATTCTGGAGACAAAAAAGTGTCGAGCTTCAGCTGATGTCAAAAACTAATCCAAAAAAATTTTGGGAATCCGTGAAACCAAAAAGTGCAAAAAAAACATTGCCCAGTTGAGTTGAATGATTTCTATGATTTCTACAAAGGGCTATTTGGAGAAAATCCCAATGAACCTGATAGTAACTTTAGAACGCTAATGGATCAACCATTACCGGATAATTACATTGATGATCTGGATTGTCGGTTTACTGAAGAAGAAATTATAAACACTGTAAAGGGACTTAAACGTGGAAAAAGTCCAGGTTATGATAAATTAATGCCTGAAATGTTTTTAGTAGCTGCAGAAACCTTAGCACCTGTATTATGTAAATTATTCAATTACATGTTTTGGTCGTTTGAATTTCCAGAGGATTGGACATATGGAATTGTAGTACCAATCCATAAAAAAGATAACTTATCAGACCTGAATAACTACAGGCCTATAACTCTTGTGAGTGTCTTTTCGAAAATATTTACAACTTTGTTAAACCAAAGACTCTTATCATGGGCCGAATCCTCAGGCGCTCTTACAGAGTTTCAGTTTGGATTTAGAACAGGTAAATCAACAGTTGATGCTATATATGTGTTACATGGTTTAATAACACATAGTCTAACTAATAAAGAGAAACTGTTCAGTGCATTCGTGGACTTTCGTAAAGCGTTTGACCGTGTAGATAGACGTTTCTTGTGGTATAAGCTGTTAGTGAGTGGGTGCAGCAGCCGAATGATTAAAATGATTAAATCCATATATCAGAAAGTCAATATCTGTATTCGATCAAATGGACAATATTCTGACTATTTTGAAAATTATGTTGGTGTGAAACAAGGTGAATCCCCTTTCACCTCTAATGTTCTTATTTTTCATAAACGACATAACATCCGATATAAAGTACTCTGAAGACACAATAGACATTAATGGATATCTAATAAATCTCCTGTTATTCGCGGACGACACTGTAGTTTTTGCGAAGTCTCCGGATTCATTACAGGCTATATTAGATTTATTGTATGAATACTGTATAAAATGGAACATCGAAGTTAATGTAAATAAAACCAAAGTAGTTATCTTTCAAAACGGACGGCGTAAATCAAACTTCACATGGAAATACGGTGTTGAGTGCTTAGAAGTCGTAGACTCTTATGTATATTTAGGGGTGTTGTTAAATAGTAATGGGAAATTTAATTTAACACGAAACGATTAGCCAACCAAGGATCCGTATCAATGTATGGACTATTTAAAATCTTCAGAAACATTCCTTTGACTGTAAAACAAAAGTGTGATCTTTTCGATTCTATGTGCCTTCCAGTTTTATCTTATGGCTCTCAGGTATGGGGCTTTCATAGAGCCTCTGAAATTGATTTAATACACAATAAATTTTGTAGAGATATACTTGGTTTAAGTAAAACTTCATCAGTTGATGCTATGTTGGGTGAACTTGGACGCTTACCACTACACATAAAGCGTAAAGAGTATATTATTAAATATTGGTATAAAATATTGCAAAACACAGATAGTTTAATTTATATTATATACAATTTGTTATTGCAAGATGCAAATGATGGTAAAACCAACTGGGTACTAAATATAAAAAATCTCATATGCAGTTTAGGGTTTTCTGAATATTGGTATAATCAAAATCCATATTGTATTAATATAGAACTTGTTTTACAGCGATTACGCGATCAATATGTACAGCAGTGGTTTGAATCTATAAAAGAAAAATCTAAATTGAATATCTATGTTAATGTTAAATATATGTATAATTTTGAATTCTATTTACAGTGTTTATGTAATGAACATTTAACTATATTATCGAAGCTTAGATGTGGTAATTTAAAGTTAAATGTAGAAACTGGACGGTATACAAACATTACAAGACATCTACGAATATGTTCGTGCTGCAATATAAACGTAACAGAAGATGAATACCATTTCATCTTAATATGTCCGGCATACAGACACATACGGATTAAACATATACCAACATACTATAACCACTGGCCTACTATAAAAAAACTATATGGACTGTTATCGACTACAAAAAAAGTTTATTATTATCTTTATCAAAATATCTAGTCAGCGCCTGGAAATTAAGATCCCAATTAATAGCTAATGTGATGTAATCAATATAACAATTTGATGTTATGTATTCTAATTGTGAATATGTTATTGTATTCTACCGCTATCTCTGTGAATGTTTGTTGTTTTGTGCTACAAGCTATATATAGCTTTTTTGCAATAAAGATTATATATATAAAAAAATGAAACCATTTAAGATAAAATGATTAACGGGGTATTTAATTTAAAAAGTTTGATAACAACATGTTGCAGCCTATAATCAGAATGCTTATATAAAATTAAAAAAAATATTTATTTATAATTTATAAGGTAAAATTAAAATTAAATTCTTATAATCAATTATGAAAAAATAATAATTTATTAGGTAAAATTAAAATTAATTACTTATTTAAGGTTCATTATTCATTCTCATAATAGTTGTGATTAAACTGTTATTAACTTGTTTTCTGTCATTTTGTCAAATTGTAAAAATGTCATTTGTTTTGCTACAAGTATTTTGTACTTTATCGCAAATAAACTTTATGATTATTATTATAATCAATATAAGACGAGTGTACGGGTTCAAAAAAAAAAAAAAAAATTATGAATGCATGGTGTTCAGTGTATTCACCTAATTAATGCAATGTTTGCTTTGATTACCTGTAAGGTAGATCACAGGATTCCGTTAATTAATTGACTGCTCGTGTCAAGGTGATTAAGAACCTATCAACATAGGATGCTACAACTGAAATAGGTGTCGATAATTCCTGGTCTCAATAATAATCATTATTGAAGAATGAGAGTTGTCTAATTTTTATCCGTGTAAAATATATTATATGGGACAAGTTTTTAATATGTTGAACATGCATATTGATTTTCTGAAGGCTGTGGACCATGGTAATTTAGACTTAGCAAGTGAGATTAAGTGTTGCGGAACTGGAAAGGATGCAAATTTTTTGTTGAATGTGTTGTTGATTTTGGCATAAGAGTAAAAGAAAAATTAAGGATGAACTATTGGATATGAAATTTGAACAAGTGAAAGTGTTTGTGCAAAATCTAATAGATAGTAGAGACAGAATGATTGTACATATTGTGGCCGATGTGTATTGGGGGAGTGGAAGATATGGTGATGTAGAGAAAGTGTTCAGAAAAATATTAATGGTGCTAAGAGAGAAGCTTGATAGATGTATGACAAGAGTTGGCGTTTTCGGGGTCAAATTATATGAAGAGAGTTGACATGTTGTGCAAAAGTGATTTTAAGGTGTCTGTGAATGTTTGTTGTTTCGGAAAAGGCGGCATAAAAGCAGAAAGCATTATTATTACTATTATTATTATTATTATTATATTATTAATAATAATTAAAACATCATCATCATTATTATTATTATTATTATTATTAGCAATAATATTAAAATTGTAACAATTTAGTTTTTATAATTCAACAAAAAAAAAAAAAAACAAAAAAAAAAAAAAAAAAGAAAATTACAATGAAAAAATTGCAAGTCAAACTATAAATAACTTATGAAACAGACAATAGACTCAGGTAATTCTTTTTTTTTTCTAAGTTATGTGGGGATATCGGCACTTACTATGGGGAAATAGAGAATAAACCATTAGGAAATGCCAATTCAATTCAATATCTTAGTATGACTTCTTTTTATAACCCCCCCCCCCCCCCATCCCACCCCTAAAATTTTATTGAAAAATTTTTAGAAATGTTCAAAATGGTATGATTTCAATATTTTAGTCCAGTTAAGTCAAAATTAAAATAAAATTGGACAGTACAAAATGAAGTCTTTCCTGGTATCTTTATTGCAGTAGTCATACAATGCTTTTTTTTTTTTGTCACAAACAAATTAGTGGCACCAATAATAATGCAATATAATGAAAAAAAAAACTTTTATATATTTGTATGTAAATCTAAATGTAAAACATAATTAATTTGAAAATTATTTTTTGAAATACTGATTAGAAATATATTTTTTTCTTATTTTCCACTAGTCACAAGTACATCCTTGATCATGAAGTATCAGTCATTTGGGGTCAAATATAACCATGAAAAATTAATTTTTGATTAATTTAAATATGCAGGTTTTAAGGGCCAACTGGTTGTAAATGAGTAGAGTTGTTACCTGGATCCTTAAAAAGTACTTACAATCAGTAGAAACAGTGGATTACAATTCCAATTATCATCAGCAGCACCTGTCTATAGTGTCAAGTGCTGTCAGTGACAGAGTGAAGTTATTTAAAATTACATACACATATATATACGTACACATAAGACAAGAAATCTTTTTTCTATGATAAACAGATAGTGATGAAACAATTATCGCTGATAATCGAAAGTCAATCGCTAAATCAGTCACGATTTCGATTATCAATTGATATTTTCAATAATCGATTGTCGCTAGTAAAAAAATTGTTCCGTTTTTTGTATATGGTACACATAACCGCTTGAAGAATCTAAGAGAGAACAAGAAGACAACAATGGCTGACCATCATCACTATGAGGCGGCGGGCGATCTATTGCAACAAGTAAATCGTGAGATCTTTCCCTACCCAGGAAAATCGAAAAGTAAAGTGTGGAACTAAAATAAATAGTAACATCATGCTAAAATACTGAAACTACTGTAACGGTTTATTAACTTATAAGTTCCGATTATCGCGATGATTGATCGGTTTAGTCTGTCCGATTGGTTCCCGATAATCGATTATGAAAATGTTCCGATTGTTCATCACTATAAACAGATAATAAGTGAACCAACACCCTGGTTGTGCTTATCCGTTGTTAGAGTCCATTGTTGGATACAATCGGATTCAATAGTCTTTCTAAATAATAATGAATTATAAGCAGCAGGAAAGAACTCATCAACAACCAACAGACTGTGTATGGAGTATTTATTAGATCAACCAGTTTCGACGGTAAAATACGATCCTGAAGATGCCAGATCTTTACTGGCGGAACTTCCAGGTAGTTGATCTAATAAATACTCCACACACAGTTCACTGTTTGTTGAATTTTATCCTGCTGTTTATAATTTTATATTCTATTATAAACATAACATTTTGTTCCGTAATGTAAATGCATAATGTATTTTCTACACATTTTCCTAGCAAAATTTTTTAAAAGACAAAACATTGTAAATACAAGATATTAGGCCAATTGCAATATTCTTATTTATTAGCAAATATTTATTGCAACATTATGAAGAAAAAAATCAATTGCTAGTTTATTTTAAGATAAGATAAAAAACTTTATTCCAAAATGTCCACTAGTCCCTGACTGCAGATACATGGATGTATCCGTCGTTTTGGTTAAAATAACTGAAAATTTAATTTTTATTTAATTCATGGTAAATTTATGCAGAGTTTTTGTATTCATATTGACAATGAACATCATTTTAAAATAATTCAATTGTTATATTTTTGTTAAATATCTTTAAAAACAAATAATTCATTGATTTCAAGACTCAAAAATTCCCTTCTATAACACATGCACATCAGAAGGAGTCCAGTAGACACAACAGCCATGAAGAAAATACATTTTAGGCGGAAAACATGATTTTCGACTGAAAGATAGTCCAAAAATAATACCAAACTTATTTTGTTGATGCATGTATTCATTTATTCAAATAATAATTAGTATTATTTATTTATTTATATCTAATATTCTCATAAATACACTATGTTCATGAAAATCATGAAAATAACATCAATATATTTGAATACAATACAAGTTGTCAAACCAAACTCCCCTGTGGAGTACCAGTACATACAGACTATATATGTATTCATACACGGAATCATTTGGTATTTGTGATTTATGGTCTTTTTGAATGCAAAAGCTCTCAAGCATGGAGAAATGACAATTTCACACAGCAAATGAAAATATTGCAAATTCATTTTTTATTTTACATTAAAACAATACAACCAAGCAAACTTATATATATGACTAGGGTTTATTCAGAATTTCAGGACTATTTCTCAATGACCAAAAATAAAACCAGATTCAAATGTTTTGCCATAATTTACTTTTAAAGGATCTGTGGTTCAGTGACTCGTCTAATGGATTCTGACTGTACAAGCTCCACAAAGAATGCTAAAATAAATGAATTCAAGGATTTTCTTTAGTTGAGCTTTATCTCAACTACTGTTCTACAGCTCTGTATGTAGCATGTCTGAGGACTTTTGTTCATGTTAGCTTGGATTGAAACAACTGTGTGCAGCATACTCAGTATTGTTAACTTGTGAGCCTCTGATTCAAGTGAGCTGAAACTCAAAAAGTAGCTACACACAGCATACTCAGTACATTTGACTTGAGGGCTTTTGTTCATGTGAGCTTCAGCTGAAACAACTGTGTGCAGCATACTCAGAATTTTTGACTTGCGAGCCTCTGGTTCAAGTGAGCTGAAACTCAAAAAGTAGCTACACACAGCATACTCAGTGCATTGGACTTGAGGGCTTTTGTTCATGTGAGCTTCAGCTGAAACAACTGTGTGCAGCATACTCAGAATTTTTGACTTGCGAGCCTCTGGTTCAAGTGAGCTGAAACTCAAAAAGTAGCTACACACAGCATATTCAGTGCATTGGACTTGAGGGCTTTTGTACATGTGAGCTTTTAAAGTTGAAACAACTGCATGCAGCATGCTCATTATCGTGTTGACTTGTGAGCCTCTGGTTCATAAGAGTTTAACTCATCAAGTAACTGCACACAGCATACTCAGTACTTTTGACTTGGGGGCTTTTGTTCATGTGAGCTTAAGCTGAAATAGCTGTGTAGCATGCTCAGTATGGTTGCATTAACACTAAACCAAGCTTACAGTAGTTGCACAAAAGAGCTATATGTACTAACAACTCAACAAATATTACTACTGACCTAAATTTACAGTATAATAGTTATATATGGACTTAATCATTCATTATGGATTATAAAGTCTATACCTTCAGGCCAGGACAGTTAAAGTATGTTATTTGTCGACACAACTTATCCCATAACAAAAAAACAAAAACAAACCTCGGTGCTCTTTGTTGCTTCCATTTTGCAGTATTATATTGTATCGGTGAAACCTCTTCGCTCGGATGTTAATCTTTAACTTGTGTAAAATCTATATAATGTAACGTACAACTAACATCTGTTGTTCTGACAGTCATGGTTGTTGCAGTTATTACAAGATTCACGCACCATCGATCTTAACTGTCCGTGACCGACCGTCGTGGTTGTATTTTTTTTTTTTTTTTTTCAGATCACGTGGATGTCACATGGTAAAAGTGAAAAGTAACAGATTTTTAAATCAGCATGTTCAGCATGTTATCAAACCCCGACTACACTCTGGACAGTTGTTCACTCCCGTAAGTGACAATTAAAACTCACGGCTACTAATGTCACTGCTCAAATTGATTGAATTAATGTTACCCATTTAACAATAAATTTCCTGCATGATATATATTCAATTTTCAAGATTTTCGCCAATACATCTAACTTTAAACTATGTCACAAAGTATTTTTTAAATTTTGCCGTTAAACACATTAAAAAAAGCTTTATGACAATACATTAGGATGTAATGTAATGCTTTGGTCATTATAAATACTAATACTGTACTGATACTTTGTCGCTCAACACTGTTCAAAATTACACGTCATTGCAAACTGAATAACAAATGAAACGGTTTCAAAATAATTACATACTAAGTTAATTACAATATACATAATATGTTAATTTAACTTCTAATTATGTGACATGAATGAGTAGTCTATTTGTCTCTTGATAGTGGCAGGCTCCCTGATAGTTGTAATAGTTGTACCCAAGTTTTAACAGAACTCCACACTATACCAATTTTGTTTGTGGTATTTATTTATTTATCTATATTTATTTACTATTTATTTTATGTTTTATTACATGTATTTTTTTTTTTTTTTTTTTTTTTTTTTTTTTTTTTTTTTTGTATGTCTTGTGAAAATTAATATTTCGCGTGACAAAATATGACCCCATGTGACCTTCATCGGATCTTCATGTCATGACATTGGTTCAATTTTAGTCAAAAATCGAGGCATTGGACATCATTTTTTCAATACCATTAGTTAAAGATTATTATCCATTCTTGAGCCAGAGTGTCTGCTTTGTGTGAAGTTTAATGATATTTCTCAAAAGTGTAGCGAGTTATTACCCAGACACTAATATTTACAGGATATCCCGACCGGATCTGAGGCAAAATGTCTGCTCTTTCGCCTATTAGCTGGCTACGTCTCGGTATAAGTGAAATATTTTGACTGGGACGTTAAACACCTTTACACAACTCATCTAATTTACGGTAAGACAATGACTGGCAGATATATTCAAAAATACCGATAGACGTGGTGTTGATTCCATCCATAGAGGTCAAACTGGTTTAAATGGCTGTCGATGATTCGAGTAAACTAATGTTTAAACATATTTTATTGTCATATAAGCAATAGGATTGGAAAATCACAACCGCTTTTTCTGTTTTTAATTGATCTTCCGTGGTTGTAACCATTCTCTGTTTTCTAATATGAGTTTTTTTTTAGTTTTAATAAATGGAATCATAACAATTGTCGTTTAAGATTTTTGAGTGAAATAAGTAAAATATACATATGTCTGTATGCACAATCCATACAAACCATAACAACCAAAAACCGAACTCAATTTCTCTAAAAGTTTAGACTTGTAAATATTCACCGATTTCCGCCAACCCCTCATTTTATAACTCTCAAAGATTGACGAGTTTATATTATACCTGAATTTCAAGGCTCATGTAACAGCATTTATATTCGGACAGTGTAACAAAGTTACAACAGATTTGATTTTCAATATTTTTAAGATGAAAATTGATATATTGAAACAAACTACCAATAATGTCAAAATCCAATGTGAGCGCTTCATCCATTTTACCAGTTTCAATATCATTAATAAGAAGTGGGTGTATCAGATGCAACGAACACCTTCAAAATAATCATTTTTGTTTTTGATTAATGAATCAATACAGCATCTTGTGTTTACATGAAAAGAAAGGGAAAATGCTTTCCTTATGTTAGTTAGTACCGTCGGACTCACTTTAAGTGCAATATCCTGTGTACGCTTAACAATATTGATTATAGGCCAAACTATCTAGGTATAGTTAATATTTGGTACGTGAAGATAAATTCCGGAAGTGACGAAAATTTCCCGGGGAATCCCCTTTAGCAGTCAAAGAAGAAAACAAATGCATATGGTAAAACTCAGCTGAGAAACACTGGAAGCCGGGTTAATTGTCAGGTTATGATTGCGTGAATTTTATATCTTGCAGTTATCTGAAATCATTTTTTGACATTTAATTATTGGTGAGAAATTGTTTCATATTGTATTTCATTATGGCATCTTGCAATTGCTGAGGCCTTGCATCATTTGAGAAAATTATCAAGAGTTTGTTTTTGTAAAATCTGAAGTGACTGCTTTTTTTTTTATATACAACGCACATTGATAACATGAAACGAAATCTTTTATCAGTCCATTCTATCTTTGGAGACCTTAATGTTGGTGGGTGAGTGCTCATGTTTATAACAGTCTTGTCCTAATCATTCTGAGTTTTGCCCTGCAGTATGGCAAAATGGTATTCTCTGCAAAATTAACCAGTCCTGAAAAGTAGTTCTTTCCTATTAAAACTAGAGTACATTTAGTTAGGGTTGTTTTGGTATATTCATACATTTGTACTTATCTGGAACCTCATAGCATGTGTTTTTAGATTTTCCATTGCTGTTTTCCATAGAGGCTAAAATATGAAAACCAGCCATCATTGCCACAAGAATCTGACTAATAAGTAATGGATATTCCACATTGTCTCCTGTTCAAAAAGAACATTAATATAGTTCTGTAGAATAGTGTAACTTCAGGTCAAATATAATTTTGCATGTCATGGTTATAAATAGACTTGTATTGCTGGAAAAAGGAATATGTTTCAAATATTATAACAGATACACCAGCTTATAGTTACTGTAGCATCACTAGTTACTTTTCACAGTTCTCTATTCACTTCAAGTTAGTCTTAGTGTGAAACGTTTGGTAGTTGCTTTGTGAAGGTCTGAGAATTGCTTTGAGTTCTTTTTTGTCTTCCATCATGCCAGGATTGTCTTCCATGATGTAAATGAAAGAACTTTGGTTTGGATGTAAAACCATTACTACACTCCACTCCCCGCCACTCTACTACATTTTATCATTAGAACAAACATGACACAGGGCAGTGAACAAGAGTGTAAACTGAATTTCCCAAATTATAATTGTGTTTGAATCTTTGCCTGTTGGACCTATGTTGCTTATCTACTGAAAGTGAAATACATGGCTTTGAACACATTGAATTAAAACAACCATCAGTGATTTATATTTTAGGCTGGTGCTAGGACTAGATACACCTTTTAAAACATTTTATGGATTTAGTTCACCTAAACCTATTGTTTTCATTATATGATGTAATTACCTCATCAAAATATAATGTCCATAAAATTGTAACACAAGTACACTGTATTGGCTGTTAAAGCAGATGTTGTAACAATAGAATTTGTGTTTTAAATTAGTTATGATGTATAACGATAATTGATTAAGCTACTTATACAATAGAATGTGTATTATCACATATTGGATTAGGATCACACAGTCAGATTAATTTGTCATTAATCTTCATGGAATGTTCAAACAAATTTGTTCTGTTTTTTACAATATCACAAAGATCTCTTACCAAAAGGGATAATTTAAAGCAGTTCACATTTTTGGGGAAAGTAGATTTAAAAATGAGAAATACGTAATTTGACATATAATTTAATTTGTATTGTATCAGATTCCCATGGCAGAGAAAAAATACACCAAATCTAGCAGAGGCTTCTGATGGTGGATCTTCTGAAGTAGGGGCCAAAGGTCAGAAGTCACCAAGGTCAGAGGGACAGTCACAAGGAGGAAAAAAGAAAAAAGAAAAAGGACAAGAAACAAGGTGGAAAAGATGGTGCTTCCTCTGAGCAAAGTCAAAAGAAATCTCAAGGTGAAGGTCAACAGAAAGGTCAAACACAAAAAGAAGAAGCAGGTGAGCAGGCAGGCCCTGCTAAACCACAAAAATCTAAAGCAGAATTGAAAGCAGAGAGGAGAGCATTACAGGTAGAGTAACAAGTTAATACCCTAACATTTGAGCAATTTTTATCAGGTAACCCTTTCAGGTCAGAAGTGGATTGAATTCAACACTTGGTTGAAATGGCTTGCACTGTCAAGGTACAACCTTATAAATGACATGTACTAGCAATCTATAAAGTTTGCAATAATCGCAAACTTCTATTGAAGGCAAAACAGGTAATACATGTACTTATTTATATTTTTTGTATTAATTTAGGAGAAGCAGCGAGAAGCAAAGGCAAAGCTGAAAGCTGAATCTGGAGCAGCAGGTGGTAATAAAGAAGCAGGGGTGCCAGCACAAGTATGTTGATATCATAAATCATTACTGAGGCTATTTACATGGTATTTTATACAGATATTTGTGACAGTATTGATGTTTCACTACTAAACTCTATTGGTGTTTTATCTATACCATGGTACAGTTTACTATTTTTAACCAGACATAGCTGCATTAATTCTGATACACCTTTCAACTTCATTGTTCAATTCAATTATCCACCCATCAATCATTTTTACATTCACAAACTCATCCACCAATTCACTCACTTGTTTACTCATCTTCATCCTACTTATGTATGTATTTCATTGCATTGCTCAATCACTCACACACCCATTTACACATTCATGCACACACTAATTCTTTCAATCACTTTCTATTCACTTTCTCACCCAATCATTCACACAATCTCCCTTCTCTCACTCCCCTACACATTAACTTGCTGACACACTTTTTACATGCACACTTTTTACCTAATAATCGCTACTATTGGTCCATAATTGTTTGTCACATGGTTTTTTCTAAATATTTCTTTTATTCAAAACTTTCCTCATAAAATAACAGTATGATTGAATTTAAAAAATATTGACCTTACCAATTTTATTTTTAAATTTAAAAATTTTCTTTGAATTTTCTGTACATAGAGCAGATTTAAGGTTAATAAAGGTCAAATGAATAATATGCAATCACATTTCCTTACTACATGGTGTTGTATTTAAAAGAAATATGAAAAAAATTAATGTCTAAAGATGCAATAGATAAAGTTTAAAAACTTTCCATTGTTTTTTTCAATTAGAAAAATGTAGGAAAGAGCCATAAGTAATAATTGGGTGTTCATTGTTGTTCAGATTTTTCAAGGGGTGATCATCTGGAATATTAAAATTGTGACATCATATCTTATGGTGTAAACTAGGAAGGTGCAGAAGGGATATTATGTACATTGTGAATTTTTTATCTTGTCGAAAACATTAAAAAATTGTTATATGCACAGAATTAAAGAATCTTTTTGAATAAGTCTGGTTATTTTCCCAATTAAGACAGTAAATTATACAAGGATTTTTTATGATTTGAAAGATTTTGTTTAAATAAGGAATTTTGCTCTCCAAATATGTACATGTGTATGACAAAAAATATGGACTGATAGTAATTACATGTGTACATATTTACTTACAAACCTCTTACTTCATTCTTCACCTAGCATGTACAGTACTAGACTGATTTGATTTATCGATTTAATGGGGTTTTATGTCCCAGTCATTATTTAACTTTTATCCAGTAAAGGTGAAGTTGCAGAAATTTTGACTCTTGCAATGCACAAGGGCAATGTGCAGGGAGGGTTCTTTAGCATGTCATTCCTGCTGTGACACCAGGGATCAGTTTTTAAAGTCTCATCTGAAGGACCCTGTGACTTTTATTTTTAAATACTGAGTGCTTGGCAAAAGAACAGTCACTACCACTTTCAAGTCTTGGTCAGACCCAGCTGGGGTTTGAAACCCAACCTCCCACATACGAAGGGAACACTTTATCAACTGAGCTACCATAATGGTTAGCATTTACTAGATGTGATACATGTACAAAAATTGTTTTACAAAAATTCATCTCAGTAAAATTAATGCATTAAGGATAATTTTCTATGATTGTTTATCTGTTCCAGCTACTATCAAGAAAGAGCCAGTTCGAGTACCAGATCATCTAAAGGCAGATGATGCAGCCACTCAGAAAAAATTAACCAAAAAATTGGTGAAACAACATATACCGCAAAGGACCTCAGCACAACGTAAAGTCCGATTGTTTAATCATCTACATCAGTACGAGAGAGAAGTTTCGCTGACACAGTCTTTGGCGTACGTAGTATCTATAGAAATTATAGATAGTTAACAACCATTAAACCCCAAACTTAAAGTATGCATGAAAACAAGATGATTGGCATGTAATCAAATACTTTGGTTTACTGAAGTCTACTAGCTGTGGGAACCACTGCGGTAGCTCAGTTGGTAGAGTGC
>CM056609.1:10412329-10538410 GCA_029721355.1 Tegillarca granosa
TGATTCACAAATAATGTAACACACGAAGAATAATAATAAATTGACTGCAGACAATTAAAAATTAGAAAGCGGCATGTTGGTGCACCTCAAACGTTGGGAGTTAATGAAAAAAGTCACATCGTTTACTTGTAAACAAATGGCGACCTCGATGTGTATTACTTACAGAATCATGATTATTGATCAACAAACACTTTAAAAAATAATAAGTAATGAAATAAACAACACAAAAGGTGAATTCTATTTGTATTTTATTTAAAACTTTAATTCACCATTGATTTATGCGTGGATATCACTGTTGATAATGTGTTAAAATGCCGAGAGGTAACCGGGGTATTTACAATGTATAAAAAATAAACACAAAAACATGTAACCTAATTTTTCACAAAATTATTGGAATTCACAAACTTGGTTTATAAGATGCTTTAGATGCCAAATATCAAACCAGATTTCATTTCAGTGAAGTGGTTTTCGAGAAGAATTTTTTTAAGGTTTTCAACTATTTAGGTCAATGTAGCTATGGCAACCTAAAAGTAAAAAATTCAAAATTTCTTCCATGCACCATTGTAAAGCATAAATATTCAGAAAAAAAAAAAAGTGGCTCCACTGGGATTTGAACCCTCGAACCTTGGGTTGCAGTATCACATGTATTTAAAAAAAAAAAAAAAAAAAAAAAAAAAATTATACTAAAAATTCATAAAATCTCTTCCAAGGCACCAATGTAAGTCAAAAAATTCACAAAATAAAAATTAAAAAAAAAAAAAAATAAAAAAAAAAAGTGGCTCCACTGGGATTTGAACCCCCAACCCTTGGGTTGCTAGAATTGAAAATGAAAAAGGCCGAAAAAAGCGACTTGTATTTTACAGAATTTCATGAAATGTCAAACATGTGTTTCTTCACATAAGAAAATGATGTTTGGGAAAAGAGTTCACCTAAATTCATCCATTATTGTAATTTTTTCAAAAAAAAGTACTATTTACATAATACAAACAAGAGCTGCGCATGGCAGAGCATGATCACCCGTCAAATCTGCAAGTCATTTATGTGGATATTTTGTTTATTATGAACTATAAAGGGACTTATACAGTTCATATGAGCTGTTCATAATCAATAAGTCAATTCAATTATTCATCACAATGATACAAAATGCAGTGCACAAGTCAACAAGTACAATAAAAAACAATAGTAATTATTGAGACAATAACAATTGTTGTTTACATATTACTTATAAGCCTATGTCCACATTGTAATCAGGACAAACATGCTAACTATATGCCTGCTAAAGGTGATATCATTATAAGCTCAGTTGTATTTCTGATAATTACTGAAATATGCCCTGGACATAATTATATAAGTACCAAAAATTATGATAAAAACAATTATGTTTCTTAAGAACTGCAATTCTCTACATTGAGATCAAAGAGAATAACTAACAAGAGCTCCGCATGGCAGAGCATGATACGCCCGTCAAATCTGCAAGTCATTTATGTGGATATTTTGTTTATTATGAACTGTAAAGGGACTTATACAGTTCATATGAGCTGTTCATAATCAATAAGTCAATTCAATTATTCATCACAATGATACAAAATGCAGTGCACAAGTCAACAAGTACAATAAAAAACAATAGTAATTATTGAGATTTTGGTATTATTTTCAGTAACAAAATAGACTTACCACCCGCCACACCATTTATATAATTTTACCATCATGTTCTTGTAACCTTCATCACAAAATTGAGGTAATCTCTAGTATACTGGGTTGTTTCAAAGACAGCAAGTTCTTCAGCCTACAACTCTATGTGTATCTGCTCCCTGGTAGAATAAGTAGAAGTATCCACCAGAATAAGGAAAGCTTTGGATAAGTAGTCCAGAGGTCACAGGTTCAATCCTTGGGTGGGGCGAACTTCTCTGTGATAAATGATCTTGGATATTGAGCCAAATGGTCATTTGTCTCTCACCCCTGATTAGAGAAATCATTCCAGATTATTAGTCAATCACAAGCAGAGAAACTGGTAATTGCTGGTGACAAACATGCGGGTAGTATTCAAAGGGAGATAACTCAAAAGTTAAGGAAGCTTGAGTTACTGTTCTTGTGCACTGCACTTCTCATCATTGTGATAAGTAAACATACCAAGTTTCAAAACATTCAAATCATGGGTGTCAAAGTTATAATGCAGACAAACACTCTGGCAGCACACAAAGGGGAATAACTCAAAAATTAAGGAAGCTAGAGTTACGGTTCCTGTGCACTGCACTTGGCATCATCGTGGTAAGTAAGCATACCAAGTTTCAAGTCATTCTGACCATAGATGTCAAAGTTATGATCCGGCCAAACATGATATCAGCATTCAAAGGGGAATAACTCAAAAATTAAGGAAGCTAGAGTTATGGTTCCTGTGCACTGCACTTGGCATCATCGTGGTAAGTAAGCATACCAAGTTTCAAGTCATTCTGACCATAGATGTCAAAGTTATGATCCGGCCAAACATGATAACAGCATTCAAAGGGGAATAACTCAAAAATTAAGGAAGCTAGAGTTAGGGTTCCTGTGCACTGCACTTCGCATTATCGTGGTATGTAAGCATACCAAGTTTCAAGTCATTCTGACCATAGATGTCAAAGTTATGGGCCGGACAAACCCGCCGCCCGGACGCCCGCCCGCCCGCCCGCCAAGGGTGATCCCATAATATGCCCCGTCTTTGACGGGCGTATAAAAATAAACGAAAAAACGAGTAATCTAATTTTTCACAAAAATTCTTGAAATTCACCAACTTGGTATATAAGATGCCGTAGATTCCAAATATCACATCAGATTTTATCTCAGTGAAGTGGTTTTGGAGAAGAAGATATTTAAAGGTTTTTAACTATGAAGGTCATTGTGACCCACATTTGGTAGCTATGGCAACCAAAAACACAAATCTGAAAGGCAATGTTCTATAGATGCTTTTGACCAAGTTTAAACAAAATGTGACCAGAGGTTTCTGAGAAGAAGTCGTTTGAAGCAATTGTTGACGGATGGACGGACGGACAGACGGATGGACGACGGAGGGTCTGCCTCTATTGATACCAATAGCTCACATGAGCACTTTGTGCTCAGGTGAGCTAAAAACAGAGTCGTCTAGATTACTTTCTGATTACATCGGATTTACATACATTTGTTACAGAATGCGACATTGATATAAAATATAAATCGGATCATTCTCCAATAGGTCTCACCTTTAATTTTTTAAAACAAGAACGGGGTAGGGGGATTCGGAAATTCAATAATAGTTTATTATCGGACCCAGAATATATAAATATAGTAAAAACATGTATATATGATACCGTACAACAGTATAGTTATAAGGATACAGATGGGGTCGAAAAATACGATATAAATCATCAGCTTTTATGGGAAATGATAAAACTCATGATTAGGGGTAAAAATGTTTCTTACTCATCTTTCAAGAAAAGAGAAAAACAAAAAGGGGAAAAAGATTTAGAAAATAAACTCAAATCACTTTATCACTCGCAAAACGCAAATGAAACCATCATTATTGAATTAGAAAATAAATGAAAGTCACTACGAGAAGAAAAAATCCGAGGGATAATAATGAGATCCAAAGCTAGATGGAAAGTAGAAGGGGAAAAGGGAACAAAGTACTTCTGTAATTTAGAAAAGCGAAATTATGTTGAAAAAACTATTCCGTTTCTTCTTTTAGAAGATGATACCAAAATCGAAAATCAAAAAGACATTTTAGAGGAACAGAAACGGTATTACGAATCGCTATACTCATCAAAGAATCCTACATTTAACATGTTGATTACTTCCTAAATTCTGAAAATCCTTTCTTTAATTTTATAGACGAAGACACACGTAATTCACTAGAAGGTAACCTTAAATATCTCGAATGTCTTGAAGTATTAAAAAATATGAATAATGGAAAATCCCCTGGGCTAGATGGGTTCACAGTTGAATTCTACAAGTTTTTTTGGAAAGACATTAGTGAATTTGTAGTAAATTCTCTAAATTTTGGCTATGATAAAGAACTTCTGTCAATAACACAAAGGCAGGGAGTTATAACTTGTTTGCCTAAGAAAGGAAAACCAAAACAATTTCTTAAAAATTGGCGCCCTATATCATTGTTAAATGTAGACTATAAAATTGCATCAGCTGTTATTGCTAAACGAATTAAATCAGTCCTAGATGACCTTATATCAGAATCACAAGTTGGTTTTATGAAAGGGAGATTTATTGGAGAATGTAACCGATTAGTTATGGATCTTATTGACAAAACAGATAATACCGGTGTTCCGGGAATTTTACTTCTTTTAGATTTCGAAAAAGCATTTGATTCACTCGAATGGTCTTTCATTAAACGAACTTTAAGTTTTTTTGGTTTTGGTGATTCAATAATTAAATGGTTTCACACTTTTTATAATAGTGCTAACAGTTGTATTTTAAATAATGGATTTTGCTCTCCCTTTTTTAACACTGAACGAGGAGTGAGACAAGGTGATCCCTTATCCCCATACCTATTCATTCTTGCAGTAGAAATACTTAGTGCAGCAATAAAAAATGACACTGATATTAATGGCATCAAGATCAAAGATACAGAATATTTGATAAATCAATATGCTGATGATACTGTTTTGATACTTGACGATGACCCAAAAACCCTAAACAAAACATTAAAACTAATAGATGACTTCTCTGTCTGTTCCGGTTTAAAAGCTAATTTCGATAAAACCCAAGCTGTATGGATTGGGGTAAAACGGGGTTGTGGTGATAAACTTATAACTGATAGAAATATAAAATGGAATTTAAAAGGAAATTTCAAACTTTAGGAATAAAGTATAATTTGGGAGATATAGATTTTTACCTAGAAAATTATACAGATAAACTTGAGTCCTTTAAGAAGCTTCTGAATGATTGGTCATTCCGAAATTTATCTTTGATAGGAAAAGTGACGGTGATTAAAACTTTAGCACTACCTATCCTTGTACAGCTATTTACTGTTCTTCCAGATCCTCCAGACAACATAATAAACGAAATAAATAGATTGATGTTCTCTTTCATATGGAATGGCAAGGTGGATAAAATAAAACGAAATATATTGGTTTTAAATTACGATGAAGGTGGTCTAAAGGTACCACATATCAAGTCCTTTTGTCATGCTTTAAAGATTTCATGGGTACAGAAAATATTCAATCCGCTCTGCCATTCACCATGGAAATGTCTGCTTCTGGATGATCTCGAAGAGTTTGGGGGTGATAATGTTTTTTATATTCACAAAGAGGGATTGGCTTCAATCATACCTTTGTTTAATAAATTCTGGGAATCGGTATTTACTGCATGGGCTAATTTACAAAACAATTACACCACAACCCCAAATGACGTAATTTCACAATCTCTGGTTAAATCCTAATATTAGAATAAATAATAAAACAGTCTTTTGGAAAACATGGGCAAAACATAATATTTATTTTATAAAGAATTTGACAAATGATGAAGGGAACATTATGTCTTATGATGAGTTTACAGCTTAGGTTGATTTTAAAGTTAATTATTTAGATTATTATAGCTTCATAAATGCAATTCCAAAACACTGGAAAAGTGCAATTCAGTTACAAGAAGTTCCGCCTAGAGAAGCCAGAAATAGTTTTATTTCTAAACTGAAAGAAAAGAAAAAAGTTTCCAAAATATTTTACAAATATTATTTAGACAATTTAGACATAAAAGAAATTAAAACAAAAGAAATTTGGCATAAAAAAATAGGGACTGAATATGATGAGGATTTTTGGAAAAATGCATACGAATTATGTTTTCTGGTTACCGATGATACAAAACTTCAAGCTTTTCAGTACAAAATTAACCACAATATTTATTTTACAAACAGTCGATTAATGAAATGCAAACTTCTTGAGACTGAACTATGCACTTTTTGTAGGGAAGTAAAAGAAACTGTACAACATTTATTCTTTGATTGTCAGTATGTAAAAAATATATGGAACACTTTTTTCGATCAAGTTAAAATTAAATGCAACGTGAATATAGAAAATAAAATAGATAATGTTTTATTCGGAATACAAGCGTAAATTAATCACCCTGACATTTTAAACTTATGTATTTTGATAATTAAATACTATATTCATATATGTAGAATGTCCAATACATTTCCTCAATATAATATTGCAATAGAAAAGATACGTCTCTACAAACAGATCGAAATGTGTTCCACATATCAGTATTCTACGACAAAGGTACACAAAATTAGAATTAATTAAGAATTTGTTAAAAAATTATTGGATTAATATGCTGTTATAAAAATAGATGTATGTAAAAAATGGGTTTGATAATGCCTGATAATTCTGTTTCTGTAACATATATAGAGTAATAAAAATATTTAAAAAAAAAAAAAAAATACATATCAGTATCACATGTATTTCAAAAATAATAATTACACTAAAAAGTAAAAATTCATAAAATCTCTTCCATGCACCATTGTAAGTCATAAAATTCAAAAATTAAAAAAAAAAAAAAAAAAAAAAAAAAAAAAAAAGTGGCCTCACTGGGATTTGAACCCTTGACCCTTGGGTTGCAAGAATTGAAAATGAAAAAGGTCCAAAAAGTGACTTGTATTTTACAGAATTTCATGAAAATTGTCAAACATATGTTTCTTCACATAAGAAAATGATGTTTGGAAAAAGAATTCACCTAAATTTATTTATTTATTACAATGTATACAAAATAAACGCAAAAACGTGTAACCTAATTTTTCACAAAAATACCAAATTTTACATCAGATTTTATCTCAGTGAAGTGGTTTTGGAGAAGAAGATTTTTTTTTAGGTTTTCAACTATGTAAGTCAATGTGACCTACATTTGGTAGCTATGGCAACCAAAAACAAAAATCTGAAAGGCAATGTTCTATAAATGCTTTTGACCAAGTTTGAACAAAATGTGACCAGAAGTTTCTGAGAAGAAGTCGTTTGAAGCAATTGTTGACGGACGGACGACTGAGGACAGAGGGTCTGCCTCTATTGATACCAATAGCTCACATGAGCACTTTGTGCTCAGGTGAGCTAAAAACAAACACAAGTTCTAAACAATTGAGTTAACAATACATGTAGATCTCATTTCAAATATTCAATAACAATCATAATGTCATTATAATGAAATTAAACTAACCAAGACATCTTGTTTTGGTTTTACTTCAAATAATCTTCAGTTTTCTTGTCCAATAATTTATACAGATTAATCTGACATCAATTAAATTTCATTTTTTTAAATTGTGTTAACACAACATGCTAAAATATTTGGATTTTTCATTTTTAAGAAATATCTTAATAATTAAAAATTATTTTTATGCTTTAAAAATCTTAACTTCATTTATTTTTTTCAATTAAAATAATCTCCATGCACTCCAATTTATTCTTGACTAAATATTTTGTAAATAAAAATCAAACAAGAAATAATCTTGACTATTGACTATAGTTTCTTGATTTAATTTTTAAAATCTGGACTTATATCTAAATAATCTTGACTTCAATCTCGATTCAGTTCAAATAATCTTGATTCAGTTCAAATAATCTTGACCTCAATCTCTTGATTCAGTTCAAATAATCTTGATTCAGTTCAAATTATCTTGACTTTAATTTCTTGATCAGTTCAATTCAAATAATCTTGACTTCAATTTCTTGATTCACTTCAAATTATCTTGACTTTAATTTCTTGATTCAGTTTAAATACTCTTGACTTCAATTTCTTGATTCAGTTCTATCATTTTTTAAAATTAAATTTAGATCTAAATCATCTGACTTCAATAAATATCGCAGTAAGTTTACTGTATCCGCATATCATAATCATAAAACTGCAAAATATGCACAAAAACAGATTCATGATTTTCTGAAATTACCAAGTGTTTGTCACGAATAACCGATATATCGTGAAAAATGTAGATCCGCGTGTATATCTCTCTCCGCGTGTCATCGCTAGGCTATACTTGTACAAAAAAGCAAATATTCACGTTCTACCGTTTACGTGAAGCTATGTCACGAGTGAAACAAATTCGATCTACCTCCTTGTTTGTATACTTACCAGGTTATAAATAGCAACAATAATCTTCAAAAGTATGTCAAGGTCTTCACACACAATGAAGTTTCAAGCCAAACTGGCCAATGAAAGCTCCATTCAATCAGGTGATCAAATTGACCAATCGTCGTTAAATCAGTGTAGCGTATCTTTCCACATTTATACATAAGTTACCGTAACCAGGAAATGTATACAACATAAACAGAACAAATTTTTCTGTTATTGTTTAACACTAAAAAGTTATTAGAAATATGATAATAAAATAAAAGACTTGTGTATAAAACCTTTTTCTCGTCTTATTTAAGCTAAATCGAGTAAACATGTATCAACAGTTCGACAGACACAAGGTGAGGGTGGGAGGGAGGCGTTGTGGAGGGAAAAATGTGAAAAGCCACGGTAGGTGGAAATTCCGATAATTTTATTCATGTATCCAGTTGAGTTGTTAATTATTACACATTCAATTACTGTTCTCTTTATTTATGTAATTTCTGTCAAGAATCTCGTAGATATGTATTGGTGTTTGAGGAAACAGTGACTGATAATCAAACATATTTGAATGTCCCGCTTAAACAGTCGCATCTGGCCAATAGAGGTCTCAATTAAAGACTTCCGTCAACCTTCTTGATCGCAATAAAGCTGACGCTGTTAGCGTCTGCTTTAATAAAATAAAATAAATAAAAAAAATACCAAACTTACTTTTTGTGTTGTATGACTTGCCGCCCTTTTCCATCTTTATCAAGAAAAGCTAAAATATATTAAATAAATATGTAATTCATAATCTAAGATCAAATAATCAACAATATTTTTTTTAGAATGTAATATATGTAAATGTTTTATTCAAATATTGAATTGTTCATTAATGATATTGATTACAAATCAACAATGCCAAAATCAAATTATACTTTCACTTTCTAAACAATTATGTAATGTATATATTAAACAGCATGTGTGTGTCAAACGAGATAAAGACCTTGAAACAGATCTTGACTGGACAGCTGAAGAGAAGAGAGAGAGAGGGAGGCCAATGACAACATGGAAGTACCATCTGGAATAAAACCAGCTAAGCAGGATAGGGGAGCTGAAACATAGCAAACTAGCAGCAAAGAATAAAGTTGGTTGAACCAGTCTTGAGGTCTTATGTACCTTCTGGCACAGAAAGAATAAGGTTAAGGCAAGATGTGTGCAAAACATCTTTGATTCGCTTGAGAAATCTGCATAAATGTAGGCTGGCTATCTAATATCGTCGGGAGGAGAATGAAGTAATGAAGTTTTACACCTCAATCTAGATTTTTATTTTTATTTAAATGGAATCCAAGGTTGGTGAAAGAAACCAGAATTCTCTTAGAAAAGCACCTATCTTTGGCAAGCAAATTCAGAAACTTTCTCACACTGAATCTGAAAAAAAATAGAATTTGAAACATTTCTTCAAAGGATGGGGGAAAGAACTAGAGTCGTTAAAGAAACCAATCCTCATCAGCAAGCAAACTGAGAAAATTTCACATTTGATCTGCAAGAATTGGACTGGAAGTATACGTAGTCAGTCAAAGGATGGTAAGCAAACCAAAGTTCTAAGAGAAAACAACTTATCTTAGCAAGCAAACTGAAATACATGTACAAGTACTTACATTTTCTAAAATTGATCTGCAAGAATGAGATTTAAAGCAGTCAGTCGATGGATATTGGAGCAAACTGGAGTTCTCAGTAAAATAAATACAATCATACTGCATTTGTCAGAGTGGGAGTGGTTGAGAGGCAGTGAAACAATTTTTTTTTTTTTTTTTTTTGGGGGGGGGGTGATTTCAGACAAGTAAATCTTGCACTTTTGTTTTAATTGTTATTTCCTTATTTGAGATGAAATATAGAAGCATTCAAAAGGACATCCCGACTTCAGTGGTATCCTATTTGGAGTGGAACAACATCCCATTTTCAAATGGCAACTGAATCGAATGCAACAATGTGAAATTAAACAGGTTTACGGTTATAACCACACACTTGAATTAATCTATGTCTATCGTTTTATAAAGTTTCTTTGAAATTTGTCATTCAAACCTTAAGATAACCCTAATATCTGATTTTATCAACAGTGGACTACAACATTGACATTTTTATCCCTAACACATTACCACAGAAAAACTCAGGATATATAGAATTTCATTAAAAATTTTTATTTCAATTTAAGTTATCTTTGGAAAAAACACGTTATTCCCAAAGCAAACAACGAAAAACGTCCTTAAGGATATGTAAAATTTTTTATTGATTTGAGGGGTGGGCTAAATAATGAGTTTAAATCTACAAATATATTTCTAGTATTTCTTTCTTTGTTTGTACTTAAATCTTCTACAATCTCACTCAATATTCTGTTTCAGGTGCTGGTAATGTTTTCACCTGAAACTCAAATTGAAATAGCAAGTGAAATTTGGAAATACAAACCAGTCATACTTGTTTCACTAAGTGAAGTTAAAATAACAGAAAAAGAAACTAATAATTGTCGGCCAAAAAGTAAAATGCAGAAAATACAAATCAGTCAGGATTTATTTTCTTGCTTAAACCCAATAATTTTGACACTAAGAGATACGAATTCAGTAAGATAAAGTAAAGTGAAATAAGGAGAATTTAAAGAAATATATATCCTGGTGTTCTATCAAAATTGACTATGCAGACGTAAAATTTACTGTAATAGTGTACATCATAACATATTTAATAGAGAGTACTCGAGATTATTTTTGCAGTAGGAGACAAATATTTAAAGATACAGTAGAACTTCGTTGGCTCGAAGTCCAACGGACTTCGACTAAATATTCGAGCCATCGGGGGGTTCGAGCGATCGAACATCGAGATATGATTGGAGGTTCACGTTCTCATGTTTACTGACCGTTAAAGAATCTTTAAATTTGTTTTACATGAAAATAAACTAAAAGGTCAAATAATGAAAAGTCCGACTTAAATTTTCATTATTTATCGCGAATTTTAAAAAAGAATAAAATGTCCCAATTAAAAATACAAAATTCATTTTTAAATTACATGTTGACCTGCAATCTGCCGTATGATGTTATATGGCTACGGGGTAAGAATATGGCACTTAATTTTAATTTCAACAGGTGATGATACAAAATAAACTTACTTTATTCTTTGTTGCACATGTAATACTTTAAAGAAAAACAAATAAACACAGTTTTTACCGGTTAGTTTTAATCACAGGAAATAACGATAATACACATTGCTATACATATTCCAAGTGCATGCAAATTACAGAATCCTGAAGTGCAATCGTAAGGCACGAGCGACTGAGGTGTTTTTAAAATAGTGATCAAACACTTCCGCATGTCGTAATCGGATTAAGAGATTAAAAATGAGAATATCGACACCCTCTAAGTAGGTTAATTAATTGATTGATTTTAGGTAACTGTCTAAATTAATCATTTTGTTCCACTCAATTACGTTTGAAGAAATCTGTAATATGGCTTCAGCTTGTGTTTTGTTTACAATGACCCGGGTCACATGTGACGAAAACTGTATTCGAGCGAAAGAAGTTGATTCTCACTAACTTTATACTTTTGAAAAATATTTATTGTTCGAGCGAGCGGGGGTATTCGAGTTAACGAAGTTGAGCCATCGAGGTTTATTTACATAGGATATAATAGGAAATTGGTCGGGACCAACAGATGACTTCGAGTTATCCGGGGTATTCGAGGCAACGACGTTCGAGCGATCGAAGTTTTACTGTATTTAAAAATATATTTTAAAATTTGACACAAACCTGAAGAAGTAGATGGTTTCAAAACACTGGTCACCTGTTCAGGAGGTCCTGGCGATAAACTTTCTTGAATAAAACTATTTGTAGATTTTGATGTGGCAGTTGGTTCTGTTTCGACACTTGGCAACTCTGTTAATTCTGTAATAGTAATAGTGTATATCGTTACATATTCAAGTTTGCAAAAAACAGGAAACATTTCATGAAGTGATTCAACAGAATGAGAGTCTTTTGCTGTATATTATATGTAAGGATACAAAAGAATAACTTGACACAAACGTGAAACACTGGTCTGCATTGCATGTAATATCGGAAATAAACACACACACACACACACAAACACACAAAGAGAGAGAGAGAGAGAGAGAGAGAGAGAGAGAGAGAGACAGAGAGAGAGAGAGAGATTAAATATTTTAAAATTGTTTTAATCTTTTTATTTATTTGACTTTTAATAGAGAAAATAAACTGTATGACTTACCCAGAAAGATAACAAACAAAAGAAAGAATTTAGGTTGGAACATTTTTGGTCACTTTGTCACACAGTCAAACCCAAACAAATAAATAGGGGAACTTGTTAAATTACAAGTGTTCCTTTGAAAATTGATGTGGCTTATTAACTCTTTATTAGTATTAATTGATGCAGATGTCAGAATGCAAAAGGAATAAAATTGTGCCAAAAAAATTGAAGTGTGTTGTTTTGATTACATTTTTAGACTAAGCCAGTCAATTGGTCATGTCAATAAGTAGAATGACAATGTAATAACATACGTTTAAGTCACCAGAGATATTCACATTAACATAAAAACATGTTATATTAAACAAAATACACATCAATGGGTAGACAAGACAGTATCCAATTCAAATACATATATAAGCACCTTGTTGTCACACACGGTTAAAACTTTCATTTAATAGGTTTCACATTTTACCACCACTACGATAGCATAGTTGGTAGTGTTCTCACTTCTTATGTGGGAGGATACGGTCCGATTTCTGACTTTGTCTGACCAAGACTTGAAAGTTGGTAGTGACCAACTAAGCACCCGGCATTCAGAATTGAAAGTTATGGGATTCTTTGAGATGACCTTAAAAACCTATGCCGAGCACTTGTGGCACACTAAAGGACCCTCTCTGCACAGTGCTCTAAGTGCACCGCAAAGGTGAAAATTTCTGCCACTTCACCTTTAGATGATTACGTCTCGATACAAATGATAGAGAGCGAAGCCAGCTCTTTAGATATCGTGTACGGAGACCAGTTGAAAATGAGTAATCCTTCAAGTTTTGTTTTTTGGTACAGCAACATCAGTATTATAACAAGAGGCCCATGGGCCTTAACGCTCACCTGAAGATATGTCCAATATTCTTTGGAAACTGCACTAGACAATATGTTAAGTACAGAAACTTGAAAGGTTTTCTCAAGAACTCCCACAAGACTTAAAAGGAAATATATCCACTCACATTTCATTTATAAGTAGCTTATATAATATGCATGAAGTAACTGTAATGCAATTAATAATTTCCAAATCATTAACAAATTTCAGTATACTTATGCAACTATGTCCTTGAGATTGGAACATATTTGACCTTGAACAATATATGATCATCATGTCAATACCTACAATATTCTAATATAGACGCCTATACAAAAAATTTAAGTTTTCAAGATAATAAGCAATTTATGACTTCTTTTACAGCTGTGACCTTGTCCTTTGAACATATGACCTTAAACCATACATCAAAATGATCATTGCTGCAATAACTACAATGTTCTAATATACATGCCTATACAAAAAGTTAATAGTTTTCAAGATAATTAGCAATCTATGTCTTCTTTTGCAGCTGTAACCTTGACCTTTAAACATATGACCTTGAACCATATTTCAAAATAATTGTCATATCAATACCTACAATATTCTTATATACATGCCTATACAAAAAGTTAATAGTTTTCAAGATAATTAGCAATTTAAGTCTTCTTTTGCAGCTGTGACCTTGACCTTTCAACATATGACCTTGTACCATATATTAAAATGATCATTGTTGCAATACCTACAATATTCAAATATACATGCCTATACAAAAAGTTAATAGTTTTCAAGATAATTAGCAATTTAAGTCTTCTTTTGCAGCTGTGACCTTGACCTTTCAACATATGACCTTGTACCATATATTAAAATGATCATTGTTGCAATACCTACAATATTCAAATATACATGCCTATACAAAAAGTTAATAGTTTTCAAGATAATTAGCAATTTAAGTCTTCTTTTGCAGCTGTGACCTTGACCTTTGAACATATGACCTTGAACCATATATCAAAATGTTCGTCATATCAATACCTACAAAATTTTAATATACATGCCTATACAAAAAGTTAATAGTTTTTAAAATAATTAGCAATTTAAGTCTTCTTTTGCAGCTGTGACCTTGACCTTTGACATATGACCTTGATCCATATATCAAAATGATCATCATGTCAATACCTACAATATTATAATATACAGGCCTATGCAAAAAGTTACACAGTTTTCAAGATAATTAGCAATTTAAGTCTTCTTTTGCAGCTGTGACCTTGACCTTTGAACATATGACCTTGAACCATATATCAAAATGTTCGTCATATCAATACCTACAAAATTTTAATATACATGCCTATACAAAAAGTTAATAGTTTTTAAAATAATTAGCAATTTAAGTCTTCTTTTGCAGCTGTGACCTTGACCTTTGACATATGACCTTGAACCATATATCAAAATGATCATCATGTCAATACCTACAATATTATAATATACAGGCCTATGCAAAAAGTTAATAGTTTTCATGATAATTAGCAATTTAAGTCTTCTTTTGCAGCTGTAACCTTGACCTTTGATCATATGACCTTGAACCTATATCAAAATGATTGTTGTTACAATACCTACAATTTTCTCATATACATGCCTATACAAAAACATTAAATTTTTCATTCAATGCACAATTTTAGTATTTATAATCCAAAAGTAACATTTCAGGGGCAACAACTCTTACATGGATTATCATATAGTTACGAAACTTGTTACCTTTTTAAATTTTGTCATGCTTAACATTTTAACAATGTTTTGATTTCATAAATCTCTTAATATTTGCAAGAAAATTGCCTAAAAGTGCATAAAATCACAAATTAGGTCATGACCTTGATTTGTGACCTTGACCTATTTTTAAAGGTCATTTCAAGAAAAAGTCAAAACTGAAAACCTTATGCCATTATCTGTTCTAATAGTCAAATTATTACAATTTAAAGCGATTTTACGAAATTTTTGAAATTAAACGCAAAACCGTGTAACCTATTTTTTGCTCAATTTTCTTGAAAAACACAATTTTAATGTTCCCAGGTATGCTGAATCCAAATATCGAATCAAAATTTGCTTGCACCTTTTGGTTTCAGAGAAGAAGATTTTTTTTGTCTTTTTGCTATTTTTAGTAACAGCGGCCATCTTGTTGGGCGTAGCCAAACCCGGAACACAATTTTGAAAGGCTGTTACCCAGGCATGATAATCACCAAGTTTCTTCAAATTTGGCGTAGTAGTTTTGGAGCAGAAGATTAAAATGTAAAGTTTACACACGACGGACGACGCACGACGGACGGTGATAGATTGCAATAGCTCATCTGAGCCTTTGGCTCAGGTGAGCTAAAAAAGCCGTTCGGAGCCATGTATTTCAGGTCTAAGTTCCTCTCGTGAACACACTACAGTACTGTGGTTCTTTATATAGTAGAATAGATCATTTGTGGCAATAAAAAGTTTCTGTGAATTCTTAGCAAAAATCAGATAATGAAAAGTGGTTTACAATCAAAATTCCGTTCTAAATTTGACATAATTCCAAAATATTCAGTCTTATGTTTTCTGCTATATAGAGGAAAATGTGATCTCTTACGGATCTTTTTTACTATGAAGATAACCTTTAGTGCCCCATATGCAAATTATTTGTCACAGGAAGTAAGCATAAAGTAGGGTATCAACTTATGCAAATTAACCTAGGTAGACAGTTTTGCAGCAAAAATGGGTAAAAGTAAACCTCTTTCTGAAGATGCTATAGCAATAGCAACAAAAGTTCTGCATTATTTTCAGCTAGAAAAGCAAAGAGCAAAAACTTTATATAGTTTTGGTAAGTATTTCCAAAGGATTATGAAAGCTACTGGTCTGAGTAGGTCAACATTGTATAGGCTTTCCCAACAAAAAAATAAAAAAGAGAACAGTTCAGAATCTCAAGAGCCAAGAGGTCGGAAAAAATTGTTAGATGATTTTGACAAATCCGCCATTAGGCAGACCATGCATTCCTTATACAGAAGATCTGTTGATCCAACACTGAAACTAATTCAGAATGAAATTAAAGATATAATAAATATTTCTAGAAGTCTTTTGGCAGTGACGTTGAATGAAATTGGTTTCAGTTTTCGGAAGAAAGGATCCAAATTGAATATTTTTGAAAATATGTCTGTTGTGGCTGACCGTTGTGACTATTTAAGAACTATAAATTTGTATCGCAACTTGGGTTTTGACATTGTATATCTAGATGAAACATGGGTTAACCAGAATCACACTTCTAAATATACTTGGATTTCTAATACACCACATGAATTAAATCCAGTGGCTCTGCCTGGAAAAGGACAACGATTTGTTATGTTACATGCTGGTTGTACTAGGACAGGCTAAATTCCTGGCTGTGATCTTGTATTTAAAGCCAATTCTAGTGATGGTGACTACCACAAGGAAATGAATGGAGACTGTTACCTCCATTGGTTTGAACACCAGCTATTGCCGTGCTTAAACAATCCCACAGTAATTGTGCAAGATAATGCCCCATACCACAACATAAGAACCAAAGAAAGTATTGCACCCAACTCAAACACCTTAAAAGCAGACATGATAAAGTGGTTTAATGACAATAATATTGCTTTCCCAAATAATGCCTTGAAGCCTGAGATTTACCAGATTATTAAAAGTAACAAGCCAAAACCTATTTATAAGAAAGATGTCATTGCAGAATTGCATGGACATGTTGTCCTTAGACTTCCGGTAAGACACTGCGAGTTAAACCCCATAGAACTGGTTTTGGCACATTGTAAAAATTATATAGCGCAGAACAATTCAACTAACAAATTAGTGGATATAAAAAGACTGGTATATGAATCGTTCAGCCAAATAACACCCACTCTGTGGGAAAAATATGAGGCTCATGTGAAAAAGATTGAGGAAATTTATTGGAAAACAGATGGACTGGATTACAGCTACATTGATAATTTTGTTATTGACATTAACTCTGATACTGACACAAGTGATACAGAGTCTGATTAATCACTCCAGTATATTTTATTTACAAGGTGTTTATTTAATTAAATGCATATGAACTTAAAACATCCACAATTTTCATCATTCTAATTACATGTGTACATTAATTTCAGATTGTTCTTTTATTCATTTTATGTTTTGAGCTTACCCCTCTTAAAATAATCAAAACACCTGTTGAACACCTTTTACAGGTGTGATTCTATGTGACCTATATATATATACATGTGACATCATTTGGGGTATGTGGATAAATAAGAGGTGCATTTGGGTGTTTTGTGACTTCGTTTCAGACAGTGTTCATTTTTTCTCTATACCCAGAATTGTATACAATTATCAAAAGTCTATAAGCATTTTTTCTTGAAAGGTATTTTAGTATTGAATATAATTTCACAGATCTTTATTTATGATATTGAAATTTAGATTTTTCAGAGACATATATTACAGGGACTGGCAAGTACAGCATTTTACAGAAGGGAGCCTGTTAATTCTCGTGGCGGTAAAAAAATCTCGCGTGATCTGAAGAAAGTATCCATCGGCCATATTGAAAAATTTCGACTTTCCGATAAAACTTGATAAAAAATGTTTTGATAGCAATCAAGCTGAGTATTCTGTAAATTCATTGACATTGAAAATAAGGATATCGATCTACGATTATCGGATTGTAATCTCATAAGTTTTAAGTAGATAAACGGGGTATAATTTCAATACATTTTCCATCGACAGAAAGAAAAAACCAGGAGAAAAATTAAAATCTAACATTCCCTCGGGAAAAGTTTATGGACTCGTAGCTTAGGACAGTTTCATAGTCATATAACATATTTTTAAATTCTGCAGACTTTTTTCTGTGCAAATGTATTTGTTTTATTAAAATAGAATAAGCACAAGTAAGAAAAAACGGTTTAAAAATGGATAATTTTGATCAGGAAAATGGCGGACCGTAGTTGTGAATAATTGAAAAAAAATTGAACTGTCGAAATAATAATAAAATCTTAAATTATAAACACTATAATAAACAATTGTAAGTGGAAAATATGCAAAAAACAATTTGCTGCGCTCTCTACATAGGCTATGTCTACAATCACATTATATTCTTAACTGGGAAAGAAAACCCACTGAATGAAATCAAATTGCGTTGTCGCATGAGAAATGTAAGCCCTATGAGAACTGCAGGTTCCGTTTCCGGTTTCCGGTAAAACTTGCATTTCTCATGGAAGGGGATATGAGATTTACAAGTCCATGAGATTCACAAGTCTTCAACATTTTCCCTAACAGAGGAAGTAATTCAGCAATATATATATAATAAAACGTATGGATCAAGAAACTACGTTACAAGTATCTTACAAAAACGTGTGTACATCTTGGCTTTATGACATTCTTGATATTTATTCACGTACTGTACGTCTGTAGCGAAATACACCGGGACTTTAAGTTTTCCAATTTTCTTAAATTTTTTTTCTAAATATAAATATATATTAAATTGATGACTTGTAATCAAAATCTATTTGAATCATTTTCTAAAATTTCATTCCTATTAGATCTAGCTGTAAACAAACAGAATCCTCTAACGTGTTGGTCACATATAACATTTATAATTATTAGCTTGGAGTATGTGCACTGATAAACACACTTGAATGTATAAAAAATTTGCATTGATTGTCCGTCATAAATATCCAAATGTATTTTTAATGGTGTTATTTCTTCCTTACAAAGTCACAAATGACATTTTTTTTTAAAATTCTGTTTAATTTATCGTATTTAACAGTTTTATAAATTGTGTTTACACCATCCGTTTTTTAATGATGTTACAATGTTCTAAAATTAGATCCTGCAGGTCTACATCTGGCTGAGAAATTACTGCTATTTCTATATTTATTTGAGCTTTTGTCATTGAACCAAACATAACATTGTTCATTAGTAACAACATTAAAAATAAGAAGATCAGCACCGTTTGAATTTTTTCCTAGAAAAAATTAATTCAGCTTTAAGAAGCAAAGCATGTGATTGACTATATAAGAAGGTACGTACCAAGATTTGACATGTGACATAGGTTTACTATCCCAGCATTTAAAATTTATTCCATTTGGTTGGATGAGTGCTGTTTTATGTTGACTCAGCAAGATTTCAGATATTTTCTTATTGATCTCAGGAATAATGTAAACTCAAGATCATACTGTACAAGATATTGTGCAAGTTTTTATTGGGGTGCTTAATTTATAAGTGGACACATGTACATTCTTATTTAGAAAATAGATAGATTCCATCCCTCATTATTAATCTGACATTTTCCAATTCTGGAAATATGGAACATAAAGGGCCTGTAAACTTGTCCAAAAAATATCCAAAAATACAATTTCATATTCTGAAGATGTGAAATATTTTCTTTAAACAGAAAAACCTAATTAGTACCACACATTTATTAGAAGATACCACATGGTACAGTTGTGAGCCTTAGCAACCATTAAAACCACATAGCCAATCATACAAACAAGAAGACCACAGACTTCTGATAGAAGAGCTTTGGGTTTGTCCCCAAGTAAGACTGCAGTTAGCCTCTAGTGTTTTGTGAGAATATTCTCTAGGTGAATGACAACATGCCTCGATAAAAGTGGAAGAATTTGACTGGGGCATAAAACACCATTTTATGATGGAGGTCAATTCTGAGATGTTGGAGGAATTCAGAGTACCAGAGAAGACTATATCCACCTTATTTAATAGTGACAAATTTTATCACAATAGGAACTGCCTGGGTGTAATTCAAATCTTAGCAATAAGAGTTACATCTGTTATTTAGTGCTTTAAACCACTGAGCTAGCAGTGACAATGTCTCAATACAATAAATTCAGCCAAATCACAAAATGATTTCATTTTAAAAGCCATCTGAAGTTTTGTAAGAATCATTATATGTCACAGATAATGTATTATTATTAACGTGACAGTTAAATATATAATGGAGTGGAATAATGATGTTTAATGTCCAAATCAAGATTCTAACAATTATATCAATCAATTCAGTTCTGGGGTGGAAGAAGGAAAGTAAAGTCCCAAGACTTTTGGCAAGATAACTAACAAACTTTTCACACAAGAATCTGCAAAGTGGGAATCTAACCTAGGTGGAGAAAGGTGCTGTGACCCTTAAGCTGCATTTTACACCACCTGGACACCAAGGCCCCTGGTTTCAATTCAGTCTGCAGACAGGACACTTAAATGCATAATGACATAAAATGCAGTTTGTTCATAGCTCTTTACAATCTGAATAAAACTGGTAACTTAATTTGGGTTGTTAATAAACATATTGACACTAGGCCCCTGGATTAGGTACTCACTGACAGTGATTATGTGCCACTGTTTATTTTGTACATGAACAAGCACTTACAAAGGCACCAGTACCAGCCAAACCACACTAAAAATAAATTTCATAGAATTATAGTGCCACCTTGTCAAATTTTTCAAAAATTAAATTCTTTTGACATCTTCAACAAAGCTTATTTATGAATCAAATTACTTTTTTGATTACTGAAAATAATCTACAATAAAAATTCAAACTATTACAGCTTAAATATAAGAAGATGACAAAACTTGAGACATGTAAATCATCTTTTCCCCACATCTTAAAAAATAAAAGAATTTAATTAATTTTTTCTCTTTTTTAACATTCATTTATTTTTTATTAAACATATCAAGCAAGTGCAAATTAAGTGGCTGCTGGATGAAGAAAATACAAAAAAAGATTAATTAAACTTTTTCAATATCCCTTTATATATTTTTTTCTGTCAAAATAAATTTAATTTCAAAATGTATTGGTTGTCATAAGTGTTTGACCCAGGCTAGATTAATAATAATAATAATAATATAAATAGTAATTACCAAAGAATGAAAACAATGAAGGGAGACAGTGTATATATATATATATATCGAGGTGACTTAATGGGATTTTACCAGGCACACACAGAATAAACATCCATTAACTGGTGAGATATGGTTTCTTACATTTGTGTATACCAGAAGGTGTGATATATGTATGGATGGATTTACAGGTTGTCATATGATAAATAGTACAATCAATTATTCAAGGTGAATTCTTGTCCAACAAATACCAATATAGAACATGAATGTATATAAGTGATAAGACTTTGATAATTATTATCATTATGGCTCTATATTTGTGGATTTGCAGTTGATAAATAAATAATTAATTATGCAATAAATAAATTAATTATGCTATTGAAGACAATCATGTCTGCATTCATTGTGACACTGATTAAACCCTTTTTTCGATTATATATATTTTTTTGTCTGATTGTTTTTTTAAATTGATTTTAGAGTTATTTCTAAAACTTTATTTTAGAAAAGGAAAGGTCAGTTGTCTGGGTTACTACACAGACATTAATACCATTATTATAGATTTTTTTTTTCAGTCTAATAATTCTCATCATAATACAAATTATACAACAGACACACACAATGATATCCTCTGATTTGAGAAGTTCTAACACTATTTTTTCATAAATAAGTAATCAGTTCGTAAGATATTTATGTTTTGTTACTTCTTGATAGTTTTGATACTTTTGCAAAAAAAAAAAAAAAAAAAAAAAAAAAACCAAATGATGACTTGATGAATTCTTACACAGGTTTGAATTCACTTGTCTGCCTTATATAGGTATACCAAATTAATGCAAGTCTCTGAAGTATTTATTGATTTTGCTGGTATTGGCAGTTTAATTGAAATAACCGACTGACAAATTTTATAATATTTTGTCCTGTTTCTTTTTTTTTTTTAGAATTCTGGTTTGGTTTGGTAACTAATACACAAACATTGACATTCATGACGGGCTTGATTTACTTGTTAAAACAAGGTTTCCATTTCATGGTTTGAATTGCTGGTAGCAAATTTTTCCAACCAACACTAATTAATTATTTTTAAAAATTACCAAATATGCCTTACTTCAAAAGTCATATTTCATGGACATATTTACTTCAATATTGTTCTGCTTGCATTTATTTACAAAATTGAGGTTTTTTTAAATTAAAAGGATGTTTTTTTTAAATTTTTTTTTTCATGGTATCAAATGGCTATCTGTTACCTACCATCACAAACAATATCATGCGTTATACGATGTCATAGTGTCTACCCGTCACTTACAAACAAGAATCATAGAGTCTGTTTCTTACTATCGAGTATATTGACATACAATGGAGTAACTGGGTTGTCATAGTGTCTATCTGTCACCTACCATTACATACAATAGTACTGTGATGTCATAGTGTCCGTCACTTATAATGAAGTACCTTGACATTCAGTGGAGTATTGTGATGTCAGTGTTGATCAGTCATTTTTTAATTGGTTAAAAAGAGATACAAGTGATTGGTTGGTTGTAATGTTAAGGTTGTACCAGCAAATTTTTAGCTATTCACAATGAGAGCAAGTAGTAGGTGACATTATATCGGAAGATTGGTGAGAGATTATGATTATAACACTTTATGTCACCACACCTGATGGTAGTCTGTTGTGTCAATTGATCTAATGGTGGGTGACAGACAGACTATAAATATATATATATATATATATATATATATATATATTCATTTTATGTCACTATACTAGTACCTTAAAGTATTTGACAGACTGACAATATGTCATTTTAATATATCACTATACCAGAAGATTATGGTGGTAGACACATGGTCATTGCAACATGTTATTACTTCACTCTTTCTCACTATACCTAATGGTAAGTGACACATTGTCATTGCAACATGTTATTACTTCACTCTTTCTCACTATAGTTAATGTTGGGTAACACATTGTCATTGCAACATGTTATTACTTCACTCTTTGTTACTATGCCTAATTTTGGGTGACATATTGTCATTGCAACATCTTATTTCCTCACTCTTTGTCACTATACCTAATGTTGGGTAACAGTCATTGTCATTGCAACTTGTTATTACTTCACTCTTTGTCACTATATCTAATGGTGGGTGACACATTGTCATTGTGAAATGTTATAACTTCACTCTTTGTCACTATACCTAATGTTGGGTGACACATTGTCATTGTGACATGTTATTACTTCACTTTTTGTCACTATACCTAATATTGGGTGACACATTGTCATTGTGACATGTTATTTCTTCACTTTTTGTCACTATACCTAATGTTGGGTGACACATTGTCATTGCAACTTGTTATTACTTCACTCTTTGTCACTATATCTAATGGTGGGTGACACATTGTCATTGTGAAATGTTATAACTTCACTCTTTGTCACCATACCTAATATTGGGTGACACATTGTCATTGTGACATGTTATTACTTCACTTTTTGTCACTATACCTAATGTTGGGTGACACATTGTCATTGCAACATGTTATTACTTCACTCTTTCTCACTATAATTAATGTTGGGTAACACATTGTCATTGCAACATGTTATTACTTCACTCTTTGTTACTATGCCTAATTTTGGGTGACATATTGTCATTGCAACATCTTATTTCCTCACTCTTTGTCACTATACATAATGTTAGGTAACAGTCATTGTCATTGCAACTTGTTATTACTTCACTCTTTGTCACTATATCTAATGGTGGGTGACACATTGTCATTGTGAAATGTTATAACTTCACTCTTTGTCACTATACCTTATGTTGGGTAACAGTCATTGTTATTGCAAAATGTTATTTCCTGACTCTTTGTCACTATACCTAAGGTTGGGTAACACATTGTCATTGCAACATGTTATTACTTCACTCTTTGTCACTATACCTAATGTTTCATAACACATTGTCATTGCAACATGTTAATACTTCACTCTTTGTCACCATAGCTAATGGTAGGTGACACATTGTCATTGCAACATGTTATTACTTCACTCTTTGTCACTATACCTAATGGTAAATGACTAATTGTCATAGCAACATGTTGTTACTTCACTCTTTGTCACTATACCTAATGTTGGGTGACACACTGCCATTGAAACATGTTGTTACTTCACTCTTTCTCACTATAATTAATGTTGGGTAACACATTGTCATTGCAACATGTTATTACTTAACTCTTTGTCACTATACCTAATGTTGGGTGACAAATTGTCATTGCAACATGTTATAACTTCACTCTTTGTCACTATACCTAATATTGGGTAACAGTCATTGTTATTGCAACATGTTATTACCTCACTCTTTGTCACTATACCTAAGGTTGGGTAACACATTGTCATTGCAACATGTTAATACTTCACTCTTTGTCACTATACCTAATGTTGCATAACACATTGTCATCGAACATGTTAATACTTCACTCTTTGTCACAATTCCTAATGGTAGGTGACACATTGTCATTGCAACATGTTATTACTTCACTCTTTGTCACTATATCTAATGGTGGGTGACACATTGTCATTGCGAAATCTTATAACTTCACTATTTGTCACTATACCCAATGTTGGGTATCAGTCATTGTTAATGCAACATGTTATTTCCTCACTCTTTGTCACTATACCTAAGGTTGGGTAACACATTGTCATTGCAACATGTTATTACTTCACTCTTTGTCACTATACCTAATGTTGCATAACACATTGTCATTGCAACATATTTATACTTCACTATTTGTAACCATACCTAATGGTAGGTGACACATTGTCATTGCAACATGTTATTACTTCACTCTTTGTTACTATATCTTATGTTGGTAGACACATTGTCATTGCAACATGTTATTACTTCACTCTTTCTCACTATACCTAATGGTGGGTGACACATTGTCATTGTTACATATTATTTCCTCAATCTTTGTCACTATACCTTACGGGAGGTGACACAATGTCATTGTGACATGTTATTTCTTCACTATGTCACTATACCTAATGTTGCATAACACATTGTCATTGCAACATGTTAATACTTCACTCTTTGTCACTATACCTAATGTTGGGTGACAAATTGTCATTGCAACATGTTATAACTTCACTATTTGTCACTATACCTAATATTGGGTAAAAGTTTGTTATTGCAACATGTTATTTCCTCACTCTTTGTCACTATACCTAAGGTTGGGTAACACATTGTCATTGCAAAATGTTATTACTTCACTCTTTGTCACTATACCTAATGTTGCATAACACATTGTCATTGCAACATGTTAATACTTCACTCTATGTCACCATACCAAATGGTAGGTGACACATTGTCATTGTAACATGTTATACCTTCACTCTTTGTCACTATATCTAATGGTGGTAGACACATTGTCATTGCAACATGTTATTACTTCACTCTTTCTCACTATACCTAATGGTGGGTGACACATTGTCATTGCAACATATTATTTCCTCAATCTTTGTCACTATACGTTTGATAGGTGACACAATGTCATTGTGACATGTTATTTCTTCACTCTTTGTCACTATACCTTATGTTGGGTAACAGTCATTGTCATTGCAACTTGTTATCACTTCACTCTTTGTCACTATATCTAATGGTGGTAGACACATTGTCATTGTGAAATGTTATAACTTCACTCTTTGTCACTATACCCAATGTTTGGTAACAGTCATTGTTATTTCCTCACTCTTTGTCACTATACCTAAGGTTGGGTAACACACTGTCATTGCAACATGTTATTACTTCACTCTTTGTCACTATATCTAATGGTGGTGGACACATTGTCATTGCAACATGTTATTACTTCACTCTTTCTCACTATACCTAATGGTGGGTGACACATTTTCATTGCAACATATTATTTCCTCAATATTTGTCACTATACCTTATGGTAGGTGACACAATGTCATTGTGACATGTTATTTCTTCACTATGTCACTATACCTAATGTTGCATAACACATTGTCATTGCAACATGTTAATACTTCACTCTTTGTCACCATACCTAATGGTAGGTGACACATTGTCATTGCATCATGTTATTACTTCACTCTTTCTCACTATACCTAATGGTGGGTGACACATTGTCATTGCAACATGTTATTACTTTACTCTTTGTCACTATATCTAATGGTGAGTGACACATTGTCATTGCAACATGTTATTACTTCACTCATTGTCACTATACCTAATGGTGGGTGACATATTGTCATTGCAACATATTATGTCTTCACTGTTTGTCACTATACCTGAGAGATTGTCATTGTGACAACTTATTACTCCTCCCTTTGTCACTTTTTCTGATAGTGGTTGACCAAAAAAAACCTTTTAATCACAAGACCCCACTACTTGTCAGTGTCATATGAAAGTAAGTGACAGATTGTCAATATGCCATCACAGTATATCACTATACCTGAATATTATGACACTACAACATCATATTACTTCACTCTATGTTACTTTACCATAAGTTGGGTGACATTTAGACACTGTGGCATCACAATACTCCCATTCTTTGTGACTATACCCGATGGCAGGTAAAAAAGAGACACTATGACATAATTACAGCCTGTCAGTTTCTATCTATCCTAATAGTAGGTGACAAATAGAAACTATGACATTGTGGTGCTCTACTCTGTCACTATACCCAATAGTGTTTGATAGTCATCATTATATCATTTTACTCCATTTTTTGTCACTATGATATCATGGTACTCCATTATGGCTCTATGATATATGGTGTTAGACAGATGGAGACTGTGACATAATAATACTGCATTTTATGTCACTATACTTTTTGGAGGGTGACAAATTTATTCAGCATTAACAATAAATTATTTGGTCATTTTACAATTTGTTTGAGTACTAATTTCCTTCTTCATTATTTGTCCAGTATCTTTTTGAAAATTCATACATAAATAAATTGGATAATGATCTTGTAAGTGGTTCTATTATATCATAATATTTCCAGCATGTTTTAAAGAAATAAATATTAACATGTTTTCTTTTTTATATTTTGAATGTGTTTTCAGTGTACTGTGTTTTTTTCTTGAAATATTTTTTTTTATTCTAGTGAGTAAAAACTTTGTAACTGTTTGACAAAGAACAAGTTCTCAATCTTTCTTGAATAAATTTTCTTTTATTATTGAATCATTCTTATATAACTTACAAATCTTATCACTGCTTCAAGATCATGTCAATATTGCACATAATCTGATAAAACAAAGATGGCCTACAAATGTTTGTCTTTTTCCTTTGCTGTTGATATTAAAAAACAACACATGGCATAATGTTATATAGGTTTTTAGCAGGTTACACATCCCATATTTCGTACTGTCAAAGATTTATATAACCTGAGCCATAGGGTACAGCCTTTCTGATATCATACTGTGATAATGGTTCAAATATGTTACATTGTACTTTTTCTATACAATGTTTATGCAATTTTTTAAAAATTTATATATAGACAAGATAGATAAAAACAATAAAAAGAATAATGTTTCACAAAGGAATTAAACATTCTCACCCAACAATCCTTATCAATGTAACACAGAAACAGTCTACATGTGTGCAGTTTTATAAATCCAACCTGCATTGCTTTCCGGTAAAAATAAATACTGTAAATCAGGAAATTTAGGCAAAAGTTTTATTTTCATGTGCATTTGCAAGAGTCAACATATTAAACTGACAAATAATTATTTTCATATAATTTACTAGCATTTGCACCAACCGTCATTCAAAAAAAAAAATAAAAGTCTAAGAATATTCTTGATACCAAGCCAAAGTTCATGAAGTAACAGAGATAATTTTGGTTCCTTGCACAATAAAAAATGGACCCATAAAAACAAATGCCTTATAAAACTTCCATGTAAGGTCACAGTTACTTAAAAACTGTTTTCAACAAGACTAAATATTCAACTTTATAGACATGTTGAAGTTTAAAGTTGAAATATTGTTTACCTGATTACCCAACCCATGATTAACACTAAATTCAATGCAGTTTGTTAACAAGTAAACTTTGGCAGCCCAAACAATAATATTTATATATTAGTGGCTGCTGGATAACAACAATTATTAAAAAAACAAAAAAACTTTTAGCAGGTAATTGGAAATATTAAAATCAAATGATTAATCCTTCTGTTAATTAATAAATTAATCTATTGATATTTTTAGGTATAATTTATAAAATAATTTCATTTTTATAAATTTGTTAGTTGTTGTAAGTCTTTGAACCAGGCTACTTTTATCAAAAATATTATTATTATTATTATTATTATTATTATTATTAACAAATAATAATCACATTAAGCAGGTTATTAATTATTATTATTTAATTTCTTTTTAGGCTAATACACACCTTATCTTTTTATTATTATTGTAAAGGTTGAAAAAGAAGCATTTTCTTAGACTTGCCCTCTAAATATTGTCACCTGCTTTTAAAGACCACCTGTCTTAAGCAGATACTTTTGCTCTTCTTAACGTAGTCTGAGTTTCCTCTGACCCTATAAACATAGACTGCCTTACGGCTGTGTGTAGGCACAGCCATAAGACAGTATGTGTGTAGGGTCAGAGGAAAATCAGACTATTCCCAATGGTGATCACTGAAAACAGGTTTCACTGTACTTTATTAATACATAAGTGGTGGGAATTTTTAGCAGAAAAACAGTAAGGGCCATAAAAAGGCATCTATTTGGCCATTAGAAATGTCAGCCAGGACACAATGTTGATCTATTTTGCCATTAGAAATGTCAGCCAGGCCACATAAGTGACCATAGTGGATATTTTTAGTAGAAAAACAGTAAAAGCCATAAAAACACATCTATTTGGCCATTAGAAATGTCAGCCAAGCCACATATGTGACCTAAGTGGAGTGTTTTAGAAGAAAAGCTGTAAATCCAATTAAAACGCATCTATTTAGCCATGAGATTTGTCAGCCAGGCTGCAATGTTGACCATAGTGGGAATTTTTAACAAAAATTTAGTAAAAGCCATTAAAATTCATCTATATAGCCATTAGAAATGTCAGCCAGGCCACATAAGTGACCGTAGTGAGAATTTTTAGCAGAAAAACAGTAAAGGCCATAAAAATGCATCTATTTGGCCATTAGAAATGTCAGCCAGGCCACATAAGTGACTGTAGTGGGAATTTTTAGCAGAAAAACAGTAAGGGCCATAAAAAGGCATCTATTTGGCCATTAGAAATGTCAGCCAGGCCACATATGTGACCTAAGTGGAGTTTTTTAGAAGAAAAGCTGTAACTCCAATTAAAACGCATCTATTTAGCCATTACATTTGTCAGCAAGGCCACATAAGTGACCATAGTGGATATTTTTAGTAGAAAAACAGTAAAAGCCATAAAAAACACATCTATTTGGCCATTAGAAATGTCAGCCAAGCCACATATGTGACCTAAGTGGAGTTTTTTAGAAGAAAAGCTGTAAATCCAATTAAAACGCATCTATTTAGCCATGAGATTTGTCAGCCAGGCTGCAATGTTGACCATAGTGGGAATTTTTAACAAAAATTTAGTAAAAGCCATTAAAATTCATCTATATAGCCATTAGAAATGTCAGCCAGGCCACATAAGTGACCGTAGTGGGAATTTTTAGCAGAAAAACAGTAAAGGCCATAAAAATGCATCTATTTGGCCATTAGAAATGTCAGCCAGGCCACATCAGTGACTGTAGTGGAAATTTTTAGCAGAAAAACAGTAAAGGCCATAAAAACGCATCTATTTGGCCATTAGAAATGTCAGCCAGGACACAATGTTGATCTATTTTGCCATTAGAAATGTCAGCCAGGCCACATAATTGACCATAGTGGATATTTTTAGTAGAAAAAACAGTAAAAGCCATAAAAAACACATCTATTTGGCCATTAGAAATGTCAGCCAAGCCACATATGTGACCTAAGTGGAGTTTTTTAGAAGAAAAGCTGTAAATCCAATTAAAACGCATCTATTTAGCCATCAGATTTTTCAGCCAGGCCACATAAGTGACCATAGTGGATATTTTTAGTAGAAAAACAGTAAAAGCCATAAAAAATACAACTATTTGGCCATTAGAAATGTCAGCCAAGCCACATATGTGACCTTAGTGGAGTGTTTTAGAAGAAAAGCTGTAAATCCAATTAAAACGCATCTATTTAGCCATGAGATTTGTCAGCCAGGCTGCAATGTTGACCATAGTGGGAATTTTTAACAAAAATTGAGTAAAAGCCATTAAAATTCATCTATATAACCATTAGAAATGTCAGCCAGGCCACATAAGTGACCGTAGTGGGAATTTTTAGTAGAAAAACAGTAAAGGCCATAAAAACGCATCTATTTGGCCATTAGAAATGTCAGCCAGGCCACATAATAGACCATAGTGGATATTTTTAGTAGAAAAACAGTAAAGGCCATAAAAACGCATCTATTTGGCCATTAGAAATGTCAGCCAGGCCACATAAGTGACTGTAGTGGGAATTTTTAGCAGAAAAACAGTAAGGGCCATAAAAAGGCATCTATTTGGCCATTAGAAATGTCAGCCAGGACACAATGTTGATCTATTTGGCCATTAGAAATGTCAGCCAGGCCACATAATTGACCATAGTGGATATTTTTAGTAGAAAAACAGTAAAAGCCATAAAAACACATCTATTTGGCCATTAGAAATGTCAGCCAAGCCACATATGTGACCTAAGTGGAGTTTTTTTAGAAGAAAAGCTGTAAATCCAATTAAAACGCATCTATTTAGCCATGAGATTTGTCAGCCAGGCTGCAATGTTGACCATAGTGGGAATTTTTAACAAAAATTGAGTAAAAGCCATTAAAATTCATCTATATAGCCATTAGAAATGTCAGCCAGGCCACATAAGTGACCGTAGTGAGAATTTTTAGCAGAAAAACAGTAAAGGCCATAAAAACGCATCTATTTGGCCATTAGAAATGTTAGCCAGGCCACATAAGTGACTGTAGTGGGAATTTTTAGCAGAAAAACAGTAAGGACCATAAAAAGGCATCTATTTGGCCATTAGAAATGTCAGCCAGGACACAATGTTGATCTATTTTGCCATTAGAAATGTCAGCCAGGCCACATGAGTGACCATAGTGGATATTTTTAGTAGAAAAACAGTAAAAGCCATAAAAACACATCTATTTGGCCATTAGAAATGTCAGCCAGGCCACATAAGTGACCGTAGTGGGAATTTTTAGCAGAAAAACAGTAAAGGCCATAAAAACGCATCTATTTGGCCATTAGAAATGTCAGCCAGGACACAATGTTGATCTATTTTGCCATTAGAAATGTCAGCCAGGCCACATAAGTGACTGTAGTGGAAATTTTTAGCAGAAAAACAGTAAGGGCCATAAAAACGCATCTATTTGGCCATTAGAAATGTCAGCCAGGACACAATGTTGATCTATTTGGCCATTAGAAATGTCAGCCAGGCCACATAAGTGACCATAGTGGATATTTTTAGTAGAAAAACAGTAAAAGCCATAAAAACACATCTATTTGGCCATTAGAAATGTCAGCCAGGCCACATATGTGACCTAAGTGGAGTTTTTAGAAGAAAAGCTGTACCTCCAATTAAAACGCATCTATTTAGCCATGAGATTTGTCAGCCAGGCTGCAATGTTGACCATAGTGGGAATTTTTAACAGAAAAACAGTAAAAGCCATTAAAATTCATCTATGTAACCATTTGAAATGTCAGCCAGGCCACATAAGTGACCGTAATGGGAATTTGTAGCAGAAAAACAGTAAAGGCCATAAAAACGCATCTATTTGGCCATTAGAAATGTCAGCCAGGACACAATGTTGATCTATTTGGCCATTAGAAATGTCAGCCAGGCCACATAATTGACCATAGTGGATATTTTTAGTAGAAAAACAGTAAAAGCCATAAAAACACATCTATTTGGCCATTAGAAATGTCAGCCAGGCCACATATGTGACCTAAGTGGAGTTTTTAGAAGAAAAGCTGTAAATCCAGTTAAAACGCATCTATTTAGCCATGAGATTTGTCAGCCAGGCTGCAATGTTGACCATAGTGGGAATTTTTAACAAAAATTTAGTAAAAGCCATTAAAATTCATCTATATAGCCATTAGAAATGTCAGCCAGGCCACATAAGTGACCGTAGTGAGAAGTTTTAGCAGAAAAACAGTAAAGGCCATAAAAACGCATCTATTTGGCCATTAGAAATGTCTGCCAGGCCTTATAAGTGACCATAGTGAATATTTTTAACAGAAAAACAGTAAAAGCCATAAAAACTCATCTATTTGGCCATTAGAAATGTCAGCCAGGCCACATGTGACCTAAGTGGAGTTTTTTAGAAGAAAGGTGTAACTCCAATTAAAACGCATCTATTTATCCATTAGATTTGTCCGTCAGGCTGCAATGTTGACCATAGTGATAATTTTTGGAAGAAAAATAAAGTAAAAGCCATTAAAATTCATATATGTAGTCATTAGAAATGTCAGCTGAGCCACAATCTTAACTGTTGGGGGAATTTTGGCAGAAAAATGGTAAAAGCCATTAAAATTCATCTATCTAGCCATTAGAAATGTCAGTCAGGCCATATAAGTGACCATAGTGGATATTTTTAGTAAAACAAAACAATAAAAGCCATAAAAACACATCTATATAGCCATTAGATTTGTCAGTCAGGCTGCAATATTGACCATAGTGGGAATTTTTAACATAAAAACAGTAAAAGCCATTAAAATTCATCTATGTAGCCATTAGAAATGTCAGCCAGGCCACATAAGTGACCGTAGTGGGAATTTTTAGTAGAAAAACAGTAAAGGCCATAAAAACGCATCTATTCGGCCATTAGAAATGTCAGCCAGTTTACAATGTTTTTTAAAAGAAAAGCTCTAACTCCAATTACAACGCATCTATTTAGCCATTAGATTTGTCAGCCAGGCTGCGATGTTGACCATAGTGAGGATTTTTGGAAGAAAAAAAAGTAAAAGCCATTAAAATTCATCTATCTAGTCATTAGAAATGTCAGCTAGGCCACATAAGTGACCATAGTGGGTATTTTTAGTAGAAAAACAGTGAAAGCCATAAAAACACTTCTATTTGGCCATTAGAAATGTCAGCCAGGCCAAATATGTGATCTTAGTGGAGTTTTTTAGCAGAAAAGCTGTAAATCCCATTAAAACGCATCTACAAAATCCATTAGAATTGTCAGCCAGGCTGCATTGTTGACCATAGTGGTAATTTTTAACAGAAAAACAGTAAAAGCCATTAACACGCATCTATTTGGCCATTAGAAATGTCAGTCAGGCCACATAAGTGACCATAGTGGATATTTCAAACAGAAAAACAGTAAAAGCCATAAAAACTCATCTATTTGGCCATTAGAAATGTCAGCCAGGCCACATATGTGACCTAAGTGGAGTTTTTTAGAAGAAAAGCTGTAACTCCAATTAAAACGCATCTATTTATCCATTCGATTTGTCAGCCAGGCTGCAATGTTGACCATAGTGAGGATTTTTGAAAGAAAAAAAAGTAAAAGCCATTGAAATTCATCTATTTAGTCATTAGAAATGTCAGCCGAGCCACAATCTTGACTGTGGGGGGAATTGTGGCAGAAAAACGGTAAAAGCCATTAAAATTCATCTATCTAGCCATTAGATTTGTCAGCCAGGCTGCAATGTTGACCATAGTGAGGATTTTTGAAAGAAGAAAAAAGAAAAATGTAAAAGCCATTAAAATGCATCTATTTAGTCATTAGAAATGTCAGCCGATCCACAATCTTGACTGTGGAAAAAACTTTTGGCAGAAAAATGGTAAAAGCCATTAAAATTCATCTATCTATCCATTAGAAATATCAGCCAGGCCACATAAGTGACCTTAGTGGAGTTTTTTAGAAGAAAAGCTGTAAATCCCATTAAAACGCATCTACAAAATCCATTAGAATTGTTGGCCAGGCTGCAATGTTGACCGTAGTGGGAATTTTTAACAGAAAAACAGTAAAAGCCATTAAAACGCATCTATTTGGCCATTGGAAATGTCAGCCAGGACACAATGTTGATCTTAGGGGGAATTTTAGCAGAAAAACAATTAATCCAATTAAAACACAAAAACATAAAATCTCTTCCATGCACCAGTGTAAGTGAGAAATTAAAAAAAAAAGAAAAAGAAAAAAAAGAAAAAGAATGGCCTCATTGGGATTTGAACCCTCGACCCTTCGGTTGCTAGAATTGAAAATGAAAAAGGTCGAAAAAAGTGACTTGTTCTTTACAGATTTTCATGAAAATTGTCAAACATGTTTCTTCACATAAGAAAATGATGTTTGGAAAAAGAATTCACCTAAATTTATTCATTATTGTAATTTTGGTAAAAAAAAGTACTAGTATTTACATGTATAAAAAATAAACGCAAAAACCCGTCAACTATGTAGGACCTACATTTGGTAGCTATGGCAACCAAAAACACAAATCTGAAAGGCAATGTTCTATAGATGCTTTTGACCAAGTTTGAACAAAAAGTGACCAGAAGTTTGTGAGAAGATGTTGTTTGAAGCAATTATTGACTGACGGATGGATGGACGGACGATGGAGGGTCTGCCTCAGGTGAGCTAAAAATCATGTCCAATGTAAAATTTTAGAAAAGTTGTTATTTATAGATGGTGGATGACACTGTGAATAGTGCTTCCTGGACAATACTTAATTGTGACAAAATCTTTACACATATCCAATGTTTTTTAATTAAAATGATGCTTTTTTTTAAATGTATGAATGAGAAAAATTTATTGAAAATTTCAAAAAAATAAAAATGAAATAAAATATGATAACATAAAAAAAGAATTTTGTTCATTTTGATAAATGGATTATTAATAACTAATAGTGAAATTTGTACATGATGGCTTTCCAGAAATCTTACAATCCTATATTGGGGATATTTTCTTATTACCTTGCAAAAAAAACTTTTTCGTCTTTGCTTTGAAATATTTTCAAATATTTTCTTTTCTTTCTTGCTGCTTTTGATGAATTATCCGTAAGTTCATCAGGATATATCCTATAGTTAGAGGATATAAAGCTGACAATCTGTTGGTACTTCAATATTCTTGCATCACCAACATTTTCATACACCTCTCAATAATTTAAGAGTTTTCATTGGCTATTGTTTTTAAATAACAGAATAAACTTACCAATTCAGAGATGTATTTTTTTACATGACTAATATACAAAAAAAACTTTTGTATTTGTAAAGCAATTGTGTGACATCCTAAATTCTACCCATGTTGTCTGTTAGGTAGGAAAAATGTGTTAGAATTTGAAGCAATGCAACAAATTTTTTGAAAGTGACACCCAAAATACCTGACTGTGAAATTCAAAATATATTGGCATATCTACAGTATCCTCAATTGTATTTATAGATATTGTTATTATGAATTAGATTGAAAAAAAGGAAGAAAAAAAACCCATTGTGATTTATATTCACAGTATTTAAAAAAAAAAGATTAAATTTTAATCATACATTGTTTATAGAATAAAGTTTCAGGAATAAAAATTTCATTGTCAGCCAAAAGTGTTAATTAGTTATAACAATTTAAGAGATGAGTGTACTTACTAATGTTTTGAAATGTTAAAATTAATTTAAATTATTCTCCATGACTGAATCAATTATTGAGTAATATAAACAAAATCTAATTTTTTTTTTTTCAAAATTGATAAAAAAAAACCAAAAAAAAAACAACAAAACAAATCCATTACTTGTCATCCCTGCTCCCCTTGAAGTAGGTATTGATTGTTTCAACATTCAAAATTTAAGAAAATAACAATAATTAATAAACAATGTGCTCATAAATCAAATCACACAATCCTAATTGTAAAATTGATTATCTGCATGTTTTTTTTTTTAATGTTTGCTCATTTTTCCCAACCCTATGATATCATCAAAATATAAATGTCAGTATATTTCTCAATGGAAATGAAACAACTATATTTGTATCAGTATAAGGACTAAAATCAGCATCCCTGTTTGTGGGTATTTCAACAATTAAATGAAAATTGGATGTTAAAAAAAAGATATAAAAAAGGATTAAACATTCACTTATGCCAATAAGCAAGTATCTATCAATACAACTTTTCAATCTGCTTGTAAATAAATAGGTGTCATATCCAGATTTATAGTGCACAGGTACATGTGCATATCCTGTTCAGACACATTATAATGACTCTTGGTTGACCAGTCCTTGCTCTATTATGTCCTCTTACACTGAGCTTTAAGCTGAGAAATAAAGTTGTAAACCAAACTATTAAAATTATATAGGAATTACACTCAAGAAGAATGTTTAAGATGTTTTAATCTGAATTAATAGCAAGTAAATCGGGCAAAACAAGTGAGCATTTATGGTAACTAAGGCTTCCATGTTTACAGAAAATTGTAAATCTTTACAGGATTGGCATTAAACAAAATGATGCCATTTATATGATCGATGCGTAAAATGTGTTGATTTTTGTTAGTGCACCAAGCATAAATGTTGCTCTTTGAATGGCCTTCTGCACATGACACATGCTTTAAAAATAAACAAGTGCTCGGTTGGTGTAAAAATCATGGGTAAATTAAAGTACCAAAGTCAATTTACCATAAATATCACAATATAATTTATTTGTTTATAACAGAGCATTTGCATTAACTAATATATAAGTTTATCGATGTCAAAATGACACAACCGTTTACATGTGTGTAGCGGTCTGGGTAGCTCAGTGGTAGAGCACTCGCCTATAGTGCGGGAGGTCCCGGGTACGATCCCCGGTCCGACCCTGCATTTTTCTCCTTCCTGTTACAGTTTGGTGGCCAGTGTGGCCCTCGGAAGTGATGGACTGACATATATTCGGCCGTATAAAGTCCATCTGAGGGAATTTGGGGTGAGATTTCCCATAGGATCATGGGAAACTCAAGAATAACAGGGGAGGAATGTAGCGGTCTGGGTAGCTCAGTGGTAGAGCACTCGCCTATAGTGCGGGAGGTCCCGGATTCGATCCCCGGTCCGACCCTGCATTTTTTCTCCCGCTTGTTACATGTGTAAATGTGGAAGCATGAATGGTTACACTAATGAAAATAGAAAAAAATAATGAAATCTGATATTAACAAACATATATATATCTTGATTTTAAAAATCAGTGATAACTTGACACTTTGTAGTTGGGGCAATAATCATTTATGATACGACCTCAGTGAATTTCAAAAGTCTGTGCATTGTCTCCCATTTGATACGTTTAACCTATATTTGATATTCATTAAATATGCATTGCAAAATAATAATATACATAACAAAAATTTACTTATTTCTGAGACAGTAAACTGCACTGGCATCATAGTCGAACAAAAGCTCCTTAGAGCTTATGTTATTTGTTATTTAAATTTTTCGACTTTAAATAAAGATTTATTATTATTATTATTATTATCATTATGGCTTTCAAAGCCCTGCCTTATTCATGTTAATCAAAGCCTTGCAATGGATATATGTATTTTTGTCTTCATCAAATTCTTTACTAGCTAGCTAGCTAGCTTTGACACATAACTTTTGTATTTTTATTACTATGAAAAATAAACTATAAATATTGCTCACACAGGCAAGATGCGAGCACCTAATTAACTGTGTTACTTCGGGCAACGGATTAACTTATTGATAAAAGGGTGTTTCTACTTTCATTTTCGTTTTGCTTGCAGTCCAAAGGGAACGGTTTGTATATATTTGCTTTTGTGCATTCATACATCCATTTAATACGTTTTATTGATGAATGAAACAAACCCAAACAGTTTACACAGCTGTCAGGGCAGGTAAATGGAAAAATGCATATATTTCTTCACTGGAAACGATGAAAGTCTACATTTCACCGTCTTCCGCCTACCATTTCTCATACCGGAAAAGATCCTAAACATTGCGCATGCGTGCTTGTATTTCTCATAAGACTGACAGATCTCACGCTACAGCGTCTTACCTTTACTTGTCATTTGATTTTTTTTCGGGAATCCCCGGTCGTATTTCCGGTAGATGGCGCGACGGTACTTTGACTTATAAATATCACTTCCGGTTTTTTGACAGATCGGCGCGAAGTTCGTTAATATAATAATAATAATAATAATAAGTTTTATTTAGAGTCGGTATATAATATAAATACAAACAACACAAGCTCTGGAGAGCTTTTGACCGACACATGCAGATACAAATAAACATATATCAGACATAAAACATACAATAAGCATAAAAACATACAAATTGGCATAAAACATACTTCGAACATAAAAAAGCATACAAAAGGCATAAAACATACAGCAGACATTAAAATATACATCAGGCATAAAGCATAAAAATCACATAAACATACATAAAATATGCAAATATACACATCCAGCATAAAACATACATGGCAATTAAAAACATGAAGTATTGAGAGAATAAAATACTGATACTTAGCACTAAAAGCAGATTGGCATGTTAAGCAAAAACACTAAAAGCAGTTAAGCAAAATAAGCAGAGGCATTTAAAAAAAAACAGTTAAGCATAGTAAGTAAAAGCACTAAAAGCGAATAAAAGCATAGTAAGCAAATGCACTAAAACAGGTTTATAAGCACAGTAAAAGAAAAAAAAAAAACATATGGTAAAGCATATGGTAAAAAGACATACCAGACAATATCAGTCACTTTAAGTAAAAGAACATGCTGTACAATTACAAATTTTGCCATTCCAAGACTGTAGAAGATTTTTAAATTGATTAAAATTTCCTGATTAAAATTTTTAAATTGATTAAAATTGATTAAAATTGATTAAAATCAATTTTTTGATGTAAAATCGTTTTTACATATTAACAGTTGAACATCAACGATAGTTACAATACCAGATTATTTAAAATGGATAATATTGGAAACTGGAGTTTGAAGAAATTAAAAATGGAGCTCAGTTTTAGGAAGGTCGCCGAAGGTCGCGAAAGCGAAGCTTTCCCTATAGACAACGCGTGTACATGTTTTTAGAACGAATAAAAAAACGAAATTTCTATTACCACTATACCACAATGGTATACTGGTGAGTATACCGGTGTTCAAGTGGCGCAGTGGTTAGCGCTTCCGCCTATCACCAATGCGACCGGGGTTCGATTCCCAACGTCGTATGTGATAAGGTATGAGGTCACCTGCTTGAGCACGTGGGTTTTTCTCCGGGTTCTCCGGTTTTCCTCCCACATCAAGATCTCACGCGCGCTACAATCCGGGCCAACGAGCTAGATTAATATAAGTTGGATTACTTGTTTCTAAATCGTTGTAAAAGAAATAAAGTTTATGTTACTGGTGAGTTGAAAATTTTGTGTCAAATTCACGTGAAATTTCCCGCAATAAGCCTCCATATTGAATCACGAACAAGTCACATCCACGGGACCTCGCGAGACTTTAAAATCCTTTCAAAAGTACTCGGGACTTTTCGTTATAAATATAGAAAGATACAATAGACATCGAACGGTTTGACCTAGCGAGGTTATGGCCCTATCCAGTACCAAAGTATACCAATAGAAACCAAAATACATCTGACAGTTTTGTAAATTACTATCAAAGTTACCAGCTGCGCTTTCTAAATGGTCACACCGTCAGTCATATTATAAAGCAAAATAAAGCGGCTATAATTTAATTGTTTTGGGGTTTTTCCGTTGATTTATGGTTTCTAGCAATATATTTTACTGTTTAAAACAAATTTCACTCAACTTTGTGGAAGAAATATGTGCTTTATGCTAATTTTTTTCTATAAATGTGAAGATATTTGCCAAGCCGCCATATTTCATTAAATGCGCATGCTCACTTCGTGTTTCCTTATGAATGAACTACCGAAAAATGGAACACCTTCTTTCCTGTAAGACTTTCCTGGTGCCGTAATCATGCTTACTGAATTTATAATAATAATAATAATAATAATAATAATAATAATAAAAGTAATGATTTTGTTTTTTCATTTTCTTATGTTTTTCGCTCTTGTTTTTAATAATAAAAATTGTAAAAGAAAATAATAAATATTTTTTTGTTAGGCTGCTTTTTTTTAAAAAAAAAGAAAATTCAGTCTGGCAGCACCGGAAAAGTTTCGGTCCCTTTTGATTCTTAACTAAAGTTATTAAATTAGTGAAACTGGAAAAAAAATTATTATTTATAAGTTCTCCCGGGGCCTCATCAGTTAGAGAAGAGAACTTTACCTTAATTAAGTCATGCATTAATAACTATCACCAAATTATTTACAGAATATACAAAAAAGTATGATATAATATATACATAAAAATATCAAGAAAAAGTCGGATTTCGCACATATGTACGTGTGCTACAGGCACAGCACCCTGACCAGTATGTTAAAATAAAAAAGTACTTGATGGGAGAAAAAATCTGATGTGATATTTGGATTCTTTAGGGTCTTAAGCCTATAGTTTGTTCATTTCGTGAAATTTGGTCTAAAAATGGGTTACATGTTTTTGCAATTATTTTCAAAAATTTCGTAAAAAGGCTTCAAATTGTTATAACTTGACTATTTGAACAGATAAGGACATGGGGTCTTCAGTTTTGACTATTACTTGAAATGACCTTTAAAATAGGATCAAGGTCACAAATCAAGGTAATTTGTGATTTATGCAATTTTAGGCAATTTTCTTACAAATTTTAACAGATATATGAATTCAAAACATTGTTAAAATGTTCCCCATGACAAAATTTAATCAAATTACTGAAAGTACTGGAAAGGGGTTAGCCTGGTAGCCGGGAAAGTAAGGATAAAATTTTGATCATTTCACTTTCCAACAGAAAGTGCCTGGAGAAATTCAATTTCTCAAAAAAAAAGTCGGTCCTTTGATTGGATTTTGGTAGACTTTTAGCTTTGTGGAATTATGAACGCTATATTTGTCACAAAATATATGATGTTGTAATAAGCTTTAGATCAGGCCCCATTTTGAATAGACTGTTAACTGTGATTGTGTGTGAAACACCATTTCTCAATTTCTCCCTTATATTTCGAAATAAAGGATCAAATAGGCTCACCTGATAGAAAATGACCGGTAAAAGTGTTTTGATGCAAAATAAAATCCTCTTTATGATATTTTGAGAGTTGCATTAAACAAAATAAATATTTATTGAAACTGTGTAGCAAAATATCTCTCAACAAAAAAATCTTATTCAGTAATGACTTGTATGTAAAATAACCACCTAAATACAGGAAGACCAACATCTTAGTTTTTTTACTCACGACCTTTGACAAAGCTTAATTACCCGTTGCAATACATCGAAAAGTAATTTTTTCCAAAAAAAATGTTTAAAAAGCCGCAAAAGTACGAAGGTAAAAAGCTATGCCATGAACTTGGATTTGATCTTGGTCATTGAAGTTTCATTGAGATCTGTTCAGTTGTTTGAGCAGAGATCATTAATCATTGCAGATTATTACATGACTGCTGTTATTGTTAACATTCATAGCAGGTCGTATTTATATATATTTTGTCTTCAGACAAGGTGTACAAACTATAAACATTTATGTAAAAACTATTGGAAAAGTTGAAAATCAATACTTAATAAGAAATATCTAGTCAAAGCTCATTTATAAGTAGCTAATAAGCACACAGGAACTATAAAACAATGAATAATTTCTAATACATTAACCATTTCAGTATACTTATGCAGTTTTGATTTTGACCTTTGAACCTTATGACCATGAACCATATATCAAAATGATCATCATATCAAAACCTACAATAATCTAATATGCATGCCTATACAAAAAGTTTATAGTTTTCAAGATAATTATCAATTAAAGCCTTTTTATGCAGCTATGACCTTGAACTTTGTAACATTGACTTTGAAAAATATCAAAATGATCTTCATATCAAAACCTACAATACTCTAATATACATGGCTATACAAATGAAAATAGTTTTCAAAATAATTAACAATTTAAGACTTCTAATGCAGCAATGGCCTTATTCTTTAAACATATGACCTTGAGACTTATATCAAAATGACCATCATATCAAAACCTACAACGTTTTAATATACATGTTTCTACAAGAAGATTATAGTTTTCAAGATAATTTACCCATTTCCTTTTTTTATTCAGCCCCGACCTTGACCTTGATACCTATGACCTTGAATCATATATAAAATAATCAGTATAATAAAACCTACAATATTCTATTACACGTGCCTATACAATAAGTTTATAGTTTTCAAGATAATTAACAATTTAAGACTTCTTATGCAGCTATGACCTTGACCTTTGAATTTATGACCTTGAATCATATATCAAAATGATTGCCATATCATTACTTACAATATTTTCATATACATGTTTAAAAAAACGTTAACATTTTTCAAGAAAAGATGAAGAGATGTACAAACTGACACTAAACTAGTTAGCCACTTATACTATGCTGTGCTATGTTGATGGCATTTAACAACCTGGCAAAGATAGGTTTTAGCAATCAAATTGGCATTGGAAAAGAAAACTGAAGTGTCCAAAAAATCAGACTAGTTTTGTTAGAAAAACTAAACAAATGACAGAGGAACTAACACTTCAGAGGTAAGGCACTCTGATATGCAAACTGGCACCTAAGCCCACTAGGCCAACACCAACTGAATACAGGCTTGATGGTTCAGAGGCAGAACATTTTCTTCCAAAGCAGGGTGGGGTGGAGTGTAGGTTGGGATGTTGGTTCAATCCCTGGCCAGGTCAAACATAAGACTTAAATTTGAGGAGAGAGTACTGACTGTTGAAACATTGTCATTCTGTGAAAAAGGGCTGGGTACTTGTCTAAAGCAGACTGACTCTAAGAGCTTTTATGTGAAAGTTGCTGAGTATGGCAAACAGTAAAACACACTTACCATCTTGCACATGCACAAACTTCTTTAATTTATTCTAAGAAATTCATAAACTTACTCTTGTCTTACTTACTGGCTGAAAAATTGCTACTGCAACATAAAACAGCATAACAACCAACAAACCTCTCATTTAATGCTTTAGAGTATTTGTTTGAACCCAATTTCTTTAGTAAAGGCATAAAACTTGTTGAATAGAGCCAAATTACATATCATACCACTCATGATAGAAATAATTAGAAAAATGTTTTCATGAAATAAATCTGTCGACGAGTACACACAGTAGTGGAATTATTACAATTAGTTGTTCCTCAATTTTAAATAGAAATTATGCCTTTCATTGGTTGTTATCAAACCATGTAGGACAGTTAAAATGTTATTTCGAAGCAAGTCTTAAAGTTAATTACCTAAATAAGTTGATATCAGTAATTTGAAAAACTAATGCTGCATGTTTGTCCCTATCATAATTCGCCCTAGGTTGTAAAAAGGAGAAAATGATGCAGACTGTTGTATAAGTAGCCAATATTTATTGGTTTTCTGATATTATATGCCAACTTTGATTCTATATAGGGTATACTGGAGTGGAGTGGAGAGGGCAAATGGTGTTTTAGAACCTGTTAAGACACCCATTCTTTCACATAAATATCAGGTAGTCTGTCTTAAGCTGATGGAGTAAACTGGAGTGCCAGGAGAAAGACAAAGGCTTTCAACAAGCAAGTGTAAAACTTTCTTATTCTAGGTTCTGTCACTGTGTGATTCAAACCTTCTCAGTGAGATGTACTTTGATCTGTAAGCATGTGATTTAATTTCATCTAATGGGGCGTCACATCCCAGTCAAGAATATTTCGCTTATATCAAGACGTCTCCAGCTGTAGGTGAAGTGGCAGAAATATTTACCTTTGCAGTGTGCTCAGGGCAGTGTGTAGGGAGGTAGGGGGGGGGGGGGTTCTTTAGTGTACCATGTGTGACAGGGTAAAATTCTGACAATGGACACCAGTTTTTAAGGTCTACTCTGAAGGACCCTGTGATTTTCATTTCTAAATGGCAAGTACTTGGCAAAAGAATAGTAACTATAAGTTTTCTAGTCTTGGTCAGCCCCATTCTGAGTTCAAACCCCAACATCCAACATACAGAGGGAGGACTCTACCAACTGAACAACCATAATGATGTAAGCAGGTGACCTAGACCATTTGCCCACCAATGCCCTAATGTTGGGGTTCTTTAATAACATGAAAAGAAATTTCTGGAGAAAATGTTCATTAACAGCTACATGAAAAAAGATATTGCCAATACAAACAAGTTCCAGTTTATATATGTCAATTTGACTCTTGTCAGTAGATGGATATTATGTAATGGATTTCAAGAATCGTATCTTGTGTAGTTCAAAGGTGTCCATTTTTACAAATAAGGGTGCATTCTGGTTTACGGTATCTTGTTCAGATCTAATGCAATGTTTGACTACTTTCAAATAAATCTTGAAAAGCCTTAACAGCATGATGTTTTTCTTTATTTGCTTGTTGCTCCTTCAGTCTGTTATTTCTGAAAAGAAAAAAAAAAAAAAAAAAAAAAAAAAAAACAAATACATAAACTTTTCAAATATTTTTTTTTTCAAATGAGTTTGAAAAATGAATCGTATTCAACATTCCTGAGAAAATATTGAAATACACATTTACTTGAAAAAAGTATATCGAGACCTTTGAGTATAACTTGACAAAGCAAAAATAGGTTAAAAACATTATTAATGAAGAAAAATCATTTAATCTTGGTGTTACTGTTATAAAGTTGTTGCAATATATTTTACTTACAATGAGACGTCTCAAACTAAAGTATAATCAGAAATGTTTTACACTCAGTTATCTGTCTGTAAAATGAAACTTCTGAAAAGGATTTTTATTTTCTTGATAAAATGTATTGCCAATAACTCGACCCAATATACATTGTATACTTAATCTTTCCATAATTAATTTGTGATTATTCAGCTGCTGAGAAATTTTGCATGAAGGCAAATTGAATAAGTCTCTCTTTTTTTTTCTCTCTCATTTTTTCCATGTAAAACATAAGTGTATATCATGAACTTTTTTATTCATGTAATCAGTTTACTATGCATAGAACGGCAAATCAGCAATATGACCTGTGACTGTCCTAGATTAAGGCCAGAGCTAATAATGTTCTGTTTCATTGTTATTCTACCATAATGTTTTCTGTGCAGTAGTTGTGTGTATTAATTAAAAAAACTCCCAAAATTTAGATAGTTAGAAAATAAATATACATGATATATATTTTGAACATGTACATAAAAACTCTTTTACCTTATTTCATTGCCTAGTCACTCTCAAGTTATTGTCAACATGGAAGAAGACTGAAATGGTAAATTATCTTGAAAATCATTACCATGTTGTACAAGCACAAATTATTAGTATTATTATGTTACTTTACGCCTTTTTATTTTCTAAAATTTATTTTAATTTTTAGCTCACCTGAGCCAAAGGCTCAGATGAGCTATTGCAATCTATCACCGTCCGTCGTGCGTCGTCCGTCGTGTGTAAACTTTACATTTTAATCTTCTCCTCCAAAACTACTATGCCAAATTTGATGAAACTTTGTGATTATCATGCCTGGGTAACAGCCTTTCAAAATTGTGTTCTGGGTTTGGCCACGCCCAACAAGATGGCCGCTGTTACTAAAAATAGCAAAAAGACAAAAAAATCTTCTTCTCTGAAACCAAAAGGTGCAGGCAAATTTTGATTGGATGTTTGGATTCAGCATACCTGGGAACATTAAAATTGTGTTTTTCAAGTAAATTGAGCAAAAAATAGGTTACGCGTTTTTGCGTTTAATTTAAAAAATTTCATAAAATCGCTTAAATTGTTATAACTTGACTATTAGAACAGATAATGACATAAGGTTTTCAGTTTTGACTTTTTCTTGAAATGACCTTTAAAAATAGGTCAAGGTCACAAATCAGATCATGACCTAATTTGTGATTTATGCAATTTAAGGCAATTTTCTTGCAAATATTAAGAGATTTATGAAATCAAAACATTGTTAAAATGTTAAGCATGACAAAATTTAAAAAGGTAACAAGTTTCGTAACTATATGATAATCCATGTAAGAGTTGTTGCCCCTGAAATGTTATTTTTGGCTTATAAATACTAAAATTGTGCATTGAATGAAAAATTTAATGTTTTTGTATAGGCATGTATATTAAAAAATTGTAGGTATTGTGACAACAATCATTTTGATATATGGTTCAAGGTCATATGATCAAAGGTCAAGGTTACATCTGCAAAAGAAGACTTAAATTGCTAATTATCATGAAAACTATTAACTTTTTGTATAGGCATGTATATTAGAATATTGTAGGTATTAATATGATGATCATTTTGATATATGGTTCAAGGTCATATGTTCAAAGGTCAAGGTCACAGCTGCAAAAGAAGACTTAAATTGCTAATTATCTTGAAAACTGTGTAACTTTTTGTATAGGCATGTATATTGTAATATTGTAGGTATTGACATGACGATCATTTTGATATATGGATCAAGGTCATATGTCAAAGGTCAAGGTCACAGCTGCAAAAGAAGACTTAAATTGCTAATTATTTTAAAAATTAATGACTTTTTGTATAGGCATGTATATTAAAATTTTGTAGGTATTGATATGACGAACATTTTGATATATGGTTTAAGGTCATATGTTCAAAGGTCAAGGTCACAGCTGCAAAAGAAGACTTAAATTGCTAATTATCTTGAAAACTATTAACTTTTTGAATAGGCATGTATATTAGAATATTGTAGATATTGACATGGCAATCATTTTGCTATATGGTACATGGTCATATGTTCAAAGGTCAAGGTCACAGCTGCAAAAGGAGACCGAAATTGCTAATTATCTTGAACACTATTAACTTTTTGTATAGGCATGTATATTTGAATATTGTAGGTATTGCAACAATGATCATTTTAATATATAGTACAAAGTCATATGTTGAAAGGTCAAGGTCACAGCTGCAAAAGAAGACTTAAATTGCTAATTATCTTGAAAACTATTAACTTTTTGTATAGGCATGTATATTAGAATATTGTAGGTATTGATATGACAATTATTTTGAAATATGGTTCAAGGTCATATGTTTAAAGGTCAAGGTTACAGCTGCAAAAGAAGACATAGATTGCTAATTATCTTGAAAACTATTAACTTTTTGTATAGGCATGTATATTAGATCATTGTAGTTATTGCAGCATTGATCATTTTGATATATGGTTTAAGGTCATTTGTTCAAAGATCAAGGTCACAGCTGTAAAAGAAGTCATAAATTGCTTATTATCTTGAAAACTTAAACTTTTTGTATAGGCGTCTATATTAGAATATTGTAGGTATTGACATGATGATCATATATTGTTCAAGGTAAAGTATGTTCCAAGGTCAAGGACATAGTTGCATAAGTATACTGAAATTTGTTAATGATTTGGAAATTATTAATTGCATTACAGTTACTTCATGCATATTATATAAGGTACTTATAAATGAAATGTGAGTGGATATATTTCCTTTTAAGTTTTGTGGGAGTTCTTGAGAAAACCTTTCAAGTTTCTGTACTTAACATATTGTCTAGTGCAGTTTCCAAAGAATATTGGACATATCTTCAGGTGAGCGTTAAGGCCCATGGGCCTCTTGTTTTTTAATAAATCCCAATTTACATTGCCGATTTTTTCCAGACAAGATGATTGTAACTTTTTGAATGTCAGTATTGAATGCATTGTCATAAAGCACAAATACTTGATTAGATTACAGTGTATACTATAAAACATATTTTAATGACAAGACCCAGCTAATAAAAGGTCAGGGTTTTAACCAAGTCAAAGAGTTGGGGCGAAAAACTCCGGATTAAATTAATATAGAACACAATTAATATGGTTTAAAACCAATGATTTGTAAAGTCTTAAAAATACCACATTCTGAATTGTTATTTTATTTTCTTTGCAACACTACACAATACACACGACAATTTCTATATTTGCTGAGTTCATGGTTGGTATTCTAGGGTGCTTTTCAAAAACTTGAGGGAATCTAAGTGTCAAGAATATCCAATGCATATCTTTAAAATCGACGACATATTTCGCTTCGGAAAGCACCTGAAATTCAATTAGTGCATAAAACCTTTGACGTCATAATAGCGATTGTCTCACGTCAGTTCGTCGACGTCATCGACATTTCTGAACATTTTATTTTTCATCTTTTCAGGATTAAAAATTTCATAAGTCCGAATCGGAAACTTGTAGGGCTTATATAAACTCGCCGCAAATCGGTGATTTTTAATCAACTTCCGATTCAAAGTGAACATGGTGCAGTTATAAACAAATTTTCATTTATTTTTTTAATAAACATAATTCATCTGATTTGAATTTTTCATACCTCTACCGAATTCTTATTCGTTATTAATTTTGGTTTTCTGTAGACCGGATCAAAAACGATATTATTTTGTCAATTTAATTTTAATTGAAATTAATGTGTTTTTGATTGAATTCTGCATTTGAATATCAAGTCTTCAAGATTTTGATTTTTCAGGATTTGACATTTCTCAACAAAATTTAATTTTGATTGTGAACTCTCAGGCTTTTACTATCTCTTGTTCTTGTTTATTTGATTTTTCAGGATTTGAAACTGGGAATAGACACAACTTTCTAGTTAATATTTGAATTCAGAATTTGACTTGCAACACCTTGATTATTCAGAATTTTAATAAACTTTGGCATCAGGATTTGAAATTAATATTTTAATAAACTTTGACTTCAGGATTTGAAATTTAGAATTTTAATAAACTTTGACATCAGGATTTGAAATTCAGAATTTTAATAAACTTTGACATGAGGATTTGAAATTCAGAATTTTAATAAACTTTGGCTTCAGGATTTGAAATTAAAATTTTAATAAACTTTGACATCAGGATTTGAAATTCAGAATTTTAATAAACTTTGACATCAGGATTTGAAATTCAGAATTTTAATAAACTTTGGCATCAGGATTTGAAATCAAAATTTTAATAAACTTTGGCAATCAGGATTTGAAATTCAGAATTTTAATAAATTTGACATCAGGATTTGAAATTCAGAATTTTAATAAATTTGACATCAGGATTTGAAATTCAGAATTTTAATAAACTTTGACATCAGGATTTGAAATTCAGAATTTTAATAAACTTTGACATCAGGATTTGAAATTCAGAATTTTAATAAACTTTGACATCCGGATTTGAAATTCAGAGTTTTAATAAACTTTGGCATCAGAATTTGAAATTAAAATCTTAATAAACTTTGTTATCAGGATTTGAAATTCAGAATTTTAATAAATTTGACATCAGGATTTGAAATTCAGAATTTTAATAAACTTTGGCATCAGAATTTGAAATTCAGAATTTTAATAAACTTTGCATCAGGATTTGTAATTCAGAATTTTAATAAACTTTGACATGAGGTTTTGAAATTCAGAATTTTAATAAACTTTTACATCAGGATTTGAAATTCAGAATTTTAATAAACTTTGACATCAGGATTTGAAATTCAGAATTCTAATAAACTTTGACATCAGGATTTGAAATTCAACAAAAGTTAAGTTTGATTGTGAACTCTTAGGTTTTACTATTGTTATCGAATTTGAGTTTTCAGGATTTGAAACTTTGAGAATACACAACTTTCTAGTTAATATCTGAATTTAGGATTTGAATTGCAACACCTTGATTATTCAGAATTTTGATAAACTTTGGCATCAAGATTTGCAATTCATGTCAGGTTTATTTTTCTGTGTTTTGAATATATCAGGATTTGAATTGACATCCTTGCATAATTTAAATTTTTTTATCTTGCATCAATTCTGAGGGCTTTGACAATTTCTTATTTGAATGTCTGGTGGTAAACATGCCAGGTTTCTAAGAGTTGGAAATAAATAGTAGCTATATTAGACTTAATGGTTATTATATGTTGTTGTTGTTGTTGTTTTTTCTTCTTTTTTGGAGTGTGTGAAAGCAGTATGGTTTTTAAGAAATTTTTCAATTATTAGCAGGCAGTGGCGATTTGATTCTTGATATTTGAAACCTAAGAACAAAAGAAAACTTTTATCAGCGAGAACTCAATCATGCGAGAGTCAAGGTTTTATCAGATAGTCTTGGGGGATTTTCACCAAGGTGCCAGTATTTTTTCTTCATACTCTAGAGGTAGACAATGTGTTGCAAATTGTGCAGTTGCCATTAGTTATTCTATTATAAAACCATTCCATTGTTGGTCTCGTCATGCAGTTGCCTACATTCACTGTCTTTTTAAAAAAACCTTGCCAATGATGTTTCACTGTCAGAATTTTTCTTGTTGTGGCACACAGTTGCTATAGGCATATACATCAGCATTTTTGTTTGTCTGTAACACTTGTCTCTTTCCTTTTGTCAGAGTTGACTTACCCACTTGGCTGCCTCAGTCCCCTTCTAAAGTCAAGGGCAACATCCAAAAACTGATTTCTGATTAAATGAATATTGCTGTGCCATAAACATGTATTTTATTAACATTTGTCTGGATATGAATTGGTTTGTTCATACATAAAGGCTGATACTTGAAGATCTGGCCCCAGTTTCACAATCATTCACTCAACTGAGTGTACACTCAACTCAAATATTCCTATTTTTCTCTCGTCAATATTTTTAAAAATTTTAAGTTTTATGAGGCAATATTTTGTTTTATTCAACAAAACTACACTAAACAATTTAGATATAACATCAGATACTCAATTTTAACTCTGTAATGTCTTAAAAATTGACATTAAAATATTCCCAAATTTGTGTTGAGTGTACACTCAATTGAATGAATGATTGTGAAATTGGGGCCTGGTGAATATTTGCAGTTGTTTGTTCTTTTCCATGGAATAAAATTTAATCTATGCATTCGAGATACTTGCATAATTCCCTACACGTCAAAATATTGCAGTGAGATGATGCTTCAGTACCTTCAGTACTTTGATTCTTATTTATTTTTCATTTAAAGCTGCATTAAGTTTTCTAAAGAAAAAATTAAAACGGTACTAATCTATCTATTGATGTTCCTAATGGACAATGTTACATTTGGTTCAACGATAAAAGCTCGAATAAATGCAGAAATCACAATATTTACCCATCGAGATGCAACATTTAGGATCTAATATTAGAACATGGTTACGTCATCAAAAACCCGGGTAATTTAAACACAACTTTCAAAACGGTGAAATACGATAAATTAAACACAGAACTTCGTTGAATTTGTCATTTGTGACTTAGTAAGGGATACAAAACACCATTTCAAATACATCCGGATATAAATGAAGGACAATTAATGTAGTCTGTTATGTTTCACTTTCGGTTCTAGGGTTTTTCCGTACATCCGACATGATCCGTGCGCATGCTCCAAGCTCATAATTACCATCGTAAAACTCTGACCAACCGGTCAGAGGATTCCGTTTATTTACAGCTAAAAGAAATGAAATTTTAGAAAATGAATGTCACGGATCGTGGTTAGAAGATATCTATTTTTAAAAAAATATATTTTTAGAAAATCAAAAAAAATTCAGAAAATTGATAACCTTAATGCAGCTTTAAAACTGTATGATTTTAGCCGCCATATAATATTTTGAGAAAATGTACGTTAGGGTTATTTCGTAAACTTTGCAAGTGCTATGTTCAAAATTCCTTAAACAAAAAATACTGCTATATTGTTTGTTTGTTTTTTTTTTTTTTTTCATTGGTTTAAGGTCCTTAAATCTTAGATAATATGTCTCTTTTGATAAAACTTAGACAGAGAGAAATTATCAGCAGAAGTTGTTTAGAACTGAATTTTTGCACAGAGAACTCAGAAAATCAGTTAACTCTGAACCTGAATTTGACTTTCACCAGCAAATTTTAATATGTCACTTGATAAACCTTACGTTGGATGAAGAATTAGGAAGAAATGCTTGATACTGGATACGATATTTTTTCAATTGTTTTTACGTAGGAAAGTCGAAGACTTTTCTAGTTATGTCGTTGTTGGTAACTGAGGCACCGTAACTATGTCAGTTTTCTTGAGCACTACTGTATACTTGCGTACCAAAGAAGTAGACCTGTACATCACAGCACAATCTGTGTGTTACAAATGCATTTCTGGTTTTATTTAATTCAATTTCGAATCACACATTTTAGAGAAAAAAAGAAAGTAACACGGACAAAAAATTAATAAATAAAGAATAAATGAATAAATAAAACTGCTACCCCAATACACACAGAGTTGCGAAGTAATTCGCTTTTTTCCGGGGTTGGAAATTTGCATATCAACTGTATTGAAAACATGTATGAATAGATAAACGAACAACAATGATTCTGTAAATGAAAATATATAGAGAATCCCTATGAAAACAAAAATAAAAAATATTTATTAAAGAATAAAAAAGAAGGTCATAAATGAAATATAGAGGGTATAGTTCGCATTGCAGAAATAGGTCACGGACTGTTACGTATGCCATTTTCGGTAAAACTTCTTCTTGTCTGTGTATATTCTTCCAATTTTGGAACACCGTCATAAGTTGACTTAACTGTTTATGGTAACTAGACTTACCCGTGTATATAACCAAATTAGCAATAACAGCAATACCGACATGTGTCGACTTGGACATTAAATCATTTTCTGGAATCCTTGACCAGAGGGATTCGTCATTTTTTCTCATCCAATGAAATTATTTGAAAACGTCACTTCCTAATTTCATCAGAAAAAATGTGTTTGTTGTTGAAATGGTGTACCGACAGGAGTTGTCATGCACGATTTTCTCAGCAATGGACATAAATTTTTATCAACTCTCACTTCCATACAGAATAAAAGCACTTTAGTTTCAGGTATAATTTTTATTGGGTTTACATAAAAACGTAAGTACGTGTGGGCTTGGTTTCAGGATTTCGGTATTTTCGTCCCTTGTGTTTTTTAATGTTATATATTTCGGAATTTTTTGAAGTTTGTTAAAAATGGATTTCGGGCAAAGTTATCGATATGTATGAACTAGTACCAACCTTGTATGTAATAAAAACACCAATAAATAATATTTCAAACAAAAATACCGAAATCCTGACACCAAGCCCCTGTGGTCTTGAGTAACGATGTACAGAACGATCCATCGCGCCAAAACACATCGAAACAACAACAAACAACGATGTTTGTTCTTGGTTCTATTCAATCTTTATTAAAAAGCACTCTGTATTATATGCTCCACCTGAATTCCAGCAAAATCATGTCCGGAATTATAGACAAAGAATTGCCGTCCGAAAAAGAGGAAATTTAAAAAATACTAGTAGATCTATTAAAATTTCAAAGAGAGGATGTCCGAAAGCATTGAAGGACAGGAATTTTGGGTATTTTAGGAAACGGAGTGATTATTCACACGTACGGTAGAATAACGCATGTTGTTGGCTGGCATTATTTACACGTACGCATGCGCAGTACGATAACTTATATCAGCCGTATACGGACAAGGTGTATGTTCAATGAAGTATATCGGACCTATGGTCCAATGATTTAATAAGATACGATGAGTAATATAAGAACACATGAAATAAATTATCTAACTAATATGTATAGAATTAAAAAATTATTATTTATAAAAATAAATAATCATGTATAATAAAAAAATAATAAAAAAAATCATGTATAATAATAATATAATTATGTCTAATATACTAAGATAAAATAATTATTAAATAAAAAGTTATTATTAAATAAAAAGTTTGATAACGACAATATGTATAGAATTTAAAAATTATTATGTATAATAATAAAATAATCATGTATAATAAAAAAAAAATCATGTATTAGAATAAAATAATTATGAATGATAATAAAATAATTATGTGTAATATACTAGGTAAGATTAAAAATATATCATTAAAATATAATAAAAACAAATAAATTGATTATTAAATGTGAAAAATTTAATAACGACAATACTAATTATATTATATAAAATTAAAAAAAATAATTGAAATACACTAATTAAAATTAAAAATAAATTATTACAAATTATTAATTAAGAAAAATAATTTATTATTAAGTTAAATTAAAATTTAAAGACATAATCAAATCAAGACGTGTGTACGGATAAAAAATTAGTTATTAATTTATGAATAGTGTTCATGAATCTTATTCAACTAGTTAACGCAATCGTTCGCTTTGATTACTATTGTGATAAGGACGTGATCACAGGAGTCCGCTAATGAAATAATGTAATTAACGCCTTGAACACAGGATGCTGAGTAATTAAGTGAGCGTTCGTGTCAACGTAATTAATTACCTTTGAACATGAAAATGAACACAAAAATGAAATTGACGCAGAATGCTAACAGACGAGGTTTTGACGGCGACACAATCTCAGCTAAAATCTCAATTCAAAATTCAGGGTTTCAAGACAACTTTGCATTCGCAAAATATAAACTTATTCACACCCGTTTCTGGTTCTATGGTTCAAATTTTATTTGAAGGTCCCAATAGTTAAGGACATTGGATTGTAGTTTCAACGATCGATTGTGAAGACGGTCTTAAAAATCTATATGACAGTCTCAACAAACCAGCTTCTATTTAAACGATAAAACAAATCTGTGCAATTTTGAAAAGTGAAAACAAACATATCGAAATCAACCATAAACTAGTACAACAACAACCTGGTGGTTTAGATTGCGGTGTATTTGCAATTGCAATCAGTCTTGTTATCTGTTTACGAAAAGATCCGGCAACTTTCTTCTTTTATCAACAAGAAATGAAAGCACATTTGGTAAAATGCTTAGAACAATCTGAATTTACCCCATTTCCACATTTCATAAAGCCAAATAGACGTAACATAACAAAACATGGTCAACAAAAGATAGAATATATTATAGAGATGATTGCGGTGAATGGTTCCATGTATCTTGCGTAGACTCTGGACCAATTCAGTCTTTGGCAAAGTCTGATTCAACTTATTTTTGCAGCGATTTTTGTACTATGGAAAAACAATTGAATTAGTTTTTAAAAGTACTCTGTAAATAGTTGTTAAGTGATTTTTGAAATAATTATTTCATAAATAAATTTGTAAGGCCGGCACAATTAATTATCTGAGGTGATCAGTTGCGGCTTTATTCGTGAGATCCACATTCTATGTGCAACTTCAGATATATTGATTGTCCATATTTTTTTTTCATTTTGTTATCCATTTTAAACAAAACACAATAAAAAAAAAAATTCAAAATAAACAGTAAAATTTTTATTAAATCAAAATCATCGGGATGGATAACTAATCAAATAAATGGATCCCGTGAGAACCACGTCCTCTTCGTGGGATCTGGAAACATGAAAAGTTATTATATGAAATATTATTCAAATATTACAAAAATATTCACCCCTGGAACGCCCGAGTCACATTAATTACTGAATCTAGGATTCAGTTACTGAATCTAGGATTTAGTCTACTGAATCTAAGATTAAGTAATTTAACTCCAATGAACGCTACTAAATTGATTTTCTACTAAATGTGAATTTATCTATATTTTAGTGACTTAATTGAATTTAGTAGAGAAAATCCTAGATTTAGTTCACCGAAACGAAATTTAAGTACTTAATCTAGGATGAAGTAACTAAATCTAGGATTTACGCCACTTAATTACTTAAGTGTAGTTGTTACTATTTTTAGAAAATACTATTCAGATTGAGATGTAACATACAATTTGATTAGTTAATCGCTGGAACTTGCTTAAAATAACTAAATCATATATATTTCATTATTTTAATTCGTTTCATTTTATATTTTCTTTGATAATTATTTCAATGATAAAGAAAGAGAGTTTACGAGATTCAATAGCCAGGAATAATCATGTTGACCCTTTAAGAGTTCAGCAGCTTTATACCTATTCAGGATTATAAATGAATACTTGTGTATTAATCAAGATAACGATACCCCGTGCTAAATAGATCAGATAAAGTTAGAACACGGGAACATGTATACACGTACGTGTCTGACTTAATTAACAAAATAATCATAAATCACAGAAGTTTAAATGTAGTTAATTACTAATAAATATGTAATTAAATAATTCGATTTTTTTTCATTATTAGTTATCGTTAGGTTGACATTGTCTCTTTGGACTTCGTTTATTCGTTTGCACTTTTTCAGGCAAATTTTTTAAAAAATATTTATAATTTTTGCTAACATTTATTTTGATTATTTATATTAACGATATTTTAAAGTTGGCTTTATTTAAGAAAATGCTTTCTTGTTCGGAGAGAGAGAGAGAGAGAGAGAGAGAGAGAGAGAGAGAGAGAGAGAGAGAGAGAGAGAGAGATTATCACCGTAATCTGATGACATTTACTCATTTATTGACTCTCCATCCAGCACACGCACACGAACGTTCGAAAACAAACCCACACACACGCGCGCGCGCGAGAGTGACCTTCAATGTGACGCCCATATTATAGACATATGGACACATTTTGTGCCAAAGCATCCAAGGTTCATGAGGCTGGTTAGAATGCTTAAAAACACATTTATATATATACACAGTAGGGTAACATTATGTAAAGACATTTTGACTGACGAATTTAGCCCGTATCTCTATAATCTCCTCATTGTATAACTTTTTTTCTTAATTTCATGATAATGAGAGAGAGAGAGAGAGAGAGAGAGAGAGAGAGAGAGAGAGAGAATTGATTTTATGAATAAGTCATATGTATGGTGTTTTACGCCCAGTCAAGATTTATTTCACATATGTAGAGGCGGTCAATCAAAAAAGGAAATCTGAATAATGGGATAAAGCCCGTTGACCTTGTTGTACCTCTATATGTACATGTAGTAGCTAAGATATATGTAGCAACTTTTCTGGTAGCTATATGTAATAACTACTAGGTCACGTTATATGTTACAACTTTCTGGTAGCTATATGTAATAACTACTAGGTCACGTTATGTTACACTTTCTGGTAGTTATATGTAATAACTACTAGGTCACGTTATATGTTACAACTTTCTGGTAGTTATATGTAATAACTACTAGGTCACGTTATATGTTACAACTTTCTGGTAGCAATATTTAATAACTACTAGGTCACGTTATATGTTACAACTTTCTGGTAGCTATATATAATAACTACTAGGTCACGTTATATGTTACAACTTTCTGGTAGCTATATGTAATAACTACTAGGTCACGTTATATGTTACAACTTTCTGGTAGCTATATGTAATAACTACTAGGTCACGTTATATGTTGCAACTTTCCATTAGCTATATGTAATAACTACTAGGTCACGTTATATGTTACAACTTTCCATTAGGCTATATATAATAACTACTAGGTCGCGTTATATGTTACAAATTTCTGGTAGCTATATGTAATAACTACTAGGTCACGTTATATGTTGCAACTTTCCATTAGCTATATGTAATAACTACTAGGTCACGTTATATGTTTCAACTTTCCATTAGCTCTATGTAATAACTACTAGGTCACGTTATATGTTACAACTTTCCATTAGCTATATGTAATAACTACTAGGTCACGTTATATGTTACAACTTTCTGGTAGCTATATGTAATAACTACTAGGTCACGTTATATGTTGCAACTTTCCATTAGCTATATGTAATAACTACTAGGTCACGTTATATGTTACAACTTTCCATTAGCTATATATAATAACTACTAGGTCGCGTTATATGTTACAACTTTCTAGTAGCTATATGTAATAACTACTAGGTCACGTTATATGTTACAACTTTCTAGTAGCTATATGTAGTAACTACTAGGTCACGTTATATGTTACAACTTTCCATTAGCTATATATAATAACTACTAGGTCACGTTATATGTTACAACTTTCTAGTAGCTATATGTAATAAATTTTGGTTACTCAATTTGTGTACAGATTGTTTACGGGCCCCTAAATCCCAATAAGCCCTAAAAACAAGATAGTCTCACTGCCGTTCGACTAAGATTTAAATTAAAAACCACTGACCTAACCAAATTTTTTTTTTAAATTAAAAAATCATCTCTGAATTCTTCTGTACATAAGGCAAAATTTGAAATTTAATGACTTCAATGATCCAATTGGGCCTCACTCAAGATTACATCAGGGTATTTTATGGTTAATAAAGGTCAAATGAAATAATATGCAAATCACATTTCCTTACTGCATGGTGTTGAAATTAAAAGAAATTGATGTCCAAAGATGCAATACATATAGTTTAAAAAGTTTTGATTTTTTTCAATTAAAAAAAATGTAGGATTTTGAACATAAATATTCAAATCATGACAACATATCTGATATGGTAAAGTAGGAAGGTGGATAAGGGATATTTTCGCCTGACAGTGAATTTGAAAAAAAAAAAAAAAAAAAATTGTTATATGCACAGAATTAAAGAGACTCTTTGAATAATTCTGGTTATTTTTCCTCAAAGTTGCAACAAAGAAAAATATATCGGAATGGCTTTCACAAATTCCGGGGTACCTTTAAGTCAAATACTTAGGCCATTATTATTATTATTATTATTATTATTATTATTATTTCAGAGCCAATGACATTAAAAACCTATAACCAAACGACCTTGAAATTAATCGGAGAATTTGAATCGGGTAATAATATTAACTAGCACAACATGAGAGATTTTCACTTGCGCAAGGGAATTTTACGTGCGCTTATGACAGTTCCACGTGCCACGGGCCTCGTTCAGCCACCGTAACAAAGAGACCTGCTCATGCAATTTGACGGTTTAGGGCATATCACGGACGGATGTAACAATACACTAGCTATACACACACAGACAAAAAAAAAAAAATAAATAAATAAATAAATTTTAAAAAATAATAAATAAATAAATAAATAAATAAATAAATAAATAAATAAATAAATAAATAAATAAATAAATAAAAACAGAAGGGATAACTCTGTGAATAAACAGAAATAACATACAAATATATATATTGTCGAAATACTGGTTATTGGCAGTACTGTCTGTCTTAAAACCACTCTTGACAAAAATAATTTTCAATTAAGGTAATAATTTTTTCCAAATGAATAACAGTTTTTGTAAATAAAAGTAACTATACAGAGTAATAAACAATAACACTAGATTTTTTGAAAGGTTTTTACCAACTTTTTTAGTCACTAGAAATAAATAAATAAATAGATAAATAAATAAATAAACATAATTAGTTAATCCTTTACAATTTCAAAGGACCTTCTGGTAATAAAATGATAACAGGTGTTCAATTAATCTATAAAGATGAATTAAAATAAAATAAAATAAAAAATTAATTAACTTTAAATAAATAAATAAATAAATAAATTAATAAATAAATAAATAAATAAATAAATAAATAAATTACAATGCGAACTCGATAATTAAACGCCGAATAGTTATCAATTAATACTACAAAGATAAAATAAATAGAATAAAATTATTTTTAAATCACAAAATTAAATTTTTAAAACTATTAACATTAATTAATTAAATAATTAATTTAACATTAATTAATTAAATAATTAATTAATTAATTAACTTTTAATTTTCAAAGTCTTGTGATACTACCGTGACTTACTGATAATCAAAAGATTTGAGTTCATGGCTCTCATTGGCTGATTTTTTCATCCAATCAAACAACTTCATTACTTAATCCCGGATTTTCTCAACTAAATGCAATTACGGTGTCTAACTCCACTTCAGTAACTTAATTCCACTAAACTGTAGTTAAATTTCTAATTATCATTTAGTAGAGAAAATGCAATTAATTGAACTTCAGTTGAATTAACTAGAGTTAAGTTGAATTACTTTCACATTAATGTACTGAATCCTAGATTTAGTAGCGTAAATCCTAGATTCAGTAACTGAATCCTAGATTTAGTAGCGTAAATCCTGGATTCAGTAACTGAATCCTAGATTTAGTAATTAAGGTGACTCGGGCGTTCCATACCTGAGGGTTAATTTGATTCAGTCAAAGTTTTTATTTACTTTCTATAGAGTTGTTAAAAATCAATCAGTCTTTATTTTTTATTTTAGAATTTCAATATCCCTTTTAGAGATAGAAGAAGCAAAAATTTCACAGTATTTACACAGAAATCCATCTTGACAATTTGAGAAATACAGACATTTTCATAATTTGATGCCCGGAATTTGCGCTGATCTGGCATGCTACAAGTGGCATAAGTGCTACAAAATCATAATCTTCTGATTATCTTTCAGACAGGGTCTGACTTTAGATTTCACTTGCCTTCGCTGTTTTTTGTCCAAGTTTTGGGCCAACTTTCACTCCTTTTCTATTTTTTTCCTGAATCTGGATAGGACTTTCATTTTCTGACTCAGGGCAGTAGCAGTACTGGTTTTACTAAAAAAAATCCTGTTATTGTTTGGAAACTTCTTGATGTCTTTCTTTTTCAGTCATTTTATATAATATTTACTGTTTTGTGGTTTTTTGCTCACCTGAGCTGAAAGCTCTGATGAGCTGTTGAGATCCATCTTCATCTGTCGTCTATCGTGCATCGTGCATAGACTTTCTACATTTGAATCTTCTACTCTAATACCACTGAGCCAAATTCATTGAAACTTTGATACCATCATGCCCTGTGTGAGGCCTTTCAGATTTCCACAAATGAAGGAGTAATGTCCCCTTGGGGCCCCATAAAGGGGAAATAGTGAAAATCTTCTCCTCAGAATGTACAAGAGGTATACCTTAGGTATTTTATATATATTATTCTCAGATCATCTAGTTATAGATTTGCACAAATGGTAGTATTGGGGCTCAAAACAGAAAAATGACAAGGCAGTTAGTCAAGAAATTGCTTTAAATAATATATTTGTAAATATATCTTAAAAACTATCAACTTTTTATACATGCATGTATATTGGAATATTGTAGGTATTGATATAACAATCTTTTTGATATATTGTTCAAGGTCATTGGTTTAAAGGTCAAGGTCATAGCTGCATAAGGCAGCTTATATTGTTAAGTATCTAAAAAAAAATTTTTTATACGGATGTTTCTTAAAATATTGTAGGTATTGGAATGACGATCATCATGATATATAGTTTAAGGTCAAAGGCTCAGAGGTCAAGGTCATAGCCACAGAAAATGGCTCAAATTATGAATTATCTTGAAAACTATTAAATTTTTATATAGGCATGTATATTAGAATATTGTATGTATTGATATTGAATATGATGATTTTTATTTATGGTTCAAGGTCATTGGTTCAAAGGTCAAGGCCATAGCAACATAAGATTGCTTAAATTGTTAATTATCTTGAAAACTATTAGCTTTTTGTATAGGCATGTATATTAGAATATTGTAGGTATTAACAGCCATTTTGATATATGATTCAAGTTCATAGGTCAAGGTCATAACTGTATAAGAAGGCTTAGATTGTTTATTATCTTGAAACCTATTACTCTTTTGAATAGGCATGTACATGAATATTGTAGATGTTGATATGATGATCATTTTGATATATGGTTCAAGGCCAAAGGTCAAAGTCCTCTCATGTACTCTCTTATTTTTTATCTTCTCAGAGGTGTCTTTTGCATCAATCAGTCATCAGAAACTACAGAAGTCATTTTCCCTTTTTGCTGTAATGGTCATTATTGATTGAATGTTGCTAAAGATGTCACTTTGGAATCTGCATCAAGCAAGATTCATTCAAACATATTTCATTTAAATTGGCAAATAGGTTTCCGAGTGTAGTGGAGTAATAATGTTTTATGCACCAGTCAAGACTCTTTCACATTTCCAGGTAGTCAGTTCTTAGATGGAGGAGGAAACCAAAGTGCCCCCAGAAAACCACTGACATTTGCCAAGCAAACTGACAAACTTTCTCACACTAGCATCTGCCCAAGCAGCAGAATCTAGACACTAAGAGGTACTGTGCCCTGTAAGATTACCCTTAAGATCACTTGGTCACCATGACCCCAGTGGTTCCAGGGGATAAGAGAAGTAAAATAGCATATTTTTAAAAGATGATGTAAGTGAGTTAAAGCATTATGTCTTTTCATGTCATTGACACCATGACATTTAAGCGACAGAATCTTGACAGAAATGTAAAGCACCACTCCTCCACTCTTCTCGACTAAGAATTGATATCAACCCGGTTACCAGGCTTTCATGTCTACTTTTTTGTTATCGATGTTGCTTCTTTTGTATTCTATGTTTATCTGGCTGTTGTCCATGTATTGTATTCAAGGTGTACCCAGCTTTTGCCCATGTTGTGTATTCTTGGGTTTTTGGGCTATTGTCAATGCAATGTATTCTAAGTGTATCCAGGTATTCTGATGAGATTTGTTCCATGTGGACTTGTCTCAAAAAGTCGAAACACTTCTTCCAAAATGGGATAGAGATATGGCTGAATTCTTCTACACACATGTGTTTATGTATACAAAACAAAGACAAAAATATTTTTTAAAAAATAGTGTTATTTATTGGTAGTAATTCTGAAATTAATTACAAATTAAACAGAGGAAGAAAAGCAACACATAAAGCAGTTGTAGAATAACATAATTAAATAGAGAAAAAAAGTCAAAATCTGTACTTCACCCTCTATCAATCTGAAACCTCAATAGGAATTGTGACTATGGTTTACCCTGTATCAATCTGAAACCTCAATAGGAATTGTGACTATGGCTTAACCCATATCAATCTGAAACCTCAATAGGAATTGTGACTATGGTTTAAAATCTTTTATATTTTTATAATTTTAAATGATATTATTTGACATAAAATCAGGAGGTGCTTACCCATCCAAACAACCCGGCTTAGCTTCTGTGACGGAAAGTCACATTTGTAATTTAACTTGCCAGTTTTCATAGTTTTTGCTGTTCTTTTGGGAATGTGATTGCAACTTGGACAGGTATGTTTGTGTTTGATAATAGACATTGCGATTAGTTATATCAAATGATAATTTGAAAGTTGATGTCATTGACAGTTACTTTTCATATCTGTTGTTTTTTGTAACTATAAATAGCAAATAAATGAATATCAAATGAGGAGACAAACAGTCCCTATATCCAATCAGAGAGTGAAGAATTAGGTCACAGGTTAATTAATCATGTGATACAGATTAGTTATTTATAGTTTCATTGATCATGTACATGTACTTAAAACTGTGTTCTCTTTGCATTCTTCTATATAAATAGATAATGATTATCGAATTTTACTTTGATTTAATGGTTATACACAAAGTTTTACAAGTGAAGAATTGTTTTACTCACATGACTATGTCGAGAGATTATATTATTTACATGTCATGCTTTCCAAAGTTTAAAGTTATACTATAGCAGAAATTTAAAAAAGATACCATTTACATCAATGGAAATATTTAATGCATTTATTGAGGGGAAACAACTCTGAATGTGAAATTCAGGATGTAAAATAATCAGGGTAACAGTTTATATCAAAAATTGAAACACAGTACATTGTATTTTTAATTCTTATAATTGAAAAATTCCAAAATTTGTCTTAAGAACACTTTCTGACATCAAACAGAAATTTGGGACTTATATTTCAAAATTTGTATTTAGAACACATTTGTCATATAAAACCATTTTGACATCAAACAACAACCATGTTACATATATATTACAATATTTGCCACTGGAACACATTCTGACATGAAACAGCAATCATTTTACATATGCCGGTACATAAATTGCAATACTTGTCAACAGAACACACTTAACTTTGTGACATACATGTACCTATTCGTTGTTAGAACACATTTTAATTAAAAAAATCATCAGAAATTAATTATAATGTTTTTTTATGAGAAAACATCTGGCAGAAAATATAAAACATGAAATATATTTTAGAAATTTATTAGAACACATTTAACATACAAGATCCATTCCATATAATAATAACAGGATCACCAGAATCATTTCAATACAAAAAAAATATTTATTTTCAACACAAAAAATTTGACAAGTTTTGAAATTTACTCTTTCTTTTCATTGAATAATTAACAATTCTAACCATACATTATAAATTATCTAGAATATACTCTAAGCTACAATGTATTTTAAAAAGAAAAAAAAAAAGACTAGAGTTAAAACCGAATTTTCCAAGATTAGCATTTAAAAACTCATTTTTTTGACTAGAACTTTTGTTGATATTTTAACGTTTTTAACACCTATTGGGGAAACTGGTTGAAAATGACTGATGTCGATATCTTTTAAAATTACTGTTTGTAAATCAGAATCCAGGTGTTCGAAGCTTCATTAGCTTAACCATATGATTATTAAAAATTCAAAATGTTTTTAAAATCAAATACATTGATCATGATAATATAAAAATGATGACCTTTGTTTAGTGTGATATGATAGATTATCAACGTCAGCAAAAGAAGAGGGGAAGTCATGTAGATGCGAGATATCATCCTCAATAAAAAAATCAACAACAAAGACAATGTTGAGGGTGTTAATTTTTTTTGCTACCATTACACATTCAACAATGATCAGTATTTTTTTTTTAAATACTGAACGTCTTTAAAAACTATCTTCAACAAGAACTCGAAAAAATTTAAAAGTACAGAACAAAATAATGCACTATTTGTGACATCAATAATGCCACTGTTTACAATCTGTCGCCGTTGACAACATGCGACGAAACATCATGATGGTAGATAATGTTATTATTTTAAGTGTTCAGCAATGTTAAGGCTATGAGTATGCTAATGAAAAAAAAATTGACACATGTTGCTATGGATTAACTCCCAATAGCAAGATGAGTGTTAAATATGTCTTATTGAAAAATATCAAACAGCTATTGACATAACAAATATCTAGATTTTACATGAAGTAAAATAAATGTGTCTGACTTACATTTTCTTGTATGATAATTCACTTTTGAATAGAAATTTAAAAAAAAAAATACTGACTAATGACTCGGGATAAAAATGACATGAAAACAAATGATTTACCTAATGAAGATTTAAACATTAAACCAAAAAAAAAAGTAGTAAGAGTAAAAATATTTTACATATAAACATGTACATAATTTATTGTATAAGACTGGCAATCACTAAATTGATTTTGAAACATCATGTGACAAGTTTTGGCTGTTTTGAAACTTTTAATCTCCAAACAAAAATTGGAGTCTCAGCTGCCCAATAGTAAAAAGTGATGGCTTCCAGATCACATAGTGCAGATCACCACCTAGATTAAAATCCAATGTAGGCAGTTCCTAGAGTCCAACTAACCACCAACTGTCAACAAGTCAAGTGACGAAGTTTCCTAAACTTGTCAGTTGACTTGCTGAAGGTTTTCTCCTGGTACTCTAGTTTCCTCTATGATCCCTGAACTGACTGCCTTAGTACTTACGGTTTTATACAAACTTCAATTTTAAAGTGTATCTTAAACATCAGTATTTACTTGCAAAACTTTTTTTGTTTATTTTATTCTTGTAGCAAGATGATTTTGACTTCATGTTTTATAACTTTAAAAGCTTAAAATTAAAAAAATAATAATAACCAAAAAAAAAAAAAAAAAAATAAAATAAAAAATAAATAAATAAATAAATAAATAAATAAAACAATAAATAAATAAAATAAAATAAAAAAATCATTTTCATATCATGTTAGGTGCAATAGTTAAATTAAAAAAATAATTAAAAAAAATAAATAACAAACACTAATAAAATCTTAGTGATTATCATCAGATTCAAGACTAGCAAGTATCGTTTCCATTTTGAAAATCATTTGGCAAGATATTATTCACTCTTAAATCTTTAATGAAGAATATATTTAGTTTATAAACAATTAAAAATTAAATTATATCATATATTATCAGAATTAAGACTAGTGTTTATTTGATTCTATAAATCTCTTGGCAAGTCACCATCCATGAATTCATATAATTTATTTATATTTAAAAAAAAAATTAAAAAAAATTGAAACTAACCTACAGTATAAGATAGTAAAAAAAATTGTCAATTGTCAATTCATACACTTGGCTAAGTATCTTGTCAACCTTCGTTTCATGGTGAAGTATGGTAGATTTTAAAATCTACCATAAATATAGAAATTGCTATAAAAGTTAAACTGTACAGCTAGTGCAGTGTCAATACAAGGAATGGTTATGAATATAAACTATATATATATTTAGTGTTTTGAGCAATTTAAATAAAAATAAAAAGGAAAGGATATATATATTTTATAGAAAAATATAAAAACAAAATTGTTTTCCAACCAGAATTTCCAGTGAACCATATTGTCCATGCTCAAAAGCATGTGTGTGATTCAAACTAAATTATTTTTGACACAATATCCTGAAAATGCTTCGTTCTTTTGAGAAAGCATAAACCTATGTGAATTGAAATCAGATAAAAATGTTAAGTGCAATAGTTAAGTGTATCAAGTGTATCCTTACACACTGTAACATCTATCATTTTCATATCATTTAGATATACATACATGCATGCATATATATACATCACTAAGAAACTATATATATATATATATATGCCGTCGAGTGAAAAAAAAAAAGTTTGTCTGACTGTCTGACTTCACGAGACAAAATAAAATTCATATTCATACTTCACTGTTAAATGTTCTATTTATTTTATATCACTGTTTGAATTGTTTTTATATCTGACATGTATGGTTAATTAAAGCAATGGATTGCACTGTCAATGTACAGATGTGGCCGTTGTTTTGCTTTTGACCAAATGTTGACAAGGTACACTGTTATTCCCTTGGTTATGGTTGACGCAATTTGGAAAAACCTGCAGCACTGAAGTGTGATGAGAAACAAGTACAGGGCACCTGTTTGCATTAATGAAAGGGGAGTGACTCTAATTAAAAAACCTCTAAATTGCATGTGAAGGAATTGGGAGTAAAATACATATATTTTCACTGGTGAAAATATGTATTTCACTGCTGTGAAAATATGTTTTATCAGGTAAATATTTTCCATTATTTCAATATTAATATAAAATTAAATGTTATATATATACTGCTTGTGAGTGACAATAGAAATTCTTATATATATAATTTGATGAAAAGACATTCCTGAATAAGGAAATTAAAAGGATTTAAAATCATCTAGCACCTTTGTATTATCAATAAAAATAAATGTAAATATGATAAATAAAAATGATTTGGAAAAAGTAGGCGAGGAATGTCAATCTTGTTGTTTTTCAAAATGTAATCTTTTGCTGCAAAGGAACTGAACATATCAGTTTATCAGTTAATAAATAAGTGCTTATGAAAATATAAAAAAAAAAACCACCACAACAACACACAAAGGAGAAAAGTAATAAAATCAACATAGTCAAAAATCAACAACTTTACAGACGAATACATTTTATAGACAAGTACCCAGACAGAGTTTGTGAGCCTCATCATGTGACTAGAGTAATATTCACCACTTTCTTGGATAAGGTTTAATCAGTATGCTTGGAGATTTTCGTAAATGATAATAAGAAACATCTTCATTTTCTGCTTGTATGAGTGTTTGCATGCCTACGGATGTCATTTGGTAGGAATTAATACTTTATATAGTTGAAAATATTATAAATTATTAATAAATTACAAATAATTAATAAAAAAAAATGAGGGTACCTGCTGCATTTCAAAAAGTTTAAAAATTTAATTTTAAAATAAAATTGAGACATTTGTATTTTTTAACTTGTGTAGTCAGATAAGAATAATTCTGTAGTCATTTGTAGCCAATTAATGGAATCTTTCCATGCACAACACTTTGATTCTCATTGAAATATATAAATACAATTAAACATAATATATGATAAAAAAAGAGTTTTGATTGTTTGATAATGCATCTCTCAAATATATTTATTATGTTTTCTAGTTCTTTTACAAGCCAAGAACCTATATGTGAAACTATGACTTTGGATTTTAAAACTGACCATTCAAAGACACGGGTACCGTTAAGTTTATAAAATTCAGTCAATGATGTCACATCCTGAACTTGATCATTTGTGATGGCTGCTCTTATAATTACACCAAATACATTACTTAAGCACATGTGAGCTTATACACAGACATGTCATCCATGATTCAAAATTTTAATTCCTAATAATTAATATTAATCTCTGAAGCAAAAACATCAGCAATCACAACTTATTTACTTATAATTAAACAATAATTAAGAAAAATATAATTAAAAGTTAGGATGGACAAAATAGTTACAAAAATCATACACACATGTGAATAACAACCATCTCTATTCATTATTTTTTATATAAAATGGAAGTCTTATATACAAAATAAAAATAAATCTAACTTGTGAATTATCTCCTCTTATCCTTTTCAACAATCCAAAATTGAATTAATTGAATAGAAAAAAGGGCCCATTTTGCTTACCTAGTTTCTTATCTATAACCAAACTTAAATCTAAAACCATCACTGCATGATATGCTTGATATCTCAAAGACCCAGACAATCATGTATATATACACTTTCACCTCATAAAACAAAATAAAATATTATAAAAATTGGATTTCAGAGATTCTGAATTAACAATTGGTTTTACAATTCATATGAGATATTAGAAAAGTCATTTTTCCACATGATAAAACACAGTCTTTTTACAAAAATTGAGACATCCCCTTATACTTAACAAGTTCATAATGAGGATAGAAAATTAATTGATTTTTTTATCTTTACATCAATTTATTGACTATTATTACTTACACCCTAGATATGCTGTCATTCAAGTGCATCTAAATGTCTCTAAAAATGATCTTCGAAAAAATAAAATTGATGTTTAATACGTTTTTTAACAAAAATTTCATAAAAGAGTTGACAAATTTTATAGACACTTAATACTAGAACTTCTTTACATTTAATTTCACCTAGAAGCAACTAAAAACATGTATTTATGATTAAAATTGATTCCTAAGTTTTCATAATGAATCAAGATATTAATATAAATATTGCATCCCTGCAAAATTCCATTAAAGTTTCCAACTTGACTCATATTAAGTGCACTACATGAAAAATGTGTGCTATCAGCCAGATGGTGTGGTAAATGTTAACATCAAATTCTTTTTCACATAGCATGGTGACCATTCATGTCAAGTTCTGTTTTTTACTAATCAATTGAAAGCAAAATCCCTTAACAAAAGATTTACAGTTTTCCATAGAAACCCTTGTTTTTGCCTTTTAATTTATTTTTGTTTTTTTTCTTTAAGTTCAATTGCATTTTTATTTTTGTCTATTTTTATATACCGTTATATATACATTATAAATGTATTGTTTCACAAAGAGTTTCATGTAGCTCTTAATTTATGTGGATACATCTAATATTAATTAAAAATACATTGCAATTATTTCATGTGTCATTCAATACAATTTGTAAAATATTTTACTCTGATCTATCTGGCACTTAATTAACCCCTAAATTCTCCGATCCCCATTGTTTGTCGGTAAAATGTCAATAAGTCTTCTTCACCATCAACTCCATCATCAGTTTGTTCAGAATCTAACACATTTCCATCACCTCCCTATTGTGAAGAAAAAAATTGAATTAAACATTGTTATTAAATACTGTAAAACCTAAGGGGCCTCAGTGGCCAAATTGACTAAAGCACAGGCGTTTGGATCACAGTACCTCTCACCATCTGGGTTCAAATACTGTCCAGTTTTAGCTCATTAAAAAAAATTTCCAAATTTAAGTAGAGTCAAACTTCGATTATTCGAAGTTGAAGGGTCTTCTTCTTAGGTTTGGGGGTGGGTGGTTGGAATAATCGAATAAGTGAATTTTGAACTTCAAACTTTAATCTACCATATGTTATCTTAAGACACAACAGTATCATATGTTTGGGTTACACAAATGGGTAAAGTATGAAATCATACTTGTTTGTATTTAATTGTACAGGTGAAATTACTTTCTTTTTTTAAATGAATGAAAGTGTCAACTTGAAATTTTTGGCGGTATATTTCCTATGAAAAGTCTAATGCAGGGCTCAAATTAGGTTCAAATAATCACAAGCATTCAAATTATGAGTTCGAATAAAAGAAGTTTGTCAATAGGAATTTATAGTGTAGGACGGTTAGTACCTACCGGGAACCTTGAAAAACCTAAGGTATTCCAATAATAGAAGTTCGATTAACTGAAGTTTGACTGTATATAAAGATATTAAGTACATTAAAATCAACAATGTTTACCTAGGTATGATAAATTTTGGTATTTAGAAAATGTTTATGTTGCATTACAAATACCATCATTTTTACAAAAAGCATCAAATGATTCAGTTTCACACTGAATGGAAATATAATTCCACAAAAATGTTAGGTATTTTTAGGTGGTGTGTTTCGCATCCAAACTTTAATATTTAAGTATGTTAATCTTAAGTACAGTATTTGTACGTACTGCCATGGAATCTGATGTGCTGACTTTTTTACCCTCTGTAGGAAATAAAATCTGGATAACTTTTCTCATAATACTGTCTTTCTCCATATCTGAAATAAATCAGTTTTCAGTTTTATTTATATTGTTTTTTGAATCTTGAAAACAATATACCTGTTCAGTTATAGAAAATCACATGAAAAATAACAATAGTATAATAACCTAAATCTTACAAGCATGAAAGTCCAATCTTATGATTGCCAGCAGAAACAAAGATACGACAACAACACAACTGCTTGAACATCGCCAAAGTCATTTTTAACAAGAGGCCCATGGGCCTTAACGCTCACTGAGGATATGGCCAAAATCATTTGCAAAAATACATACAATATTCTAATATATATGCCTATACAAAAAGTTAATAGTTTTCAAGATAATTAACAATTTGAGTTTTCTTATGCATCTATGACCTTGACCTTTAAATGTAAGATCTTGAATCTTATATCAGCATGATCGCCATATCAATTCCTGCAATATTCCAATATACATGCCAATACAAAAAGTTAATATTTTCCAAGATAATTAACAATTTCAGTCTTTTAATGCACCTATGACCTTCATCTTTGAAGGTATGACCTTGAGCCATATATCAAAATGTCCTCATGTCAATACCTACAATATTCTAATATATATGTCCATGCAAAAAGTTAATAGTTATCAAGATAATTAACAATTTGAGTCTTTTTTGTGCATCTATGACCTTGACCTTTGAACGTAAGACCTTGAATCATACATCAGAAATTTTGCCATATCAATACCTACAATATTCTAATATACTTGCCAATACAAAAAGTTAATATTTTCCAAGATAATTAACAATTTCAGTCTTTTTATGCACTTATGACCTTGACTTTTGAACGTAAGACCTTGAATCATACATCAGAATGATCATCATGTCAATACCTACAATATTCTTATATATATGCCTATATAAAAAGTTAATAGTTTCCAAGATAATTAACAATTTAAGTCTTTTTCTGCACCTATGATCTTGACCTTTGAACGTACGACCTTGAGTCATATATCAAAATGATTGTCATGTCAATACCTACAATATTCTAATATACATGCCAATAAAAAAAGTTAATAGTTTCCAAGATAATTAACAATTTCAGTTTTTTTATGTACCTATGATCTTGACCTTTGAACGTATGACCTTGAGTCATATATCAAAATGATCGTCATGTCAATGCCTACAATATTCCAATATACATGACAATACAAAAAGTTAATAGTTTCAAAGATAATTAACAATTTCAGTATTTTTATGCACTTATGACCTTGACCTTTGAATGTAAGACCTTGAATCTTACATCAGAATGATTGCCATATCAACACCTACAATATTCTAATATACATGCCAATACAAAAAGTTAACAGTTTCCAAGATAATTAATAATTTCAGTCTTTTTATGCACCTATGACCTTGACCTTTGAACATATGACCTTGAGTCATATATCAAAATGATCGTCATGTCAATACCTACAATATTCTAATATACATGCCAATAAAAAAAGTTAATAGTTTCCAAGATAATTAACAATTTCTGTCTTTTAATGCACCTATGAACTTGACCTTTGAACATATGACCTTGAGTCATATATCAAAATGATTGTCATGTCAATACCTACAATATTCTAATATATATGCCTATACAAAAAGTTAATAGTTTTCAAGATAATGCACAATTTTAGTTTTTATGAGCAAAAAATAACATTGCAGGGGCAACAACTCCTACATGCATTATCATATAGTTACAAAACTTTGCATCTTTTCAAACTTTGTCATGCTGAACATTGTAACAATGTTTTAGATATTATATATCTTTAAAAGTTTGAAAAAAATAGCCCAAAATGGCAAAATTACAAACTAGGTCATGACCTTGAACTTTGACCTAGACCCTATTTCGAAGGTCATTTCAAGAATAAGTCAAAACTGAAAACCCCATGTCATTATCTGTTCAAATAGTCAAGTTATAACAATTTGAAGCCATTTTACGAAATTTTTAAAATTAAACGCAAAAACACATAACCCATTTTTCGACCAAATTTCACAAAATGAACAAACTATAGGCTTAAGACCCTAGAGAAGCCAAATATCACATCAGATTTTTTCTTCCATCATCGCTTTCACAGAAGAAGATTTTTATAGATTTTTGCACCCTTAGGTCACAGTGACCTACTTTTGGTAGCCATGGCAATGCCATGAACAAATCTGAATTGCACCGGCCCATATATGCTTCTGACCAAGTATCACTGAAATCTGTGGAGCAGTTTTGGAGGAGAAGTCGAAAATAGGTGTTAACGACGCACACACACACACACACGCACGCACACACGCACACTCGCACGCACACACGCACATACACACGCTGCCCCATGCCATAAGCTCACATGACCTTTCGGTCAGGTGAGCTAAAAATCATTCTTCCCTGCTATCCTTTCAAAAATATATCAAAAAGACTTGTAATTGAACACATGCTTATTTGAAGACAAACTTGAAATTCTAAGCAATTTGAGTAATCAATGAAAAAGAACCACTGTATGAATATTTAAATAAATAAAAAAAAAAAAAAAAAAAAAAACTGTTCCATGTTTAATGGCTAAAAATTTACTTTCTATAAATCAAATTTACACTAAATCTGTCAACAATTAAATCAAAAATGGCAATTGTTTTCAATTATAGTATATAGGTAACCATCTCTGATTTCTTGAAGCCCTATCAATAACACAGAGTTATACAACAGAGAATCTATAACGAGTTTGAGGTCAAGATAGGTAAATTCAGATTTAGTGGTCAGATTTTTCACCTCAAACTAGTTTCAGACGAAAAAATTCTGACCATGAGGTCAGAATTTTCTCAACTTGGCCTTAGTCGAGTGATTGATTAATTTTTCAATAATTTTTCACATAATTTAAGAAAAATACTGGAATCCCTACTAATACGATGCAAGACATTGCTAGTGGATGAATACAATACATGCAACAGAAGCAAATAATGTTTCACTCACAGCAGAATATGAACAACAGTTTTCTCTTACATCTTTTAGTAAAAATAATATTTTTCAGCATAAAAAAAAATTTTTTTTTTGTCGTTTTCATATAATTTTTTTCCACTAAATTATTACCCTTGCCAATTTTAAAAAAAAGTAGTCCCCGTTCAATGTGAGATAGGCTACACATGCACATGCTGAGTGCGATATGGAGAAAATAACGTACCACCAAGTCAGTGAGACAAGTCTATCACATATGCGAGAAATATTTGTATCAGTTAACTTACTGAGGTCAATTAATTTTTGTTTTACTTCATCTTTAAAACCTTGTACTTCCATTGGAGAAACAATCTGTAGAGCACTGTCAATCAAGTGAAACAATTCTAATTTATCCTCTTCTGACATCTCCAACATTTCCGTCATCTGTAAAATAAAGTCAAAGTACTGATAGTATTAAATGATATTATTTTGAATCTTTTTACTCATGATAATCTGTGAAATAACAAAGGAAATTACTAAAGCGAAGTGTGAAAATGTGTGAAACCTACAGAAAAGTCTTTAAAAAGTCATTCAAAAAATGATTTTTTAAAAAATTTCATTTTTTTTCTAGCATCTTGCTGGAACAAATAACCGTGACTTGTCATGACCAAAGGAAACTTCAAAGGTTTATAAGACCATTTCTCATATTTTCAATACTGCACTTTTTTGGGGGCAAAATTGGGCTAAAAATGAAGTCATAAATTTCCTTTTTTCCTGCAATAATGATATTTTTCAAAAACTGGTTTTAATTATATCTTTATGAATGAAGAATGTGTGTATTCATTAACATCCATAGAAAAGAAGCAATTATCAATATTTAGAATTGGAAATCAAATATCAGTGATCTAATGAAATATATAGTTTACAAATAAAACACCATGAAAATGAACAAAGGGCATTAAAATAAAGATTTACCACATTTTGGATCAATACACAATGTACATTTAGTTACTGTTAAAGTATTTATATTAGTGTTTTTTATATTTGGCATTCCTGACAGTCTGAAACATTTAGTGTGTATTATTATTAGTGCTGTCATTTTTTTCCCTTAGACGGGTGAGCTAAAACTAATGTTGAAGTGTATTAATATTGACATAAATTAATTAAATCAAAAGTGCCAATATAAATACTGATGTATTTAAATGGTTGTTTAAAACAATGTTTTTACGAAAACTTTTTTATCAGGAGTGCAAAAGTACTTAAATGTTCTACATTTACAATATCTGAATACACCCAACTTTGATTGAAAAAAAAAAAAAGAAAAAAAAGAAAAAAAAAGAAAAAATCTTAAAAATAAATGAAACAAGTAAAAACAAACAAGCCTTCAGCTGGACCATATTGGAATGGCTTTATTGTGTTTTTATGCAACAGTGAAGATTCTTTCCCTCATATGAAAGAAGTTTGTTCATGGATGGTTAAGTAAACAGAAATGCCCAGAGAAAACCACTTTTGGCAAGCAAACTGAAAATCTTTCTCTGTCTTTGGATGGACACTGATTAAGACAGTAAAATGATTTGGTTTCTAATTATGTGGTTTATGGATTATAACCAATCAAATTAAAACACTTCAAGTGGTCACTGAACAATAAGCACAAATCGGCCTCATTTTGTCCACAATCTAGCACTGAAAATTTACCGTTTGCATTTTCTGTTTCCAGTTTTTCTGTACATCTGTTTCATTGTCAAACTCTTCACCAGTATAGAGGGCGCTAAACTTCCTAACAATTTCTGCGATATCTGTCCTGAATCCTTTTAGACCATAAACTTTATCATGTAAAGAACCTGCTAGTCCAAAATCTAACACTTTGACCTTCACTGAAACATCATCTTGCTTTTGTACCATAATATTTCCAGCTGTAACAGATTCAAGGAATTATTACTACACCTGTCACACAGTAAGGGTAGACAATTTTATATAAGAAATATACATGTACAGTCAAACCTGTCTATAAAGATCACACATGGAAATCAGTAAAATTAGACTTTATTGACAGGTGGTCTTTAAATACAAGTTCAAATAATATTAATAAAAAGAGCAACTGGGATAAAATTTTATTGGTCTTTCTAAGCAGGTGGCCCTTTATAGAGAGGTGGCCTTTATTAAAGGCAGGTTTGACTGTACTGTACTACGTATTGTTTGTGAAATATATAATAACATATTTGCTGTTTTTAAGGTAAGTTTCATTTAATAATAATATGCCTAATATTTATAGTAAATATCACAAAAGAAGAGGTATTGTAGGCTCAGATGGCACATGATTTGTAAAATTTGTAATGTTGGAATCAAATCAAATATTTCAAGGAAACTAAACCAATATTTAAAGAGATGAAATAAGTTTCTTAAAATTTTCTCTAGGGGTTCAAAACCATTCTTTGCCTATTAATCTTGGACAAAAAGTACACAATAATTTGCAGTCGAATGGTAAAAGAGAAAGTAAAAAAGACTTTGTCAGTGAACCTTGAGAAATCCCTAAAGTTTTAGGAAGTACTTTTATTTCTATAAGATATAAAAGTTGACACAATTCAATGTAACCTAATGTTTTCTTTTAAATTTGATTTTATTTCAGGAGTTTTTACATACCGTAAATTGAGTTTTAATTTTTACATACTGTAAATTGAAAAATTTTCATGTCAGTTAATATTCGGTTATGGACAGCTAATTGTGTAATTTTATTTTCGTGTAATATGGCGACTGCCATCACAAATAATATTGACTTTTTATATTAGTGATAGTTTTATTTTTATTTCTAGCGAATTAAGATGAAAATAAATCTATCACGAAAATTTGCAGTATTTACAGTAGTCATTTCATCAATTTTCATGATGCTCTCTACAAATGTTATAAAATATTGATCAATATGTTTCTTTGTGACACCATTTCATTTTTCTAAAGGGGAAAATTTGGTAGACTAGGACCTGATAACATTTCAGAATGTAACCTTTTTTCTTATAAACTGTCAGAATTCAAGCTCATGTAGTCATTTCAAAGGCAACATCTGGTATTCATGGAATCGATACCAGTTCAATATTTTACCCTTTTTCTATAACTTTCTAGAAAAAAAAACGTATGTGCACTGACCATGTAAATCTCTATGTGTCCATCCTTTATCATGCATCTTCTGAACTGTATCCAATATGTCATGAAATATACACAGAGAGAATGGCTTGACGAGTTCTTGGTTCTCACTTCGTAACTTTGGCATGTGTTGGTCTATAATATCTCTTAAAGTGATAGCTGAAAATAGATCATGAAGACTTTTTTAAATTATGAAATATTGGAAATATTCACTAATTAAGTTTTCATGAGTGCAAGTTTTGGCTGTTCAAAAAAAAGAAAAAAAAAAAAAAAATTCCATTGGTGATTTTGTTATCCCTTTTGTAAAAAATGTTTACCTCCTACATTTGTAATGCCTTGGTGGCTCAGTGGTAGTCTGCAGGAGGTCTGGAGTTCAAACCCAAACCAGGTTATATATAACACTTTAAAATTTGAGAAACTACTTCCTCACATGGTGTTTCACATTGATGGAAAAGACCTAATGTCAGGATAATGGGAGAGATGAAGTGATATGCTTGTTTGCAGCATACTAACTCAGTGAGCTAGCATTTTATCAGAAAGTTGCTCCAAGTGTGTGCTTGTACAAGTTAATTCATAATACACAATCACACATCCCGCACATACACAAATATGTTCTTTAGAGATTAACACCCTTAATCTCATGAACAGCTGAAAACTTTGCTGATGCTACATTAAATAACATTACAACTAACACACAGTCTTTTTCCAAGAGTTTGAAAATATGGTATATATAGAATACTACATAATTACATATTCGCTTATTTCAAAGACGAACTTTAGCAATGTATACAATTTTGGTGGGTCAAGGCCATTTAATTACAAAAGGCCAATGGGCCTAAATGCTCACCTGAGGATGTGACACAAATTGTTTGCAAAGTACAAAAGGCAATAGCAGAAATTACAGAAACTATCCAAGTTTTAAACCTTTGTCCTAGAAACTTATATAGATATGATTATTATGATTGCCTATACATAAAATTAACAGTTTTTTAACTTTATTGACAAATATACTATTTTAGCCACTTTCCCACTATGTGCCTTACCACTTTCCTATTTTTAGCCCCATACTTACCATTTGTGCAAACTGAAACTAGATGACCTAAGAATATCATAAATTAAATAAGTACTGTATATCTATTATACATTTGGAGAAGAAGATTTTTTAAGTTTTTCACTATTTCCTTCCTTATGGGCTGCAATGGACCATAACTCCTTCTTTTGAAAATAAAAAGACCTTCAACCTGGCATGATGGTATCCAAGTTTCATTAAATTTTTTTAAAAAATGTTAAAAAGTTTATGCACGATGAGAGATACACAACATATAATGCACAACAGGTGCAGATGGATTGCAAAAGCTAAGCTTTCTGCTGTGTCATAATTTTGCTATCATTCTTATCTAAATATTTTATCACTTGTCTTCACTATTATCATGAGAATTTTTCAAGGTCAAACTGAAAAAATCTAGCAATGATTGATTTAATGGGGTTTTACTACCCAGTCAAGAATATATCACTTGTACCAAAACAACACCAGCCACAGGTGAAGTGGCAGAAATTTTGACCTTTGCAGTTTGCTAAGGGCATTGTGCAAGGAGGGTTCTTTAGTGTACCACACCTGCTGTAACACAGGACATCGGTTTTTAAGGTCTCCTCTGAAGGACACTGTAACTTTCATTTCTTAATGCTGAGTGCTTGGCGAAAGGACAGACACTACCAATTTTTAAGTCTTGGTCAGACCTGGCCTGGGTTTGGTCTCTCACATATGAAGCGAGCACTGCACCAACTGAACAACTGTAGTGGTCCCAACATTAAGACACTAACTGTCTCTATTTAGTAGTCATTTGGAGAAAACAAAATCATAACCTGCTATATACCAAAATCTGCTTATAAAACTTCAGACTTACAAGACTAACCATTTTCTAGTTTCTCCATATGGATATGAATTCTGTTGCCTTCTAACTTGAAGAGGTAAAGCTGTGGGCATATACCTGTGTCATTTATATCTACCCAAGCTTGGATTTCTTGTTTGCGGAATACAGATATCATTATCTATAATGGTAAATAAAATAAAATAAATAAATAAATAAATAAATACAGATAAATATGAAATAAATAAATAAAAATAGATAAATATAAATAAAATAAATAAATAAATAAATAAATAAATAAATAAATAATGAATGAATGAATGAATGAATAAAAAAATAAAAATAAATAAATAAATAAAAAAAAAAAAAAAAAGAAAAGAAAAAAAAAAAAAAAATACGTAAATAAATTATTAATTAATTGTAAAAATAAACAAGAATTCCACAATTAAATCTTGCCATGATCCTAAAACCACATCATTCTTGGCGGAAGAATTCAACCGCTAAAATAATACTGTCGCTAAAATTTTACAACACTAACGGACAAATACTAACGGTACCCCAAAACCGCCATCTGTGATGATTTTTAACTGTTAATATTATAGAATATTATACCTCTCCTTCCCATTATATAATCATATTTATGATCAAAGAAAAAATTGATTTTTAAATCACATTTATTCAATGAGAAGCTGTTTCGATCTACACATACATAAAATTCAAGAATGAGTTTTATCAATCAGTCCAAAGAGTCCATTTCCGTTTCAGCTGAAAGAGAATGACATGCACAGGTACACAAAATTAAAATGGAATAAAATCCGAATTTAATCACGTTAAATCCTAAAAATCTTTTAATCCACAATAAAGCACTAAAATTCCAGAAGATTTAAAAAAAATCAGCGTTTTTCTTTTCTTTTTTTCTTGGAAAAAATGGGACTCTCGAGTTTTTCTCCAGAGAAACCGCCAATTTTTTTTATAAATATATGTCTACATGTATAGAAAAACAAAGAGTAAATGTATGCCTTGATTAACTTTATTAATATTACTCATAACCTGTTCACAGGGGATTACGCATGTATATAAACTAGTATCCATAGTATCTTTATATACAGGTAGCTTAATTACGATTTACTATATAGTCGGGTACAGGTGTAAATTATGTGATCCGAAACAATGTTATCAATGGCGCTAAAATAAAACTGCGCTAATACAACTGGCATTTGAAATCGCTAAAATATTTAAGTACTAAATTAAAGTGGTTTACAGTAAATAATAAATAAATAAATAAATAATTAAAAAAGAAAATAAATACCTGTGAGAAATATAGAAGCACAGACATTTATTGTGCTTAGTAAAGCCAAAACTATCATATTAATGCTTTGATAATATATCAGAATATATAGGAAGATCCACAATAATTTCATTTGTAACTTTATACTAGATTAAATTTAATTGTTCTTTTTTCATCTTTGGGACTCATTTATTTTTAAAGATGGTATGTATTTATAAATAACATCATCAGTAATTGATGAAAAATGCAAAGCTTAATCAGCTTTTCAGTGAATAATTTGAAAGTCATAATGAACAATTTCTAATGCCCAGGTCCCGTGACTTAAGAAATTCCCAATCTGTGTTTAGTTTTAAGCTTTGAGCGAACTTACTGTTTTAAAAGCATTTTCTGAGCCTGTAACTTTGTCTTTCACGACTATAATATCGCCGGCACAATTCCCCTTCCCCAGGATCTCTTCCGTAACCTCAAACTCTTTTCCCTCTCTGTAATTTCCAGCATGAGGACTAGTCTGAAACACACAAAAACACAAAGATAAAATATCTAAATCATTATCAATAGTGATACATACTTCAAAGGCCAAAACAATGTCATTATTGGATTCTTATCTTGTTTGGATAAAAAACAAATGGGTAGAAAGGAAGGATTTTAATTTTCTTATTTCTGAAAATATTTTAAAATGTATTATCTGTATTAATGTTGTACTCATTACAATGTGTCTACTCATTTGTGGGAGTTTCTTAATGTAATCTAGAGAACTGAAAAAAGATAAGACTTGATTTAAAGACAGATTCTCTCTCTCTCTATTTCAATCTCACACACACACACTTTTCAGGAAATATAATGAATTCCTGTGGGCAATCTTAGTTCAGATGGCACAGATTGAGAATTGAATTTGTAAAATTTTGAAAATATACATGTAAAAAACTGATGAAATACACATATGTTTAGCTACAGATGGCCTGTAAAGCATATACGTTTCTTTTTTAAATTTTTAACTCAAACAGCTATGTATCCCAACTATTTTCATATCCAAAAGTTCAAGTTTGCTGAAGGTCAGTGGGTTTCTATGGGCACTCTGGTTTCCTCCACCATCCTAGAACTGACCCCCTCAAAATAAGTGAACGAATCTTGACTGGGGCGTAATTGGTAGTTTAAAATTTTCAATGACATTAAATTTGGTGGTTTTTACTTAATCAAGAAAATAGCAAACATTTGTGATTTTACAGTGTTATAAGCACTGGACAGGGTCTGTATCACCTTGCTCTGGTTATGGTAGGCAAAATCAGTTGTCAGTCAAAACGGATATATCCATAATAGCTTTATAGATTTCAACTTGACAAACATCCAGAACAATTGGATTGATTGGATTGGATCGGATTTATAGTGTTTTATGCCCAACTCAAGATTCCATTTGAGATCTAGGAGAGTGGAGGAAACCAGAGTGTCTGGAGAAAACTACAGACTTAACTAATCCATTTCCCAACTTACTGTAAAAGCATTGTATGTAACACCAGATGGTAGTTTTTGTTTTTTCATGAATTCTATCAATTCCAGAACAGCTGCTGTTTTTTGCTGTATATCTTCATCTGTTCTTGGTCTTGCAATCTTATTTGCATTTGATGCATCCCAATAAAGTTGCCTGAAATCATCATTGTCAAATTTAACAACATGTACAAATTATATATAACACACTACCTGTGATTTCTCTAAACCAAATGGTGTCAGAAGGGGCACCACCTCATTTTGCTTTGGGGTGAAATCATATACCGGTAAAGGTACATGTACCTCAGAAAAGTTACTAACCTTGATTGATAGATGAATGGTTTGTCTTCCAATATGTTTGAATATGAGAGTTTATGAGGTCATTTGGTTTTGTTTTGAAAATGGAAGAAGGTCATGTGGTTTTGTTTTGAAAATAGAAGTAGGTCATGTGGTTTTATTTTGAAAATTAAAGGAGGTCATGTGGTTTTGTTTTAAAAATGGAAAGAGGTCATGTGGTTTTGTTTTGAAAATTAAAGGAGATCATGTGGTTTTGTTTTGAAAATTAAAGGAGATGTTGGAAAACATCAACACAGAAGAAATTGAGTCATATTCTTAAACCTGAGTGGCCATAACATCTTAAAATATGTTAATATTTTGCAATTCAAATCATTCACCCATCATTCAAAGTAAGTAACTTTTCTATGGTTCCACTACCAGTTGGTATATAAAAAAATCCCGTATTTTTTTATACAGAAATTGTTCTGCTTCTTCACACAGCTGCTAGGCATTAAGTGTGTTTAGGGTCAGATGAAATTCTGACCTCTTCACCTAAACATTTGTTCCATAAAAACCCCAATTGGGGGTAAAAAGTAAACTGTTGATTTATTAGCACTATTTTTAGTCAGAGTTTGACATTATAAAGAGTTGGATGGTTGTAATGTTGATATATGTTGCATCAGCAATTTTTCAGCTATATGTGATATAAGCAAGTTTATAGTCTCTAAATATTAATCTAACTTTACTGTGCTAGCTTATAGATCTCAGTGCCTCTCATCGCCTGGGTTCGAATCCCACTTGAGGCAGTTACATCTAGCTGCATCCCATAATTTTGATAATTTAGAACAGCATGCAACATGGCTGTTAAAACCAGTGGCATCCCATAATTTTAATAATAAAAAACGGCATGCAACATGGCTGTTACATCTAGTGGCATCACATAATTTTGATAATGTAGATCAGTGACTTATTAAACAATATGGCTGTTACATCTAGTGGCTTTACATAATTCTGATAAAGTAGAAGCGCAATGAAGCATGGCTGTTACATCTAGTGGCATCACATAAATTTCATGTTGTATAAGGCAGGAGAAGAACAGCAATTAGTATGAAAAAGAAAAATTATAATAACATTAATTTTGACCATCAGAAAACTGAAATATTAGATAAAAACAATCAAGCTAATTTTCCTGCAAAAGGATGGGCTCAAAAGGGTTAGGGTGTGGGGATGTGTGTGGGCTGCTATGACCAAAAACAAAAAACAAACAAAAAACAAAAACAAAAACAAGAGGCCCATGGTCCTTAACGCTCGTCTGAAGATATGTCCAATATAGTTTGCAAAGTGCAATAGACAATATATTACGTACAGAAACTTTAAAAGTTTTCTCAAGTTAAGAACTCCCACAAAACTTAATCAGAAATATATCCACTCACTTTTCATTTATAAGTAGCTTATATGACATGCATGAAGTAACTGTAGTGCAATGAATAATTTCGAAATCATTAATGAATTTCAGTATGATTATGCAGCTATGTCCTTTACCTTTGAACATATAAGACCTCGAACCATATATCAAAATGATTATCATGTCAATACCTACAATATTCTAATATACAGGCCTATGCATGAAATTAATAGCTTTCAAGATAATTAATAATTTTAGTATTCTTATGTTGATATGACCTTGACCTTTGAACATATAACCTTCAACCATATATCAAAATGATCATCATGTCAATACCTACAATATTCTAATATACATGCCTATACAAAAAGTTAATAGTTTTCAAGATAAATAGCAATTTAAGTCTTCTTTTGCAGCAGTGACCTTGACCTTTCAACATATGACCTTGAACCATATAACAAAATGATCGTTGTTGCAATACCTACAATATTCTTATATATATATGCCAATACAAAAAGTTAATAGTTTTCAAGATAATTAGCAATTTAAGTCTTCTTTTGCAGCTGTGACCTTTCAACATATGACCTTGAACCATTTATCAAAATGATTATCATGTCAATTCCTACAATATTCTAATATATATGCCTATACAAAAAGTTGATAATGAAATAACTAAGGTATATCTCTTGAAGATTCAGTGGAGAAGATTTTTGAAGTTTTTCACTATTTCCCCCTTATGGGGCCCCAAGGGGACATAACTCCTTCATTTGTGCAAATCTGAAAGGGCTTCACCCAGGAATAATGGTTACCAAGTTTCATTAAATTTGGCCCTGTGGTTTTGGAGGAGAAGATTAAAATGTTAAAAGTTTACGCACGACGCACAATGGATGATGGACGACAGACGCAGATGGATAGCAAAAGCTCATCTGAGCTTTCAGCTCAGGTGAGCTAAAAACTTACTGTTTTTTGTTGTATTGTATGACTGGTCTCCCTTTTTCATCTTCCCCAATAAAAGCTAAAATATAATAAGATTTATATGTAATTCTTATTTTAAGATCAAAATAATCGGCAATATTTTTTATAAGCAATTTAGTAACTGTATTTTTAAATTATATGATTATGCATTATAGATATTAATTACAAATAAAAATCACAAATCAAAAATCGACTCATAATTCCACTCTCTAAAAAGTTTTTTAACATCATATTAAACAGCCTGTGTATGCCAAACGAGAAAATGACCTTGAAACATTTCTGGGTAGGACATCAGAAGGTAAGGGAGCAAGAGTGAGACCAAAGACAACATGGCGCAGTACCATCAGAAATGAAAGCAACCAAGCAGGATGGGCGAGCTGGAACATTGCAAAAACATAAGGATAGACTGGGTTAAGAACCAGAATTGGATGCCTTATGCACCTTCTGGCAAAGAAAGAATTAAAGTTACGTTAGGTATATGCAAAACATCTTTGATTTTCTTGATAAATCTGACTGGCTTTTCTCACAATAGATCTGCCATAGTGAGTTTTTTAAGCAGTCAGTCTGAGGATGGTTGAGAAAACCAGAGTTCCAGGAGAAAACCACATACCAAAAACAAACAAAAAAAATTCTCACAGAGTGGGATTCAAACCTAGGAGGTGAGAGGCACTGAAACAGGTGGGCATTTCAGACAAAGAGAATCTATTATGAGTTCAAGATTCTGATTGAGTGGTCTGATTTTTTCATCTCAAATGAGCTTTTGCCATGAAGTGTGATATTGAAAAAAGATATTGTATCACCACTTCAGTGAGATTAATTTATCACATATGCAAGAAAAATAGATCTAGCACCATGTTAATTCCACATCCCAGATGAACAATTGAAGCTCTTAAAAGGACATCCCGACTTCAGCCGACTTTCATACCAGTCAATATCACACAACACAAAAGAATTCATTTACCATCACTGTATGAAGATTAATTGAAATATGCCATTCCTACATCAAGTTATCATCTGTATATCCTATTACCTATTTTTAGCAACACTGACCTACATTAATGACATTTTGTTTCCAAACACATTCTCCACATAAGAACATTTTATAGAGTTTCATTGAAATTAGTCTTTCCTAACTCAATTATCATTGGAAAACCATTCAGAAAGAAAGACAGATAGGCAACTAAAAACACTGTAGTCCCTTAAAGTTAAACCAGGTACAGCACAAAAAAAATTTGCTGAAGGATATATATTTACATTTACTTTGAAAGTTTACTATATAAACATGTTTGAGACGTGTGGCAAATACAGGGCAATAACTGCCATTGATCACATGATCATTACACTGTTTGTATGAATATTTCACTATCTGTACTACTTTTCTAAGTAGTTTCTTAGCAAACAACAACAACAACAACAACCCCACCCCACCCCCCACCCAAAAAAAAAAAAAAAATAAATAAACATTAAATTGAATTCACAATGGAAATCATTCCAAAGTTTCCAATTATCTTAAAGGTACCTCAATTTCTCCCATAATTCTGAGACCATGTGTATGGTACCATCTAGCTAACCCACACTATTCACTTTGCCTGGCAAAGTTATGGCAATTATAATCCAATAACTGCCATAGCTACATGTATGATGTTCAATGAATAAATAAAACAGCTCTTCTGGGGTTTGAATAAAACTTATTTATCGTGTCTGGGGGTCAATTATGAGTTTAAATTAACAAATATATTTCCGATTTATTACCTTCTTCTGTTCGTAAATTTTCTAAGAGTACACTTAAGTTTTCTTGGTTAGACGCTGATAATGATCTTACTTTCTCAAACAGTTCATCTGGATCTGAAATTGAAATGACCAGTGAGTAAATTAGGAAATACAAATCAAGGTTCTTTCAATTCAATCAAGATTTTTCTAGGTTCAGTTAATATGATCACAAAAAAATACACTGTTAGCACAGTGATTGAAATACGGAGTTACAAACTACCAGTAGTCAAGGAGATGGACTGCCAATAGTCAATAAAGCCAATTCCTTGTTTTTATATAAATTTTTGCTCAAACAAAAATGGTTTTGGCTAATATTTTTGTCCCAAAATATTAATTAATTTTAGTATTGGACAGGCCAATATCATTGAGTTTTTTTCACTAGAAAGAAAAAGTGATCTTTTTTTTCAAAAAATTAAAATACCCGTAGTATACAAACTAATGAATATACAAAATTTTACAATTAGGACAACCAATTTATGTTTTTTTGTTTGTTTTTTTTTTATTTTTTTTATTTTTATTTATTTTTTTTATTTTTTTTTGGGGGGGGGCTTCTATTACTGTCCATTATCAATTTACTCCTACATTTTAAGGCTGGCTCATCTTTTTTTTTTGGCTCCTACTTTTCAAGAGCCTTCGGCTTACCCTGCTAGTCACAAGATTATTTCACTTATATTAAGTTGTTGCAAAGAAATTGTAAAGTCAGTGTATAAACATGATAAAGCATTAAAATCATGTACAACTAAGATCACATTTTGTGTTCCAGGTAAATAGCTTTGGTATTACCAAATTTGAAAAAATTTAACAAGCTTAAAGGAATTTATTCTAACATCATGTGCCATCTTGCTATGAGAGAATATTTTATGAAATTCCCACTGTTGTGTATCATATTTGTTGCAACCTTGAAGTATCATATCTGTTACAACACAGGGGTACAATGTATCAAATTTTTGCAACAATCGATATCATACTTGTTACAACGTAGGTGTATCATATTTCTTACAACAATGGGGTATCACATTTTTGGAAACATTGGGGTATCATAGTTACTGCAACATGGGGATTAATATGTGTTGCAAAATTGGGGTATCATATATGTTGCAACATTTGGGTATCTAAAATTTGTTGCAATACCACATTAACTGCAACAGTTGGGCAATATATATTTTACAACATTCGAGTGTCATAATGTCTACCAAATTGTGACCTTTTGATGACATAATGCTTGAGTTATTGAATCTTGATTGGTACAATTACAGTAACTATAAATCCTGTTTTTCTGCTGTCAAATGCATCAAAAATCAATTGTGAATTTGTCTTTTTAATTAGTTAAAATTGACATGTTGCATAATGTTTCTTACTGGGATTTGGACATTATTTTATAACCCCCCCCCCCCCCCGTTTCAAAACCTGAAGTCAAATAAAGAGTATGAGATATGGTGTCAAAGAATCTTGGAAAGATGGTTTCACTTTAATTAAAACAGTCTCTGCTTACATAGTGGGGGAAACAAAAGTGCCTTAAGAAATCAACTAGTAAAGTGAACTGACAAACTTTCTAAAAATTGTTTTTGCACGGAAGATTGGGTGGTTAAATAACATCTTACATCATATCAGCATTTTTCCACTGCGATTTTTTGGTATTTATCTCAAGGATTAATATAAATCAAGTCCATGTGGTAGATGTGTTTGTTCAAGTATGTCTGGTTTGCTGTGTACTAGTGCTTTTTCTGGTTTGCTGTGTACTTGTGTTATTTCTGGTTTGCTGTGTACAAGTGTTATTTCTGGTTTGCTGTGTACTAGTGTTATTTCTGGTTTGCTGTGTACTAGTGTTATTTCTGGTTTGCTTTGTACCAGTGTTATTTCTGGTTTGCTGTGTACTAGTGATATTTCTGGTTTCCTGTGTACTAGTGATATTTCTGGTTTGCTGTGTACTAGTGATACTGCTGGTTTCCTGTGTACTAGTGATATTTCTGGTTTGCTGTGTACTAGTGATATTTCTGGTTTGCTGTGTACTAGTGATATTTCTGGTTTCCTGTGTACTAGTGATATTTCTTGTTTGCTGTGTACTAGTGATATTTCTGGTTTCCTGTGTACTAGTGATATTTCTGGTTTCCTGTGTACTAGTGATATTTCTGGTTTCCTGTGTACTAGTGATATTTCTGGTTTGCTGTGTACTAGTGATATTTCTGGTTTCCTGTGTACTAGTGTTATTTCTGGTTTGCTGTGTACTAGTGATATTTCTTGAGGCAAATGTCTTTTCCACTTGGTCACCAAAACCACCAATGCGCTATAATGAATCATGTGACAAGGCACTCTAAGCAGGAACATATTAAGTCATTTGGTCACCCTTCATCCAAGGTATAAGAGTTTTAATTCTTACCTTTACTTGCCATTTTGTTTCTTTGGTTTAGCTTGACTAGATAATGTAAATGTTCTCATTCTAAAACTTCAACCCTAAAACAAAAATTAAAATCTAATTGTCAGGTATATTTGTGTATTAACATAAACTTTGACACACCAATGCCGTTGCCGCCACCGCTTACAACAACACCGAAAAGGTAACACCTAGGTCTCACCTTATGGCAATGCCGGGCTCGTCAAAAACCAACTGACAAATTAAGTTGAAGTATCCTGATTATCTGAGATCCTCTTGTTTGGTTCCATTTTGTTATGGTTGGCTGATTGTAATGTTGATTAATGTAACAACAGCATTTTTTTCAGCTATCTGCATTGTGAGAGAGGTTATTATTCTTTTTTGATGAATGTAATAATAAACAAGTACATGTGAGGTGTTCAAGTCTGAATTATGGCCTGCTTATAGCATGTACTAAGGGTGGTGTTGTTATGGTGCTAGTTCACTGAGTCAGTATGCCAAAGAAAAGAATATTACATTGTAATCTGCTAGTCAGATTATTTTGGCATGGGGTGAACCAATTATTCCTCTGACCTCCTAATGCTTAGCGCAAGACGAGGATCAATATCATAAATCTTGTAATCTTATGTATGACCCAGCCAGCGCACCAACCCCATCCTGTTTTGAGGTAGATGCTCTACCACTGAACAACCTAGCCTTTTTGTAGCATACTTGTACTTATACTAGCTCTGGCAGTATAATCTGTATATCTTGATATGTAACCAATGTCAATTTGTGATTTCCAGGCATAAATACAATATGCAAACTTCTGTAAAATAACATCAAGTCATGCAAAAATTTGCCCTGTATGTGATTTACATAAAGGGATCTGTTAGTTTATTTTGTTTTATGACCTCAAATTATAGGGAACATTTTGATATCAGAGTATGACATCAAAGACTTTAAAGATACAGACATTATTTACATGTATGTACAAAAAAATTACAGGTTTTTACAGACCCTCTTCGCGACCTTTTACATGTTTCAGTCTGAGCAAATTGAAATTCTGAACTTAAGCAAACTGCATTATTTTTTCATTATATATATATATATATATATATATATATATATATATATACAATGTATCTATTTTATATATACGGTATATATTTGTTAATTTTAGTGATCAAATGCCATTATGGTGAAATTTATGTTTTTTTTAAACCAGGTCAAACTATCCGTATTTTTTTATAATAAAAAGCAAACAAAATTGTTAGTAAATGTTATACTGTATAGTTAATGTAACAATCTAAAATATTTCTTGGATTTGTTTTAACTGGTAAATCATGGCATATGAATTGTACTACATGTAACTTGTTTGTGCTTTCACGTGTACAAATAAAATGTGTTTTTCAATGATATTTCTTTACATGTATTTAAAAATCAGAGGTGGAGGGTGGCATAAACTCCAGACAATTATTTTTGGCTTTCATTTAAAAAAAAAAAAAAAAAAATTGAATGATTACAAAAATTTTTTTAAAATTTTCAATAGCAAACTTTTACTAAGAACATCTAAATTGAGACAGCTTAAAGCTTAAAATTCCACAAACAATGACATTAGTTATTAGTTTGGGTGTGAATTAAGTACCAAAAAGGTTTTTTTTTTTTTGCCCCATCAAATTAAAAAAAAAAGTCTATATAGTATACATGTATAAGTAAATTTTGTAATACTTACTGCATATAATAATGTAAGAAATCAATTCAAATAAAAATTCCAAAATAACTATTAGTTACTCCTACATCTGAGGATATTACTGGTTGTAAATCAGGTAAAGTAGAGGGAAAATACTCAATTTAATCCTAATATATATACAGGTATATATTGTTGTATGTTTTTACAATTTATTTAAAATAAACAATATCCCATTCTTCAATCAAGTAAACTCTCAAGGCTTATCTTAAGAAGGTTTATAAATTTTCTTAAGTGTCATACTAAAATATTTTCATAAGGTCACTACATACAGTTCAATGTTTTCTTAAGGTCATTTGATACAGTTTAGCGTCAGATCTGAACCACTTTCTTAATGTCACTATATATATATACAGTCTAGTGTCAGACCTGAACCACTTCCTTAAAGTCACTAGATACAGTCTAGTGTCAGACCTGAACCACTTCCTTAAAGTCACTAGAAACAGTCTGGTGTCAGACATGAAACACTTTCTTAAAGTCACTAGAAACAGTCTAGTGTCAGACCTGAACCACTTTCTTAAAGTCACTAGAAACAGTCTAGTGTCAGACCTGAACCACTTTCTTAAAGTCACTAGAAACAGTCTAGTGTCAGACCTGAACCACTTCCTTAAAGTCTCTAGGTACAGTCTAGTGTCAGACCTGAACCACTTCCTTAAAGTCACTAGATACAGTCTAGTGTCAGACCTGTACCACTTCCTTAAGGTCACTACATACAGTTCAATGTTTTCTCAAGGTCATTTGATACAGTTTAGCGTCAGATCTGAACCACTTTCTTAATGTCACTATATATATATATACAGTCTAGTGTCAGACCTGAACCACTTCCTTAAAGTCACTAGAAACAGTCTAGTGTCAGACCTGAACCACTTCCTTAAAGTCACTAGAAACAGTCTAGTGTCAGACATGAAACACTTTCTTAAAGTCACTAGAAACAGTCTAGTGTCAGACCTGAACCACTTTCTTAAAGTCACTAGAAACAGTCTAGTGTCAGACCTGAACCACTTTCTTAAAGTCACTAGAAACAGTCTAGTGTCAGACCTGAACCACTTCCTTAAAGTCTCTAGGTACAGTCTAGTGTCAGACCTGAACCACTTCCTTAAAGTCTCTAGGTACAGTCTAGTGTCAGACCTGAACCACTTCCTTAAAGTCTCTAGATACAGTCTAGTGTCAGATCTGAACCACTTCCTTAAAGTCACTAGATACAGTCTAGTGTCAGACCTGAACCACTTCCTTAAAGTCACTAGATACAGTCTAGTGTCAGACCTGAACCACTTCCTTAAAGTCTCTAGGTACAGTCTAGTGTCAGACCTGAACCACTTCCTTAAAGTCACTAGATACAGACTAGTGTCAGACCTGAACCACTTCCTTAAAGTCACTAGATACAGTCTAGTGTCAGACCTGAACCACTTCCTTAAAGTCTCTAGGTACAGTCTAGTGTCAGACCTGAACCACTTCCTTAAAGTCACTAAATACAGTCTAGTGTCAGACCTGAACCACTTCCTTAAAGTCACAAGATACAGTCTAGTGTCAGACCTGAACCACTTCCTTAAAGTCTCTAGGTACAGTCTAGTGTCAGACCTGAACCACTTCCTTAAAGTCACTAGATACAGTCTAGTGTCAGACCTGAACCACTTCCTTAAAGTCTCTAGGTACAGTCTAGTGTCAGACCTGAACCACTTCCTTAAAGTCACTAGATACAGTCTAGTGTCAGACCTGAACCACTTCCTTAAAGTCACTAGAAACAGTCTAGTGTCAGACCTGAACCACTTCCTTAAAGTCTCTAGGTACAGTCTAGTGTCAGACCTGAACCACTTACTTAAAGTCACTAGATACAGTCTAGTGTCAGACCTGAACCACTTCCTTAAAGTCACTAGATACAGTCTAGTGTCAGACCTGAACCACTTCCTTAAAGTCTCTAGATACAGTCTAGTGTCCGACCTGAACCACTTCCTTAAAGTCACTAGATACAGTCTAGTGTCAGACCTGAACCACTTCCTTAAAGTCACTAGATACAGTCTAGTGTCAGACCTGAACCACTTCCTTAAAGTCTCTAGATACAGTCTAGTGTCAGACCTGAACCACTTCCTTAAAGTCTCTAGGTACAGTCTAGTGTCAGACATGAAACACTTTCTTAAAGTCACAATAGTCTACTGTCAGACCTGAAATAGGTCACTAAATACAGTTAAGTGTCAAACCTGAACCACTCTCTTAAGGTCCTTAGATACAGACCTGAAATACTACTTCAAAGGTCACTACATACAGTTTAGTGTTAGACCTGAAACACGTTCTTAAAGTCACTAGATACAGTCTAGTGTCAGACCTGAAAAACATACTTATATGTAGGGTTAATTGGTACACTTAAGTAACAAACACAAAAAACTTCCTCAAAGTAATAAGATATGTCATACAAGAAATACTTTCTTGAGATCACTACATTGAGATACAAATTAACATTAAAATACTTTTTAGGTCGATTTTTTTAAACATGAAACATTTCCTTAATGTTGCAGGATACAGGTACAATTAGACTCAGACCTTAAATGATTCTTTAAGGTCACAAGATACATTTTAGTGTCAAAACCGAAATATTTCCCTTAGAAAAATAAATACTAGTATTTCCTTAAAAATACTTTTTAGGTCGATTTCAAACACGAAACATTTCATGAAAGTCGCTGGATACTAGACCTGAAATACTTCCTTTAGTTCACTGGATTCATTTTAGACTCATATCTAAAATTATTTCTTAAGGTCACAAGATACATTTTAGTGTCAAACCCGAAAACATTTACCTTAGAAAAATAAATGTTTCCCTAATACAGGTAATACTTTATAGGTCGATTTCAAACATGAAACATTTCATTAAAGTTGCTGGATTCTAGACCCGAAATACTTCCTTTAAGTTCACTGGATTCATTTTAGACTCATATCTAAAATTATTTCTTAAGGTCACAAGATACATTTTAGTGTCAAACCTGAAATATTTTCCTTAGAGAAACTTTATTTACTTTAGAATCAGACCAGAAATACCTCCCTAAGTCCACTTGATAAACTTCAATGTCAGACCAAATATTTCCTTAAGATTATATGAAACATTGTAATTTAAGAACTTAAAACAGTTCCCTAAAATTTGTAGATCAGACCTAGATCATCTGTATCCACAATTTGATGGCAATGATTCAAACCATTCTATATTGATAGTTGGGCTGTTGTAACAAATAAAGCATTTTAAGTTGTAAATTTTATATACCGTTTTAATTCTCTTTATATATACATGTATATCTTTTAGTAAATATAACATTATTCATAAAAAAAAATTTTAAAAATCTTATTTGTTATTTTCATTTAATTTTTTTTCACTAAATTATGCCCCTTGCCAATTAAAAAAATAAAGATAAGTTACTCAGGGTTCGATATTTAAAAAATATTGAACCACCCATTCAGTGAGATAAATCTATCACATGTGAGAAATGTGTATCTCACATGGGCTTGACGTCACAGTTACGTGACAATCACATGATGTCATCCTTTGAGTAAATGACATCATCTTGCGGGAAAATGACAGCCGTACCTCCAAAATTTAGAAATTTTAAATGCGTTTAAAAATGCTAATACTCAGATTTTATAAAAAATAACTTTTTCTTCAAGTTTATACATATTGTATAAACCAAAATTAAGTATAGTCTATCCGATAGTCATATTTATTTTTATATAGAATGTTGACTAACAGAGTTAGATTTTTCAAACATGGCGCCCATGGATATGTTAATCATATTTGAAGCCAAAAATTGACATTAAAATGGAAGTAAAAGAATCCATTATGAGTTTATCTATGTAGGATAGGGAAATCTCACCCTCGGGGTTGAATATTTATGTCAGAGACTCGGCAAGCCTCATCTCTGACTGAATTATTCAACTCCTCAGGTGAGATTTCTCTATCCTACATGGATACTCATAATGGATTCTTATTATAATCTCACTGAATGGGTGGTTCAATTCTTTTTTACAAATCACACCCCGCGTGCGCATGTGTAGCCTATCTCAGTTGAACGGGCACTACATTTTTTTTCAATTGGCTAGGGTAATAATTTTGTGGGAAAAATTATATGAAAACGACAAAAAAGACTTTTTTATGATGAATGATATAATTTTTACTAAACATTGTATAGATATAAAAAGAAAAATCGTTGCTTTGTTTTGCCGCATAGGTTCACATTCTGCTGTGAGTGAAATGTTATTTGTTATTGTTGTGTGTCTTGTATTTCATCCGCTAGCAATATCCTGCAACATTATTGAAGGGATTCCGGTATTTTTTCATAAATTATATGCAAGAAAAATAATCAATTACTCGACTGAAGTCGAGATGGGAAAATTCTGATCTTGTGGTCAAATTTTTTTCATCTTAAATAAGACAGAGCCTCGTTTGAGATGAAAAATCTGACCAATCGATTGAAATTTCCCCATTTCGACCTCAAACTGGTAATAGATTCTCTTTATATATATATATATATATATATATATATATATATATATATATATATATATATATTTAAAGTTTCATATAGGTAAGAAATTTGAAGTAGTTTAAGTGTGCTATTTGTACTAAAGTATAAACTCTTTAAACCCTATATTCATAATGGTATGACTCATTTTCTTTTTAAATTTCTTGACCTTAGTAAACATACACATGTAATTTCAACTTTAATTTCAAATTTAGAATTAATTTCTAAAACGAACATTTAAAGAATTGACAGGGTATCTATTGATGTTGAATGATCATCCAAGGTAAATCAGACTTTAAATTGGGTTTAAACATTTGTGGTTTTCATCTGTTTACAAATGACCAATATCATTGTATCTTTTAAGTTTTAAAGAAGGTGAAAAAGGGTAATGACATAAGACAAAGACTCTTGCTCGGATTGAGCAAATTTTTAAGGCTTGTATGTAGGACTGTGTAGATCTTTTGGAATTAAAAATTTAAATCCCTCGGGAAGACAACTAATTCTGAAGGACAGAGCCCTGAGTATTTAAATATATTCAAAGTTTATAAATTTCTATTTTAGTGGCACATTTCTGATGACTATGTAGCTAAGATTTTCTACTCTAGTGTAGTAGCCTTTCACCACCTGGGGTTCGAATCCCACTTGGGACAGATCCTAGTGTGAGAAAGTTTGTCAGTTCACTTGCCGAAGGTAGGTGGTTTTCTCCGAGCACTCCGGTTTCCTCCACCATACAAGAACTGACCACCTCGAAATAAGTGAGAGATTCTTGACTGGGGCGTAAAACACCACTACTCCACTCCACTCCGCTCTAAAGTAGTAGGAATTGTCATTAACATTTCAATCTTCTTGTCCAGTCAGATGACTTTCACTTGTCCACTTAAACATCAGAAATACTATGTAGCATTCATTTTTTTTTATATTAACTTGTGAATTTTAATGTATTTGTATATGATTTTATATTATTTTAATGTACAACTATAACCTTTTTATGAATTCAATGCATTTTGTGACGAATAAAGTAAAAATAAATGAATAAATAAATAAATAAATAAATAAATAAATCAATAAATAAAAAAATGAATGAGGGATGAATGAAATTGAATGAATAAATAAATAAATAAATTTAAAAATTAAATAATTAAATAAATTCAAAAAAAAAAAAAAATAAAATAAATTTAAAAAATGAATAAATAAATAAATAAATAAATAAATAAATAAATAAATAATTTAAAAAATGAATGAATAAATAAATAAATTAATAAATTTAATAAATTAAATAAATCAATCAATCAATTAATCAATCAATCTTGGTTTAAGCTCATTTATAGTCAAGTGGTCAAAACAACTTTGATGATGAGAAACTGCTGTAGTGACTTTCATAAAACCTAGAAATACATGTACTTTTCTTTCAAAAGAGGAATTGTATAATATTCACGTCTGTAATACAGGACAAATAACTGGTCACCCACAAAGCACTACCAATGTCCATGGTTTAAAAACAAGTCCTTTAGGTGATCTTAGTATTAACCTGTGGCGACAGTAACCTATTTGATGTTACATTTTTTTTAAAGAATCTTATCACAAGAGGTCAATTGTTCTCAGCATTGTTAATGTTATCTAAACCAAACAGTGAAATAAGAAATTGCTATTAATTAAAATTAAAAATATTTGTTATAAACACAAACTTTGAAATTAGGTCACTTTTTTTTATGAAAATAGCAATTGAATACATTAATTTTTCAACAAATTAAAAATAAATATTGACCAATACGAAATAGGTTTTATTTAAATACTTACAGCCGTTGGAGGTTTAATTTAGGGTTAATAAATTGTTTAACATGCCGGTTCTTAAATGGAAAATTTTTGTTTCATTCAGAGTTTGTTCACTATGATTCTGTCCAAGATCTGATGGGAATGAACAACCCATTTTTGAGCTTAAATTGTTAGTCAGATGATGATACATTGTCCTAAAAGTAGCTTGTTGTTGATCTCGGGCTCCAATTAAATGGAGTAGGATTTCAACAAATCGGCACTGATTTTGTGAAATATATACAAAATTATTTATTTTGAAAATAAACATAAAACTAGATATGTTTCTTCGAAACAGATGTGTCGCCTGACACTGCATAGAAATCAATCAAAGGGAAATAATTCAAAAACGGAACAAGGTAGAGTTGTGGTTCTTGTGCACTGCACTTCGAGTCATTGCCAGAAACAAGTACACCAAGTTTGGAGTCATTTGAACATACTACACCAAAGTTATGCTCCGGACAAGGAAATCCGGTCACAACCGCCGCTGACGACGAAAGTAATCCCTATATGTCGCCTAGTCAGGTGACTCAAAAATCTACTTTATTTTGTTTTACTTATAAGTGGCTAGCTCAGTCAGTGGCAGATAGGTTCATAAATAATGATACAATTTGTGAAAGTGGTCCAATATTAGTCAATTGGGGGAATCATTATCATCATCATTACCCTGTTAAAATTATCCAGGCCTTTAATTGATCCTGTTACAAGGGTAAGACCTGACTGTCAAGTCAAGAACAAAGTCTCCCCTTCCAAGCTTGGTGATCCAGTGGGTTAGGATCACCCATTCTTAGGGAATAGAGTGGAGTAATGGTGTTTTATGCCCCAGTCAAGATTTATTCACTTATTTCGAGGCAGTCAGATTTGGAATGGTGCAGAAAACTGGAGTACCAGGAGAAAAACTACCACCTTCGGCAAGCGAACTGACAAACTTTCTCACACTAGGATATGTCCTGTGTGGGATTCGAACCCAGGCAGTGAGAGGCGCTTGGCCACTGAGGCCCCCATTCTTAGGGACTTACTGTCCCATTTCACTAGGTCATCCCAGGTCAGTTTTGGTTTGGTAACCAAGGTCCAATGACCAGTGAAATTCAGTGTACAGATCCTAGATATCAACACTGTACAATACTCTACATGGCTAACACATCTCTTCTGCTTCTATGGATAATTTCTGAGACATCTTTGATGTTCAGCTGAGAGAGGAGACTCTATGGGGACATCTTTTTCAGGTTTGACATGACAGATCCATCTTGGCTCAATCATTGCATCAAAGCTTCCTAAGAGTGGCAGGAGGGGAATGGTTGTCAAGCTTCTTTTTCAAATCGCAAGTTGACAAATCTGACATCAAAAAGGTTCAAATTATAGTGTTATAGCCAATTAAGATTACTGATAACTAAGTTGTGCGATGTTTTACCAATAACCTACGCATAACTAACAATGAGATCACTAACTTAAAATAACCCACAAGAGTTTACTAAATAGTAATCCACCCCAATCCACACCGTCAACTGTTCCTCTTACTCATTTTAAACTGATTATACAGATTAATCTAGATATGTGTTTCTATACTGATAAATTCATATTATACACACCATTAAAATTTAAACTTTTCTTCTTAGACTAGCATATCATATGAAACGTATCAAGGTTTAAAATGTACCTAGATTTTCTTGCCCATTTTGAGATCCATAAATTAGAACGTACCTACTTCAAAACGTCTCTAGTATTATTTCGTCAATAAACGAACATACATAATAACGCCCCTGTTTACAAATCGTTCGAAGTCTCCGTAGACTTTTTTTAGGGCACTCAAAAAGTTTACATGGCACAGACTTAGCACAACATATTAAGTTATAATAATCATAATCCATAAAAACTTATTTTTTTGAAAGGTGCATAGGAGGCCCCAAATCTAATGACTTTTGGCCAACCATCAAGCCTTTTCTCAGTAATAAGGGTGTAAATGTACAAAAAGATGTTATTTTAGAGGAAGAGGGTGTTATTGTCAATGACCAGCACAAGGTTGCAAATGTTTTTAACAATTTTTTTATTAATGTTGCAAACTTTAGGTAATAGCAATAATGTTATAGATGAAGAACATCCAAGTGTTAGAGTAATAACAGATCATAAAACAGGTACTGATATTTTTGAATTTAAACCTGTAACATCAGATTTTGTCTCTAGGGAAATTAGAAATCTAAGTATTAAGAAAGCCACCGGTCAAGATGGCATATCACCAAAGCTATTAAAACTATCAAATTTAGCAGTTTCAATGCCTTTAACAAACATTATCAACACTGCAATTACTACAGGTGTCTTCCCGGATAAACTTAAGTGTGCTCAAGTAGTGCCCTTGCACAAAAAGAACGATACTCTAGAAAAAGGTAACTACAGACCAGTAAGCCTTTTACCAACAACCTCCAAAATTTTTGAAAAAGCTATTAATACTCAGTTATCTGAACATCTTGATAAGTATCACTTTCACCCCCATCTCTCTGCATTTAGAAGTGGTTATGGTTGCCAAACTTCACTTATTCGAATTATAGAAGATTGGAAAAGGGCCTTGGATGAAAATAAATTTTGTGCAGCCATTCTAATGGACCTCTCTAAGGCTTTTGATTGTCTTCCACACGACCTCTTGCTACTTTAGCTAAAGTCATATGGTTTCGGTAACAACTCTGTTCAACTTTTAACCAGTTATTTAACCAACAGAAAACAGTGTGTAAAAATTGGTACTTTTATCAGCAGTTGGCAACAAATATACAAAGGTGTTCCCCAGGGATCAATCCTTGGTCCAGTTTTATTCAATGTTTTATCAATGATATCTTTTATTTTGTTCAAAATTGTTCATTGTATAATTTTGCAGATGACAATACTTAGTCCCATGCCAGTAGCGATATACAACAAGTCATATCATCCCTTGAAAAAGATAGCCAAGCACTTATAGAATGGTTTTCTAATAACAACATGCAAGCAAATCCTGAAAAATTCCAGGCAATTGCCATAGGCAAAAAGACCAAAGCCTTGAACATCAATTTTAACCTGCACAACAATAACATCAGGTGTGAAGACGAAGTTAAATTACTTGGTATTACTATAGATTTTGAGTTAAAGTTTAACACATATTTCAGATATATGCAAAAAAGCTTCTAGACAAGTAAACGTACTTAAAAGAATTGGCAAATATTTAAATAGATTGGGCAAACTTACCATCTACTATACATTTATTCTATCTAATTTTAATTACTGCCCATTAACTTGGCATTTTTGCAATGAGGAGAACACCAGAAAAATGGAAAAAATTCAAGAAAGAGCATTGAGATTCATTTATGAAGATTATATAAGCACTTATGAACAGTTGTTAGATAAATCAAAATTACCATCTCTAAAAGTAAGAAGGTTAAGAAATATGGCAATTGAAGTCTTAAAAATAGTAAACAGAAAGAGTCCGTCTTATCTTCATGATCTTATTACCATCAAGAATACTAATTATTCTTTCAGATACAACAACAGAGCTGATATACCAAGGGTAAACACCACCAGGTATGGTCTTAAGTCATTCCGCTATGCTGCAGCTAAATTATGGAATGAGCTCCCTGACCATTTGCGAGTATTAACATCAATTGAACAGTTTAAAAAACAAATTCTCCAGTGGTCAGGTGACTCATGTCATTGTCAATCCTGCATTTTTTAATTTTGTTTTAATCTTGACCATGAGCTTCTTCATTTTAGTTTATGCTACTGCTTAATTTTTAGTCTCTGCAATTATGCATTTTTTATCAGTTTTTTAGTTCAGCTCTTTTTATATTAAGTTGCATTTATTTTAAATTTCGTCGCATTTTTTAATTTTGTTTTAATCTTGACCATGAGCTTTTATCATTTTAGTTTATGCTACTGCTTAATTTTTAGTCTCTGCAGTTATGCATTTTTTATCAGTTTTTAGTTCAGCTCTTTCTATTTTAAGTTGCATTTATTTTTAAATTTCGTCGCATGTGCATCTGCTTATGTATCCTTATGTTTTATGCATGCATTGTGTGTTGTTTGTATATAATGTAAAATGTGTGTGTATTTGTCATGTAATTGATGTCAAGTCGATTCAAAAAGCTCACTAGAGCTTATGTTTGTACTGTTTTTAACCACATCGACTATAAATAAAATTTATTTGATTTGATTTGATTTGATAATAAATTCTTCTTCTTCTTCTTCTTCTTAATTTCTTCTTCTTCTTCTTCTTATTATTATTATTATCGTTGTCGTTGTCGTCGTCGTCGTCATCATCATCATAATCATCATCATTATTATTACATTGTCATAAAATTTGATAAAACCTTAGTGATATGTATATATTTGTGAAATACGTATATAATAAACGCCACATGATACACTGGGTCACACACAGAAGTATTAGAGTTAGCTCCCCTAAACCACACAAATTTTAAAAAAACATTAGCTATCCACTATTATTGTCTGTCATCAGCTTTCTTCATTTTTTTCAATGTGAGAGGTAAAAATTCTGTACTAAGTATTTATAGCTGACTCGGAAATGCTGATCCGTTATTAAAGCTGCATTAAGTTTTTCAATTTTCTGAATTTTTTTTTATTTCAGTCTAAAAATGTGGCAGGGTCGTTATTTTATATTTATTTATATGTATTATTATTCTGGTATTGTTCCGTTATACAGGTAGATGTTTTACGAATATTTCTTTATTACACATAAACAACACTTAACATTAACGTTAATATAAATTCTATACAGCCTCGTTTTAATCTATACGGCCTCGTTTTCATATTACGCGCCAAAATTCTTTTGTTACATTGTTGGTATTGACTGGACATTGACAATATGGTGGATGGAATGTTTTCGAATGAATGGTAAGTTTTACTAACTTTTAATTTACCAAAACCCTATAAGAATCATCCTATGTTGTATTTGTTAGAGCACATTTTCGTAGCGCGCATTTTTTGATATCAGGCGTGAAAAATATTTATAAAATACATTATCTCTACTTGGAATGTTGCATCGGAATTCCGTGCTATATATCATTAATGTACTGTATTGCTTAATATGGATATATGTATAACTGAATAATATTAAACGCTGCGGCATGAAACTCAACGGAGTTAAACTTATTATGTTTACACCAACCCCGTTAAAAAATATATATTTTTTTAAAAAATAGATATCGTCTAACCACGATCCGTGACATTTTATAAAATTTCATTTCTTTTAGCTATAAATAAACGGAATCCTCTGACCGGTTGGTCAGTGTTTTACGATGGTAATTATGAGCTTGGAGCATGCGCACGGATATACGGAAAAAACCTAGAATAGAAGGTGAAACATGACAAATTGCATTAATTGTCCTTCATTAATATCCAGATGTATTTGAAATGGTATTATGTATCCCTTACTAAGTCACAAATGACAAATTCAACGAAGTTCTGTTTAATTTATCGTATTTCACCGTTTTGAAAGTTGTGTTTAAATGACCTGGGTTTTGATGACGGAAACCATGTTCTAATATTAGATCCCAAATGCTGTATCTCGCTGGGTAAATACTGTAATTTCTGTATTTATTCAAGCTTTTATCGTTGAACCAAATGTAAAATTGTTTATTAGGAACATCATTAATTAGATTAGCACCGTTTTAATTTTTTCTTTGGAAAACTTAATGCAGCTTTAAACAACAATATAACAACAAAAGTAGAGGTTTAACATTTACAGGAAAGGGACAAAAATGAATTTCTGAACTGAGTTACACAAATAATTCACTCAATTGCGTGAATAATTGTGAAACTGGGGCCTGCACAAAATCAGTATATCTTTCTTTTCTTGAAGTTCAACTGAATTTATGATGAAACAAACCAGAAAAAACTATTATCTTTTGTTTACTGGCGGACAGAAAGTCAATTCCTACGAGGTTTAAACTCCAAACCAAGTGTATTTCAATGCAATGGTAATAAAAAGTGCCAATGCCTTATTGTGCAAAACTTGTTCATTAGTACGATGCCTCTCATCTTTTAGGTTCGAATCCAATCGGGTAAATTACTGACTGCAAAAGTGTACCACAGGGTTAGCTTGACAAATATCGGAAATTTTGTCTGGCATTCCAGTTTTCTGAATCATCCAAAAACTAGCAATACGTGAAATAACATTGCCTAGGTTTCAAATCCAAATTGAGTTAGCTTCGCGATTTTGTCTGGGCATTTCGGTTTTCTCATTCATCCAAAACACTGGCAATGAATGAGTGAAATGCAATTGGCATAGACGTTGGGATTGTTTTATGTAATAAACGGAAAATATTATATATGTTTACAATAAGTACTTCCACTTATACTATCTACTTAAAATAGCGAGATAGTGGTTAGAATAGCGCAATGTTTGTGATTAGTAATAACCATTAGTATTGAAATTTGAACTGTATGTTGTACAGTTATCATATCACAATTTTGAATGCATTATTTTAAAAGAAATGCAAAATCAGCACATGACACAATTATTCTGGAGAGGGAGTTACATAATCTCTCTCTCTCTCTCTCTCTCTCTCTCTCTCTCTCTCTCTCTCTCTCTCTCAGCTATGCTCGAATGCGAAGCTAGCCTACGAGTTAGGAAGTTCTCTCAAGTATTCTTTGTTGTGTTGCTTGCTTTCAGATTCATGCATTTCAATTACAAAATCCGGTCTTTAATTTTCCAATGTTTTGTTTTTCCATAGGAAGTGTCACCCTCATCAAAGGTATTATTCCGATTATAGATTCAAAACTAACGCACACACACACACACACACACACACACACACACACACACACACACACAGATGATTAAACTCGGTTCCATTGCATTAGGAATCACCGGTTGAAAGTTCCATCAATCAAATCGATACGACTCTATTTTAGAATTATACATTTTAATACACAGTGGCAAATCTTAAAAAAAAAAATAAATTTCCGGTATAGATTTTTCCGCACCATCAAGAAAGACTATACTATAAAGATGATGATATGGAATCTTCATCACGTATACCAAATTCTTTGGCTTTTGTCAATGGAATTCCCCAGAGCCCCATGTAATACCTCAGCTCATAGCGTTTGTGCGGGACAATTAACTCTTTGGCAACGGAATCGTTTTCCCGTAATAAAGACGTTTTTTGGAATATTTGACGTAAACGTTATCCATTTCATTCTACACAAACGTTTAGAGTTATTGATCATGTGGTACGCTGGCGAATTCCATTGGTCTAAAGATCACGTTTATGGATTATATTGTCTATAAATGCCCAAGTTTGAACACCACTTGGATAAATCCCAGTTTAAAAAGTTTATCAGTTCGTTTGCCAATGGATGTCAGAACTGACAGTCTGGATATAAGTGAAAGATTCTTGAATCAATTTTACTCTAATTCTTGATTCTGCCTTCCCTTTTCAGATGAACAGTCGGTAACACAACCCAGGTTGGAAATGAAACAATTATAAATGAGATGAGGTTTCACCTTGCTTCCATCCTAAAAAAAAAAAAAAAAAAAAAAAAAAAAAAAAAAAAAAAAAAAAAAAAATCGAATATTTTAATTGAAAGTATTTACAAAATACAGGTAAATACACTGAAAATAATCAACACTTTAGCACTTCTTATTGGAATGACCTAAAGCGTAAAAAAAAAAAGTGTGGAGTGTGTCATTGTTTAAAAAACTTTGATATTTAGGAAAAATTGAACCCTTTTTCAAAATAACGGTATACGCCGCTAATAAATGCCAGTACTCCTCTTTTCGCAAATGCAAAAATTCCTAGTGTTCTAATATGCAAAAACACATTTTGTCAAATCTGCCATTGAATACAATAAATATTTCTTATCCCAAGTGCTTCTTTAATTTCTTAATAATTCGAATGACGACTTACGTCATGTATACGACGTCAGGTAATGCGCAGAGTTGTGCCGAGGAATACAATATCGAAAGAATGTGTCATTGTTTAAAAACTGTTGTTGTTGACGAAAAATTGAACTCAATATGAAAACATTAACAAAATGAAGGTTGACAAACGACTTTATTACAGTTTTTAACGCATACAGACAGCAATTCTAACCGCAATTAACTAAAACCCCAAAACACAAAGACAACTAAAATGCACTATGTAATTTGTGTGACATTAATTATCATCTAAAAAGAGACATTCGATGACTTTGCATTTATAAAAATGAACACCAAAGTTTTGCCCGGTCATGTACATCTCATAAGTTCTTGTATACACACGTCTCCTGGTCATGTACATCTCATGAGTTCTTGTATACACATGTCTCCTACTTTCAAGACCAGGCAATAAGCAGTTATAAAAATAGTTTTTTTTTCAGCTCTAAATTTGTAATCTTTATCGCTGAAGCCAATCTCCTTCCTTATTTACTTCCAAGTACTTTTACCTGAAAAGTTCGAATGGCGACTTACATCATGCAATGTCTCTTTAGTTGTCTCTAGGTAATCTATCGAGTTGTTTCGATTAATATAATATCGACGGAGTATGTCATTGCCTTAAAACTGCGTTTTCCATCAGTTTACGAAAATACAAACCAACTAGGTTGAATACATAGAAATAGAGGTGGTATCGTAAACAATGCACAATACAATTTTTATGTATAAAGAGCGATGCAAACCGCCACTGAGTAACTAAAATGAACCTAAAGCAGGAAGGCAACTGAAAATGTACAATGCAATTTGTGTGATATTAACATGCAATTACCATTTAAAATAAGACATTCGAGGACTCCGCATTTACAAAAATGAATACCAAATTTTTGCGCGATCTTTCACACATCACGAGTTCTACAAAACACACTTTCAAGGCTAGATAATAACTATTTTTATAAATAGTTCGATTTCAGCTCTGAATTTGTAATCTATATCGCTGAAGCCAATCTTCTATCTCGGGTACGTTAACAAGTCCTTCAGTTCCCATTCCAATATATTTGAAATCGTTATTTTGAATTATTACCAAACGAACAGAGTTCGTTTCATATGCGATGCCGGTATTATTGTCGATATCGTCCAAAACGACACGAACGCCTAATTCTTCTTGATTGTATCTATAGCTGGCTGTTCTAAATCTTGTTTCTAAGATGTCGTCTGCTTCCATACCATCTACTAAATATGACATATTGGGATTGGTATAGTGTAAGACAATTACAAAATCTGCTATATCTTTATACGATTGCACAGTTTGATCGAATTCTCGGAGCATTCTTTGATATACCGGACACATAGACGGACCAAAGATCAAAACTAAGGGTCGGCCATTGTTCTGTAAATCATGAATTGTCATTGGTTCCCTGGTTGATAGATCGTATACTCTCGTGTTTGGTGCAGTTAATGATGGTACACCATTTTCTAGGTTACGATTATTCCGTCTTGGTCTTGGAGGCGGTTGTATGTTGTTCTTTACCGCAATAACACTGCGTGACATATTTCGTTTATGTGTGGTACCTAAAATAAAGCAAGTTACAAGAAAAATGAAATGGTTTAATTTCGCCGATGATAATTTTGCATCAAAAAAAAAAAAAAAAAAAAAAAAAAAAAAAAAAAAAAAAAAAAAAAAGATAAAGATTGTCAAAACTGTTCCGGAAACCAAAACGATCTTCATATTTTAGAAATATTCGAGAAATAAATTTTAGTACGTAACAAGAGAACATTCAAGGGAAGTATTCTGCTACAATATAAAAACTAAAGATAGGAAGCGCAAAAATTAAACTAATAAAGAAAGGAAAAATCAGGGATACATCAAACGACACCTTTAAAAATCTCAGCCAGAGAATATCGCAACGGGAGACGTCCTTTGCGCCAATCGCACTTTTTTAGAGGTATCATTTCTGCCACAAATTTAAAATTCTGGTGTTTCAATTCCGCCAGAAACTAAAGGTATTTTGCGCTGTTTTTACCTGTACAGGGAATTCATTTTATAAATGTTTTAAAATAGGTAAGTGTTTCAAACAACATATGATGAGAAGTGACCTGGTATTCTTTGTTCAAAATATATAGTTACAAAACAAAAGGAAAATAAGTAATTATTAATACATTCAAACGCAAGTAGTACGTTATTATTTGATAAAAAAAATTCAACAGTACTAAAAGCAGATTAGATACTGCCGTTCCCAAGCCTAGATAAAAGAGGGAAATTTAAAAATATGTTGGTGCAGAAGGACTTGGGGTTTTGAAAAAGTTAGTGGCGGAAACGGTATGCTGGCGCAAACGGATTTCACCTATCGAAAGAATATCGAAGCCAACTTATGTTTGAATAACACAGATCCCAAGTGACTTGAGAACTCTATAAATGTCTAATGATGTCTTATATGAAAAGTTATGCCAAACCCAGAACACAAGAATATAGAAAATATTAAATTTATTAGGAAACTTACATCTTATAAAAGTTAACACAAAGCCCGGTATAGACAAAGAGGGACAATCTTTATTTATTTATTTATTTATTTTTGTTTTAATTTATGAATTATAAAAAACTTTAAGAGTTGCACATGGCACTATTACTTAAACGCATTATTGTACATTTATATTTCAATGAAATCTGCAACCAATAACAATACAAACAGAGCACATTCAATTTGTAGAAAAGCACCTTTTATTTTTTCAAAACCACCACGGAATAGGATTGGATAACAATGTCAGCTTCTCAAGGTCGGTTCTTTGATTAACACATATTTTATTGGTCAGTCATATGTACACAAATATAAGAACATTATTCATAATTATAATTACATATGTGGACAAAAAAAAAAGGATTCAGAAACAAGTGCCATAACAGTTGTATTAATCTGTCTCCCAAATAAATAAGAGCTTAGTTTTTCATATGCGCTTTGTTTAACTGTTAATCACACTTAACATTTAATTACATGTATTTCAAACACGAAGTATAAGAAAAACATATATACGCATGGATCTAAAAAAATCTGTTTTGTTTGGGCTAGAGTGAAGTGTCACCAAACAATAGTAAATTAGTAGATAGAATTAGTGGTAATGAATGTAATAGTCTGTCACGTTGGTTTGAATAACGGTTACAGTAAAAAAAAATGTAGCTTCTTTAACAACTGTTTTCCTTTCGTTTATTTTTTTTAATTTTTTTTTTCAATATTCAGTGTAAGGCGACAAAAAAAAAAGCAAAAAAAAAAAAAAAAAAAAAAGCTGATAAAAAGTGTTTTTATAAGTTTGTGGTGCATGTGTTTGAATAGGATAAATGGACAACAGCTGTTTTTCTTTTGTTTTCAAAGATTTCAATATTCAGTCTCTTGTGACAAAAAAAATATAACAAATATTGGTGAATTAGAAGGAAATTACTAAAATATCTGCTTTCTATCTGTATATCATTTTGTTGTGCATGTGTTTTAATTGGCTAAATGGAAAACAGCTGTTGTCTTTTTTGTTTTCAAAGATTCAATATTCAGTCTCCTGCGATTAAAAAAAAACCAAAAAGTGATGAATTTGAAGGAAAAAAAACCTGTTTTTAACCTGTTTATATCCTTCATACATATATATGTTGATTTTTTTTTTTTATTTGGATAAATTCTTTAAAGGATTACCACTACAGTAGCTCAGTTTGTAGAGTGCTCGCTCCGTAAGTGGGAGGTCGTGGATTCGAACCCCGACCGGGTCTGACCCAAGACTTGAAAGTGGGTAGTGACTGTTCTTTCGCCAAGCACTCGGCATTATGAAATGAAAGTAGTGGTTCTTTCGGATGGGAACTTAAAATAAACGAGGTCCCGTGTCACGATAGGCCTGGCACGATAAAGAACGCTGCTGTATAATGCCATCAGCGCAACGCACAGACAAAATTTCTGAACTTTCGCCTATAGCTGGCGAGGTCTCGATATAAGTGAAATATTCTTGACTGGGGCGTTAAACACCATTACTCAACTTAACTCAACTCTTTAAAGGATTAAAGATGGTAAGAGGTTTAAAAATCATTCCGTTTAGATTCAATATCACAGACAGTAGGTATTCAGAAATAACTCTTTTACATTGATAAGAAAAAAAAGAAAGAAACCATAAATGAAGTTTGTGTTAGTACAATTTAAAACAGTAGATATTGTTTACATTTACGAAGTATTGAGCTTATTGGATAAGTTTCTTTTTGTAGCAGACGGGCTTGATAGTTGGCCGGGTAGCTCAGACGTAGAGCGTACCGCTAGTATTGGGAAGATTCCGGGTTCGAGTACCGGTTTGGCCGCTGCATTTTCCACCTTTCCTGTTACATTTGGGGACTTGTCCGACATTTATCAATGTAGCTGCCCGGGCTTGATAAGTGGTCGGGTAGCTCAGACGGTAGAACTTCCCGCTAGAATTGGGAAGGTCCCGGGTTCGAGTCAAGGCTGCATTTTTCCCTTTCCTGTTACATTTTGTTAATCTTGCATTAGAATTGTTGGAATGTCCAATGTTTATCTATCTATCTGTTTATCTATATGAATATTTTTGTTAAATCAATTATTTTAAAAAGATGACTACATGTATTTCTGCATTTGAATAAACACACACACACACACACACACACACTTATAGAACTAACCTTGAAGTCCTATGTTCAAAACAAGAAAAATGGCGTTAGTTTGCTTTAACGAGGTTACAAACTAGAACATTTTTAAATAAGATATTGATTTATCCGACAAGATCCGTCTCGTTATACTCCGGTGACGACAGAACCAAACAACCTTTATACGCAAAAAGTTGTGTAAGGTGTGTAATTTATAAAATGGTTGGTTGTAATGTTGTTAAACGTTGCATCAGCAATTTTTCAGCCTTTCGCGAAGACAAAAAAGTCCGTGTATGCATGAGGTTGGCACACGGGCATACGGTTTGTTTGATATATAAATAAATATATATATATATATATATATATATATATATATATATATATATATATATATATATATATATATATATATATATATATATATGTGTGTGTGTGTGTGTGTGTGTGATTTTCTAACTACTTTTTGCAATTTTATTCGTAAAAAACAAAATGGGGTGAAAAACAACGGACGATTAAATTTTTTTATTTCTTTTTACTTTTAAAGAATGAAAGATTAAATACAGTGAACATAATATATTTCTGTATTTTAGATGAGTCCAGAGCTTGCGTTGATGGGTACTTTATGTACTTGTTGAAGACATCACCAAGATCAACACCACCAATCAAACCGCAGATGGTAAAACAACGATTTATATTTTTGTGACGTGTTCTGCTCAACGGACTTTTCTCTCTGTTTTACTATAAATTGAAATCTCTGAGTACATATCCAGAGACTGTACATTCAACAATGCTCTAGGAGGCAAAACAACTCCTAAATAGCCTTTCCCGCCCTCAGAGCCTCCCAAAGCACAAGTTCGAACCTCTCTTGGTAAGATTTTCAGTTTGAGAAAGTTCGCAAGATTGTTTTTTTTTCTTGCACGTCGGTTTCTTCCATCATCCCAGAATTGACCCCCTTGACTTAAGGGAAAAAAATTTGACAACGACTTAAAACATTATTGGCCACTCTATTCCTCACACCCAAAAATAAATAAATAGATAAATAAATAAATAAATAAATAGATAAATAAATAAATAAAATAGAAAATAAAATAAAATAAAATAAAATAAAATAAAATAAAACAATATAAAATAAAATAAATAAATCAAATCAAATAAATAAATAAATAAATAAAAATAAATAGAATAGAATAAAATAAAATAGAATAAAATAGAATAAAATAAATAAAATAAAACAATATAAAATAAAATAAATAAATAAAATTAATTAAATAAATAAATAATTAAAAGTTTCATGCGTTATAAAGTTTTAAGACATCGAAATTTCACCTTTTTTTTTTTTTTTTACAAAAACTATACAAGGCTTATATGTTAAGCTTATTTTATTCTTATTGTCGTTTAAAACTTGAAGGAAGGAAGTACGATCTTCATTTCTTTCCACGGCATCTGAAATATAAGAGTTAAAACAAATTGCAAAAGAATTATTTTTATGGATAACCACATAACATTTGAGAGTGAAGTAATGGTGTTTTACGCTCCAGTCAAGAATCTTTCACTTATTTCCAGGCCGTTAGTAATGGGATGGTGAAGGAAACCGGAGTGCCCGTAGAAAACCACTGACCTTCGGCAAACGAACTGACAAACTTTATCACACTAGGATACACCTGTCCCGAGTGGGATTTAAACCCAGGCGGTGAGAGTCGCTGTGATCCGTACGCGCGCGCTTTAGACCTCTCGGTCACCGGGGCCCATAACATTTGAGAGACGATTGATTAAACACTTACTACTTTGGGCTGGCAATGGGTTTAAAAGAAATAAGGAAATGGATTTCCAGTGATGTAGCAATTTTGTTTTCCAGGGGTCTCGTTGGCCAAATGTCTTAAGCGAGTGCTTACGGATCACAGTGACTTTCACTGCTTAGATTAAGAATCCCGTTAGGCCATATCCTAGTATGTGAAAGTTTGTCAGTTCGCTTGCCAATAGTCGGCGGTTTTCTCCCAATACTCCGGTTTCCTTAACCATCCCGGAACTTACCGCCTTGATATAGAAACAAGAAGCTTGACTGTGGCTTCCAACACACCATTGTTCTACTCTACTTTATTCTAATTTTGTTTTCTGAAACTAGTGATACCAAAATTGTAGAGCTGTATCTAGTGATAGGACACTGAAAGTCCAACTTGTCCAAAATGTCCAACTTTGTCTATTGTCAGTTTTATTACTTGTCCTTGTAAGCTGTTGCTGTTACCAAAAAGGCGTTTACGATTTCCAATTTCTGAATCAATTTAAAAAAATTATTTAAGAATTAACATAATGTATTAAAATCACTTCTAAACACAAGACATCTGTTTTGTTCAAGTTGTCAGAATTGCTGAAAGTTTTGCTAAAGAGTGGCCAAATCCGTCGTTTCGGTGATGTAAGCCATATTTTACACAAATTCCACGCCGATTTTGTGACTTTTAATTCCTCAATCAAAGTTCTGAATACATCAATTTCGTTACACTTTTTAAAAGCAAGCTATTTTCTCTAAAAGCATTATATCAGTGAATTGCAATTATGTATTCGTGATGGCCGACAAGGTAATACATGATGACCCATACTGAATAACGTATTGCATCATAACGTATAACGTTATGACTAACAATGTGCGTTTGGTCGACTGTTTATTAATTTAATGGGGTTTTACGTCCCCCCCCCCCAGTCAAGAATATTTCATATATATCGAGACGTCATCTAAAGGCGAAGTGGCAGAAATTTTTACATTTTTTCAAGTCTCGGTCAGACCCGGCCGGAGTTCAAACCCTGACCTCCCACATAAGAAAGCGATCACTCTATCAACTAAGCTACCGTATTGGTAATGTGCTTTTGAAACAAAACGTGCGGTAACTTGATTTCATTTCATATTCCCAGAATAAAAAAAAATAATTTATTCATACTTAATATTGTTTGAAAGACTCTTGCATCGACAATTTTATTTAAAAATTCCAAGAAAGGCGCAGTGTTTTCACAGAAGAAGATTTTGACGATAACCTAAACAAACAATATATTTACATTTATGCCCTTCCCTCACTTTTAAAACTTACCATTAGCAGACGAGGTCGTTGATTGCACCAATAGATGCAGTTTTGTTTCCTACTTGGTTACCGTTGCTATCGACACAGTAACAAACGCTGCCCATACATTGGTAAGTCTGGTAGTTACCGTTGTCAGTGCAGTGAAACAATCGACCAATCAAACCAGTTTCCATGTACTCTGCTTGGTCACGTGCGCACTCTGTAACATGAAGCACGTGTCGAATAGAAAACTTTGTTTTCAATATATCTATTTATACTTTCTATGTACAAACTTCTCGACAAATGCTCGAGAATGGAACTCGCCAGTGTACCACGTGATCAATTACTCTTAACGTTTGTGCAGTATGAAATGGAAAAAGTTTACGTCAAATATTTCCGAAAAAACGTCGTTATTACGGGAAACGTCACTTTATGCAATTCAATTGCCAATAGAAATAATTGCCCCGCACAAAAGCTATGAGGTATCACGTGGAGCTCTGGGGAATTCCATTAACAAATAATAAGCGTGTAAAGGTATTCAGAATGACACTTTTTATTTCTGAACGTATAAAAACTTTCACAATTTTAGAATTTGTCAGAATTTGTTTTTAAGTGAAGTTAATTTTAGTTAAAAATAGATAAGAGTGTGAGCATACATAACAAACCTGCATTAAAAACCTAAAATTTCAATATAAGCGATAAAAATCTAATCAAATCAACAACAACTAAGAAAACGGTCTTTTTTTCTCACAGCCCCAGTAAAGATTCTTTCACTAATTTCGATCAGTTCTGGGATGGTGGAGGAAACCGGAGTGCTCGGAGAAAACCAACGACCTTCGGCAAGCGAACTGATAAGTTTTTCACACATCGGATCTGTCCCGAGTGGGATTCGAACTCAGGCAGTGGGAGGAGATGTTTAATAATAAAGGGACTTACTGAAAATTTGTAAGTTGTCTCGAAAAGAACATACTGATAGCTTTATTGAATAATATTGAAAAAGAACACTCCTAATCACATGCTGTTGGTAATTTGCGCTTTTCTCATTAATGGAAGCAAGAATCAGGATTATTAATACATACGGCATGTTTGTGTGTTAGCCTCCCATACATTAGCTCTGAAGTTTCCGATTTGTTTACCATCCTTCATTACACAGTAACATCTATAATAATAAAAATAATAATAATAATAATAATAATCGTTTTAAGCGAAACTACCATTCGATCGGAAATAGCTTCAGTTGAAGCAGATCCGATGTTAAAAACGAAATAACACGGAAGCTTTCGACAAAAGAAAAAACGCTTTCTAATAGTTTAGCACAAACGGCATTGAATTCTATACACGTGATAAATCGGTGCAGTGCTATTGGACAAATTTAAATCGACTGATAGGCATATGCAAATATGCTTTTTTCCCAACAATCTCGCCACAGAAAACAATGTTACTAATGATAAATTTTGTAACTTCCGCTGAGGTTTTCAAAAGTAATGCAGATTGCATGATCAGATGATTTTCAAATTGCAAGTCCGTTTATTCGCTTGCACCTGGTTTAACGCGTTTTAATTTTTTAAAAAAATGTAGAAATTCAGTTTATAGATTGTTTGTAGATTACCAATAGAAAAGGAGTTTCTCCGAGTTTTACCGACCTTTACCGAATGATTTATATACACTATATTTTAATGAAAACTTACACTGAACCTGTACATTGTTTTGGTTCGTAAAATCCATCAGAGTTACAATTTGGAAGACTCAAACCAAGGAGGGGCATACCATTTTGCTGAGAGCTCAAAAGCTGTTGATTTAATTGTTGGTACTTCTCGGCACATGGTCCTATAAAATACATGTAGTTGTCTAACTTACGAATCTGTAATTTACATATTGTATCGTCATCGTGACGTCATTATGACGTATAAACTAGCCTTTACCGAGAACACATAAGCTGTTTTTATTGATACTTCTCGACACATGTTCCTACAAAAATGCAAGTCTACCATTGTGTCGTCATCATTACGTTTTTTAAACTAGCGTTATGTGTAATATTGATAGTTCAGCCAGATGACGGAGTGATTTTTTTAATGAGTGCTCTAGAAATACTCTGCTGAACCTACGCTATTTAATTTTATTATCTTGAACCTAATATAAATCAGAAATACCAGTTAAATTTTGATGTGCCAGATGTGCACATTTCGGAAATTTATTCCTCATCAGTGACATTAAGACCGAAAAGTTTGATAGATAAAAACAGAAGCCAAACAGTTGAAAATTTATGAATCTAAAGTTCCAAAATTATATAAATCCAAATCCAGCTAAGGCATGCTTTGTATGAGGTAAAAAACCTTAGTTTTAAATAAATCTCAAAATTTAAGACTGCTGAAAATATTTTTACAATAAATTTGCAGACATGATCTTCAAAATAAATATATACGATGGTGGTTGATATTGCTATAATTAAAATTTATTGGTTGTCAAGTGTTAATATTGTGTTTAACTGTTTTCATATCATTATGACGCGTGCCAATCATCCGCATTTTCCCTATTTAAAACAGGAAATAGTAACTCTAAAGCTTTAGTTCAGTGGTAGAGCGTCCGCCTTGAGTGCTGGAGGTCACGGGTTCAAACCTCTGCTGGGTTTTACACGAGACTTTAAAAATTGAGACATTGCTTCCTTGCCTGGCGTTCAGTAGCAGGAGAATAGGGTACTGACTTGTTACCGGTGTCTGGATTATGGTCTTGGAAAATGGTACGCTTGCCCTCGGCATACTTATTATAAGAGCTAGCGCCTTACCAAAAAGTCGCGCTTTAACACTGCAGGCCATAATACACCCATTACACGCATACATGAACTTGTTCGTCGCGAATAGCTAAAAACTTGCTGATGCGACGTTAAACATCATTACAACAACAACAACAACACTACCACCACCACCACCACCACCACCACCAACAACAACAACAAATCAAACCTTATAGTCTATTTTAGATTTTGGATGATTTTCTACGTTAATTTGCAGCAAACATTTTGCGGATAAAATGAACCTATATATATATATATATTTAGGTTTTCTTCGTGTAAATAAAACATTTTTCACCGGTAAAACGTAATCATATTTGTCATTCTACGTAACATTTGATTATGAATCACTCCTTAAGCACATATTTGAAATCCTTCGGGAAATAAAATTGTTTAGGAAATCTATTGATTTATAAAATGTCATCTGAATTGTCTGTGATGTATAAGTCTGGCTGGATAACGACAAATCATAAATTATAACCAAGACAGAAACACAGGATGTAGTTGTAAGTCGGTCAACGCTAAAAATCATTTGCATCGGGGCAAGACCAACTGGGCGATTCTTTCACTTATAAAATATCGAGGCGGTCAGTTAAGGGATGGTGGAGAAAAGCGGAGTAATCCCCCAAAAAATCGAACATCCACAAGCAAGAAATCCTGAAAAATTGAGTATGTGAGGCATTCAACCAGCCTGAAGCCTGTACGACACATTCAAAGTAAAAATATGACCGTCCATCGCCTTAACCACTCGGCCACCTCGTCTCGTACAATTACGACTCCCTGAAAAGTGGTTTTATGACATCGAGATTCAATTGTGTTCTTGAATGATAAAGGAAGACCGGAAAACTCATAAGCCTTTAGAAAGCGAACTCACAAAGTCTCTCAAACAAGCATTTAGAAAGCGAACTCACAAAGTCTCTCAAACAAGCATTTAGAAAGCGAACTCACAAAGTCTCTCAAACAAGCATTTAGAAAGCGAACTCACAAAGTCTCTCAAACAAGCTTTTAGAAAGCGAACTCACAAAGTCTCTAAAACAAGCAATTAGGAAGCGAACTCACAAAGTTTCTCAAACAAGCATTTAGAAAGCGAACTCACAAAGTTTCTCAAACAAGCAACTAGAAAGCGAACTCACAAAGTCTCTCAAACAAGCATTTAGAAAGCGAACTTACAAAGTCTCTCAAACAAGCTTTTAGAAAGCGAACTCACAAGTCTCTAAAACAAGCAATTAGAAAGCGAACTCACAAAGTTTCTCAAACAAGTATTTAGAAAGCGAACTCACAAAGTTTCTCAAACAAGCATCTAGAAAGCGAACTCACAAAGTCTCTCAAACAAGCATTTAGAAAGCGAACTTTTAAAGTCTCTCAAACAAGCTTTTAGAAAGCGAACTCACAAAGTCTCTAAAACAAGCATTTAGAAAGCGAACTCACAAAGTCTCTCAAACAGACTTTTAGAAAGCGAACTCACAAAGTTTCTCAAACAATAAGTGGAATTCGAACCTTAGCTGTGTGATTCGTAAGTGCGCGCTTTAGACAACCGGAGCCAAGCAAGGGATTTGTCAAGTATGGTTGACATAAATTAACATACCTGTTGCTCTTTTTGTTGCTGAAAATATCAGAACATTTATAACATGAATATTTTGTTGATTGACAACCCAAAATTAAAAATACAAAGAAGAGTATGAACAAAGATTTTAGGCCGGGACTGAAAAAGTCTCTATTCTCTATGTAACATTATAAGATTTTGATACAAAGTAATTTCAATATGAAAGCAAGAATCAGCTGCTTGTTATTGAATGCAATGCAAACCAAGCATAAAACTAAGAAACCCAGTAGAAATTAATCTCTCCCAAGAACGCTTGTGAAAAAGACAAAAATTGCATGTAACTTAAATACGAACTTTCAAAATTTAAAGAAAAAAATATAATTTGATTAAAAAAAAACTACAATACTTACAAGTGCATACTCCATGAACACAATGTAACCCAGCTTTACATACGGGTCCTCCTGGGGCACCAAGTAAAATACCAGCAAACATGTTACATGCGTCACCTTCACCTATAGTAAAATAAAATTTATAAAAAATTAAGGTCTTAAGTTTTTATACAAAACCTTTTGTCATTTGAACCTCTGCCTGTCAAAAGTAGGGTTGTTACTAGTGTTTTCAATTTATGTTTACATACATTGTTATAATAAGAACCAGTGCCTGTCCGCAAAAACAACTCTTCTCGTAATCAAAACATGTTGTTGCTCTATAGAAGCTTCCAAGTATTTTTCAATTTTTTTGTCGTCGCTTCAAACTGGGATGGGAAATGTTTTCTTTTTTGTTTAAAAAATTCTATAATGGCTTTATCATTTTAGAAAAAAAAATCCTTCAAAACTAGAGAGCGAGTTTAAGTTATTGTTTCGCGTTCTTGGTTATAGCGAGGCATCAGTGTTCATAAGCTGCAAAAACACATTTTTTTGTTTTGAAAAATTCTAAAATGGCTTGATCATTTTAGAAAAAAAAATCTCTCAAATCTAGAGAGCGAGTTTACGTTAATGTTTCGTGTTCTTGGTTATAGCGAGACATCGGTGACTGATCACAAAGCCACTCACCGCCTAGGTTAAAAACGCATTCGGGCGATTCTAGTGTGAGAAAGTTTTTCAGGTCGATGGTTTACTCCTTGTTCTTAGTTTTTATTAATTCCCGAAATGTATCTTGACTAGGGCGTAAAATATTTCGATAAAGGTATTTATTTAATAAATAACTATAATAGACATGTATATATAAGCATTTTCGGACCATAGTGTCGCTGATAAAGGATTAATTTTCGAAATGTGCACATATGGCACACCAAAATGAACACAGGAATTTTTGTTTAACATTTACTACCCCTGAGCGGGTACCGCTGCTGGTGCAGTAAATCTCCCCGAGGGTATCTATAACTCAGTAGGCAGTACTTTGCACTGTCAGAAAATGAACCATGTGGCAAAATGTTCGACCATCTCAATTTTGTAAACTTATTAAAAACTAAGGTTTGCTCCCTCATGCAAAACATTTCTTAGCAGGATTTAGATTCATTTAATTTTGGAACTTTGGATTCATTATTTTTCAAATGTTTGTATTGTCTTTTTTTTTTTTTTTATCTCTGAGCATTTTCGGTCCCTAGTGTCACTGATAAGAAATAATTTCCGAAATATACACATATGGCACATCAAAATTAACACAAGTTTTTCTGAGAAGCATTTTAAAATAATGGTTTTGAAGAGTACAGTTGCAGTACTCTGCAACCTTTCTTTTATTATCCTGTTCTTCCTCACATTTATGAATAAATTGGACAAGAAAAATTTAAGTAAAGAAACAGTTAGTCTACAGGGACTCCGTCACGATAAGATAAATACTTCTAAACTGTTTGAATTGCTTATTTCATTAGCTCAAAATGCAACACCATTCATGTACAAAACAAATAATTGTCAACGTTGTCTTATGCAAGTTAACAGGGACTATTTTAGATCACTTCCAATCAAGAAATTAGAACAATCCAATATTTTTGGTTAACATTGTCCCGGGATAGGTTAATTATGAACATTGATAAATAAAAATGATATTATTTTTGAAATTATTATCGAAGTCATTCGAGATTCTTGATTCCAATGTGTGCGAGTTTTCAGTCGAAGACATTTTTCTAAGGTACAAAAGTGCTTGGAACACAGAATGAGTTGAGTTGGATTAAACACTGGTGTTCAACGTCCTAGATATTTTCATTTAAATTGAGGCTATCAATTTTTGGACCGTGGAGAAAGCCGGAGTACCAGAAAATTATAGACCTTCGACAAGCGAACTGATAAACGTCCTCACACCATCACACCAGGATTTGTCGAGCGGGGTTCGAACCATTGCAATGAAAGTCTCTGTCCGCTTTAAGACTTCTTGGCCACCACCAAGGTTCCGAAACATAAAATGGAGAATTCGAAGATCCTGTTACAGTAAATACTCCAACATTTTGGACATAGTTGTCCCTTTTCCGATTTTTGTAGACTTGCCTTTGATATTATTTATGGGGTTAAAATTTCGTTTAAAAATCGTGGAAGAAAATTTCGTTTAATTGTGGCTTTTGAAAATTTTTTCTCATTGGGGCCATAATGCTAAACAATGTGGTTTCTATTTTTAAAGTGGCAATTTTAACACAGGAAAATAATGAAATTTAATCCTCTTGTTTTAGCAGTATGAATTTCAAATACATGTTGTATTTGTTTTCTTTTTTACCGATTTTTAGTAAATGTATATGAAATTGAGAAACAGAATAATTACAATTAGTGTAGCCATAATGACAATTGTTTCCTCCGTTACACGCCAAAAAGTGTTATTATCAATAAGAGTGTGATGAGGCTCAAAATTGTTATACAAAACTTACCAAGCATGGTTATACATGTTGGGCAACATCCACAGAATCAGTTCCAAGGTTTTCTTTTGGACAAGCGGACACATCTTCGGTACACTGGACTCCATCACAAACGTTTGGGGGACAAACTATGGCCTGTGCGCCGACAGCAATGCGGCTAAAATTATAAATATCATGTCTTCTTTAAGAAAAGGGACTTAAAACTCCAAATTCCCAAATGAAAATGTTTGCGAGATATTTTTCGCTAGCTTTTATCTTTAAACTTAAGGGAACCAGCAGATTGCATTTAAATCACCTGTCCTGGTTTCGTCGTTTAACACTTTGAGATAACATAACTAATATCTTAGTCCATTGAAGGTCAAACTTTTTAAAAGGAATTCAGAAATACCTGTGCTCGATAACTACAATGGCTTTTATATAGGTCATTTAGGATTGTAAAAGGAAAACCCGTTTTGGTCATATCTTTAGGTTATTGACGATAGTTGGTACAAAAATCTACACCTTTCTTCTCGGAAAACATTGTTTACGTTGGCTATAAATACATTTGGTTCATTTTCTGAACCTAGTACGGTAAAACCTGCAACAACTACAAATTCTGTAGAAAGACCACACCCGCCTTTCAAGGCCACTGGTTTTCTTGACAATTTGTGTTGTAACCAAGACGAACCTCTGGATATTTACAGCTGTATATAAATTCTATGTTTTTTAGTTTAATGAACATATTTCACTGTACATTTATAATGCAAAAGGATTTGCTGATGTAATGTTGTTTCACGTCGCACCAGTAATTCTTCAGCTATTCGCCACAAGAGAAAAGTATTGATCTTTGTGGATGAGAAAATGTTTATGTGTGCGTGAGATGTGCAATTGTGTGTTGTGTTTTGCCGTGTAAAAGCGCACACTCAAGGTTAACTTTTGGTAAGGTGCTTGCTCACGGAGTCAATATGCCACAGACAAGCGTACCACTCCCCCGATATATTCTTCTAGCACCGGTTGAACTAGTCCATACTCTGTCCTTTTTACGCTTTACGTGGCTGTGTACAGCTTAGCGATCTGCATTTATTTATTATTTTTTTTTTTTGGCTTTTTTGCAATGAAAACAACGGTTTTCAATCTCTTAAGCATCGGTCTTCCTTAAGTCATTTGCGTGTGTTTGTTCAAAGTTTTTGATATTCGATGTGCTGCCACCTGGCGGACCTAATCTCGCAGATAACAACCAAACCGGTTTTTTATCTCACAAAACCACGTACATACTTCGATATTTCCTTCTTTTTTTCAAGTTTTTTTCACGTTATAGCAAAATAAATATTTTTTTCAAAAAATAAAAAATATTTACAACACCTGTAGAAAATCTAGAACATTAGGCAATTCCCGTGACCTACTTTATCAATCTATTTTTAACATTCAAGCCATCACATTTTATAGTGTTATTTAATTAAATATACATTGAAAATGAAAGAAAAAATATTGAATTTTAAATAAATAATTAAATAAATAAAATATTTGTTTCGATTTTTATTGTATACTTAAAATATTTCCATCGTCAGGGTGTTCTAAACGCTACCACGGCACACTGCTTGCGGGCCACTACCATACAAGCTATGAGCGATGCCGGTGTTGAGACCAGACAGATAATGTTTATGAGCGGTTATGTCGGAATGAGGCTTCTGTCAGGAGCTACTCTCGCGACTGTTCGACCATTCAAAAACATGCTTTAAGTTCGCTTCTTTCATCAACTGTCACTGGTAATACTTCTGCCGTAATTCCCTCTGCCTCTGACCATGCTTCTTCTTCTCTACCAGCAACTGATAATCACGTGATGGTTCCATGCTCGGACCTGTGCACAACACAGTCCAACAAAACGTCGCGCATTGATGTTTCCAATACCCTGTCATCCATACAATCGGGATTTTGACAAATTCAACGTTTAATAGCTGTAATTTAACAATCAATATGAATTTGTAACTTTGTTTGTCTATTCGAATAAATTGTATGAAATTTCTTTTGTTTCCAGCGTACTATTTTTTAAACCGTCTATTACGTCACACAATCAGTGAGAAGGCGGGAATTATTTTGATTGACATATTGGCTGTTCCCAGAATGTTTACATTGCCGACAGATTCGGTATATACCGGTTTTTCTTTCTTATTTGTATGACGCAATCGAGAAGTTTGTAAAAAGAATGTTAGGAAAAATATTGTAAATATAAGAATTGACTGTCATTTTTTCCTGGGTTATCAAGGAATGAACCAGATTTTAAAACTAGCAAATCTAAAATGAACTGCTTCGCAGTTCATCAGATTTGCTAGTTTTAAAATCTGGTTCATTCCTTGATAACCCAGGAAAAAATGACAGTCAATTCTTAATTACTTCTCGTAAATAAAACATTTGACTATAGCAAACGGAAAAAAATAGAAACAATAATAATAATAATAATAATAATAATACATAAAATATAAATAAATAAATAAAAAAAAAAAAAAAAATAAATAAATAATAAAAATCACCGACGATTGACTAGCTGATAAGATAATATTTTGTATAAATTACAGTAATTTATCACATTAAAATTGTCATTATATTTTTTCAGTTAATATATTGTCCGGTTTACACAGGTAAAATTACATATGTTCTATGTAATCCGGACGACAAATTTCGCCCGGTTTTTAGGAATTTACAGGATCCGTTTACAAAGGGTTTCCTCGTAAGAAATAAAGAAGGAATTATTTAAAGCTGCATTAAGTTTTCCAAAGAAAAAATTAAAACGGCGTTAATATTATTAATGATGTTCCTAATGAACAATGTTACATTTGGTTCAACGATAAAAATTCGAATAAATACAGAAATTACAGTAATTACCCAGCGAGATGCAGCATTTGGGATCTAATATTAGAACATGGTTATGTCATAAAAACACAACTTTCAAAACGGTGAAATACGATAAATTAAACACAGAACTTCGTTGAATTTGTCATTTGTGACTTAGTAAGGGATACATAACACCATTTCAAATACATCTGAATATTAATGACGAAAAATAATTGCAATTTGTCATGTTTCACCTTCGATTCATGGGTTTTTCCGTACACCGTGCGCATGCTTCAAGCTCATAATAATAATCGTTAAACATTGACCAACTGGTTAGAGGATTCCGTTTATTTATAGCTAAAAGAAATGAAATTTTATAAAATGAATGTCACGGATCGTGGTTAGAGGATATCTATTTAAAAAATATATATTTTAAGAAAAAAAAAAAAAAAAAAAAAAAAAAAAAAAAAAAAAAAAAAAAAAAAAAAAAAAAACCAAGAAAATTGAAAAACTTAATGCAGCGTTAATCGAGACTCAGGAGGTAATCCGGTTTTCACAGGAATCCGGATTTCTTTCTCTGGATCCGGTTTTCAGTTTCCATTCGTATAATAATAATAATATATAATAATAATAATAATAATATAATAATAACAATTAGAAGAAGAAGAAGAAGAAACAGATGAAAATGATGATGATGATGATGATGATGATGATGATGTTGATGATGATGATGATGATGATGATGATGATGATGATGAAATAGCAACGATAATGATATCATATCATTTCATATATCACATCATCATCATCATCATCATGTTAGAGTATTATACAGCCTTTCGCGGTCTTTATAGAGCTGAATCAATATTGAATTATTTCTCTTACAGCTAAACTTACAGAAGTATTACACAGACTAGATATAATTCTATTTACACCTGTTTCTAAGAGATAAGATTGTATAATATAGCTGCCATTTAAAAGATATAAAAAGTATGTAAGTTTAAATTCCCAATGATCAGATAATTGAATGACTGCTCAAGGTCAGTTTTTAATTAGAACTTCTTTGCGAAGATACGGATATGACAAAATAAGTGTCCATAACTCAGAAGGCAGCACTTTGTGCTGTTAGAAAATATACCTTGTAGCAAAATTTCCAGTCGTCATAAGTTTTGACATATTAGTATATTTAAAGTAAGTTTTGTTTCCTCATGCAAAGCATTCCTTAGCTGGATTTGGATTCATATAATTTTGGAATTTTAGATTCATTAATTTTCAACTATTTGGCTTTGGTTTTTATCTTTTAAATTTTTCGGCCCCTAGTGTCATTGATGAGAAATGATTTTCCGAAATGTGCATATACGGCACATCCAAAATTAACAGGTATTTTTGTTTGAAAAAAGCGAGACACGACATGATCACATACAGGTGTAAGCATGTCCATAAGAAATTCATTTTGATGCGCAGCCATTGGTAACATTGGAATGCATAGGTTATGGCAAAGTGAATTCTGTTGGGTTGCTGAACTAGAACCTGTTGGTTGTGCTAACATTATGTATGTCGGTTGCACTTAGTTGGCTTCTTTTATTATAAAAAGTGGCACTAAAATAGCATTCTTATATGCATATGTTGGTAATGCTAATGTTACATCGTTGGTTATACTTATTTTTTCCTGTTGGTTATGCTAAAGTTATGTGTGTTGGTTGCCTTAAATTGACACCTTTTGGTTATAAAAGGTGACACCTGTTGGCTACAGTAGAGTAGCACTCGTTTATTATTCTTGCACTTGTTGGAAATGCTAAAGTTACATCGTTTGTTAAACAAATTTTACTTGTTGGTTATGGGAAAATTGCACACGTTGGTTATGGAACTAAATAATTGCACTAGAGTGGATCTTGGTACCTTTTGTGTTCGAGTGTCACCCATTGATTTTTCTAGAGTAACAAGACACACCCAATGAAGTACTTTAGTTGTACGTAACACGCGTTGGTTGTACTAGATTTGCACCTGTTGACTGCAGATACATCTGTACTATAGCAACACCTGTTAATTGTTCCAAGTTTGCATTTGATGATCAAACTAGTGTATTTGTTAATCGTGCCACAGTTAAAAAAAAAGTTTTGTGGCACCTATTTGTTCTACAGTGGCATGGTTGATTGTACTAGGGTGGCATTTGTTAATTGTCCTAGAGCAACAAGTGTCATCTGCGGATTGTATCAAATGACACGAGGCACTTGTACTAAAACAACATGAATATCTCCTGTTGACTGTACTAGAATTAAACGAGCCAACTGCACGTTACATCTGTTGATCGTACTAAAACGGCACGTTATACCTGTTGATCGTACTAAAACGGCACGTTACACTTGTTGATTGTACTAAAACGTCACGTTATACCTGTAAATCGTACTAAACGTCACGTTACATCTGTTGGTTGTACTAAAATGGCACGTTATACCTGTTGGTTGTACTAAAATGGCACGTTACACCTGTTTATTGTACTAAAACGGCACGTTATACCTGTTGGATGTATTAAAATGGAACCTTACACCTGTTGATTGTACTATAACGGCACGTTACACCTGTTTAGTGTACTGAGACGGCACGTTATACCTGTTGGTTGTACTAAAATGGCACGTTACACCGGTTGATCGTACTTAAACGACACGTTACATCTGTTGGTTGTACTAAAATGGCACGTTATACCTGTTGGTTGTACTAAAACGGCACGTTACACCTGTTGATTGTACTATTACTGCACGTTACACCTGTTTATTGTACTAAAACGGCACGTTTACCTGTTGGTTGTACTAAAATGGCACGTTACACCGGTTGATCGTACTTAAACGGCAGGTTACATCTGTTGGTTGTACTAAAATGGCACGTTATACCTGTTGGTTGTACTAAAACGGCACGTTACACCTGTTGATTGTACTAAAACGGCACGTTATACTTGTTGGTTGTACTAAAATGGGACGTTACACCTGTTGATTGTACTAAAACGGCACGTTACAACTGTTGATCGTACTAAAACGGCACGTTACACCTATTGGTTGTACTAAAATGGCACGTTATACCTGTTGGTTGTACTAAAATGGCACGTTACACCTGTTTATTGTACTAAAACGGCACGTTATACCTGTTGGATGTATTAAAATGGCACCTTACACCTGTTGATTGTACTATTACTGCACGTTACACCTGTTTATTGTACTAAAACGGCACGTTATACCTGTTGGTTGTACTAAAATGGCACGTTACACCGGTTGATCGTACTTAAACGGCACTTAACATCTGTTGGTTGTACTAAAATGGCACGTTACACCTGTTGATTGTACTAAATAGGCACGTTATACCTGTTGGTTGTACTAAAATGGCACGTTACACCTGTTGATTGTACTAAAACGGCACGTTACAACTGTTGATCGTTCTAAAACGGCACGTTATACCTGTTGATCGTACTAGAGTGTCTCGTTACACTTGATAATCAGACTAAAACGTCACGTTATATCTGTTGATTGTACTATTACTGCACGGACACCCGTTGATCGTAATAAAACGGCACGTTATACCTGATCGTCCTAAAACGGAACGTTACACCTGTTGATCGTACTAAAAACGTCACGTTATACCTGTTGATCGTACTAAAATGGCACGTTACACCTGATGATCTTGCTAAAACGGCACGTTATACCTACTGATCGTCCTAAAACGGAACGTTACACCTGTTGATCGTACTAAAACGGCACGTTATACCTATTGATCGTACTAAAGCGTCTCGTTACACCTGATGATCAGACTAAAACGGAACGTTACACCTGTTGATCGTACTAAAACGGCACGTTATATCTGTTGATCAGACTAAAACGACACGCTCTACCTATTGATCGAACTAAAATGGCACGTTGTACCTGTTCATCGTACTCGAACGTCACGTTATACCTGTTGATCGTACTAAAATGGCACGTTACACCTGATGATCGTGCTAAAACGGCACGTTATACCTAACAATCGTACTAAATCGACACTTTATTCCTGTTGATATTACTATTGTCACACATGGAAACTGTTTGTCCTGGTTAAAAAAGGAGAGTGTTCAATAAGGAAATATAAATGCATTGTCCAAAAAATTTGCATTTGGTCTTTATTATTTTTTGCATTGTGATTTTTTCCTTGGTTGTATTAGTTCTTTGCTCCCTGCATGTCAGTTTAAAGAATTTGTCAGAATATGCTGACAAACATTAATTTCGAATCCAAAATTGAAAAAAATTCTTTCTTCCTTTTCTGATTCAATTATTTTCTGGATAATAACACTATTGGTTACATAATTAAGGAAAACCAGCTGACTTGGTTATTTTTTCTAATCAAACTACATAAGAATGCTAGGATACTTCATTGAAATTAATCAGCTTGAATTAATTCCCATGGCTTGGCGTTATTTTAATTACCCGTCTAGTTAAGCTTTGTTAATATTTGTGATTTTCTTCCTGCTTGAACTTTATTTTCCGGTTTAATCAGAAAATCTATAGTTTGGTGTTTACCTTAGAGCAGGGTTTAATTCATCTTTCCATATTATTAGGGATTAATCAAGATCTTGTCGTGACTATGCACATCTGTATACATATAGAAATATATGTTTAATTTAGTATGATTAAATTTTCTTGTAATTTTTTTACGTCTATGATCTCATAGACGAATTTTGT
>CM056609.1:10538510-10717289 GCA_029721355.1 Tegillarca granosa
ACAAAATTCGTCTATGAGATCATAGACGTAAAAAAATTACAAGAAAATTTAATCATACTAAATTAAACATATATTTCTATATGTATACAGATGTGCATAGTCACGACAAGATCTTGATTAATCCCTAATAATATGGAAAGATGAATTAAACCCTGCTCTAAGGTAAACACCAAACTATAGATTTTCTGATTAAACCGGAAAATAAAGTTCAAGCAGGAAGAAAATCACAAATATTAACAAAGCTTAACTAGACGGGTAATTAAAATAACGCCAAGCCATGGGAATTAATTCAAGCTGATTAATTTCAATGAAGTATCCTAGCATTCTTATGTAGTTTGATTAGAAAAAATAACCAAGTCAGCTGGTTTTCCTTAATTATGTAACCAATAGTGTTATTATCCAGAAAATAATTGAATCAGAAAAGGAAGAAAGAATTTTTTTCAATTTTGGATTCGAAATTAATGTTTGTCAGCATATTCTGACAAATTCTTTAAACTGACATGCAGGGAGCAAAGAACTAATACAACCAAGGAAAAAATCACAATGCAAAAAATAATAAAGACCAAATGCAAATTTTTTGGACAATGCATTTATATTTCCTTATTGAACACTCTCCTTTTTTAACCAGGACAAACAGTTTCCATGTGTGACAATAGTAATATCAACAGGAATAAAGTGTCGATTTAGTACGATTGTTAGGTATAACGTGCCGTTTTAGCACGATCATCAGGTGTAACGTGCCATTTTAGTACGATCAACAGGTATAACGTGACGTTCGAGTACGATGAACAGGTACAACGTGCCATTTTAGTTCGATCAATAGGTAGAGCGTGTCGTTTTAGTCTGATCAACAGATATAACGTGCCGTTTTAGTACGATCAACAGGTGTAACGTTCCGTTTTAGTCTGATCATCAGGTGTAACGAGACGCTTTAGTACGATCAATAGGTATAACGTGCCGTTTTAGTACGATCAACAGGTGTAACGTTCCGTTTTAGGACGATCAGTAGGTATAACGTGCCGTTTTAGCAAGATCATCAGGTGTAACGTGCCATTTTAGTACGATCAACAGGTATAACGTGACGTTTTTAGTACGATCAACAGGTGTAACGTTCCGTTTTAGGACGATCAGGTATAACGTGCCGTTTTATTACGATCAACGGGTGTCCGTGCAGTAATAGTACAATCAACAGATATAACGTGACGTTTTAGTCTGATTATCAAGTGTAACGAGACACTCTAGTACGATCAACAGGTATAACGTGCCGTTTTAGAACGATCAACAGTTGTAACGTGCCGTTTTAGTACAATCAACAGGTGTAACGTGCCATTTTAGTACAACCAACAGGTATAACGTGCCTATTTAGTACAATCAACAGGTGTAACGTGCCATTTTAGTACAACCAACAGATGTTAAGTGCCGTTTAAGTACGATCAACCGGTGTAACGTGCCATTTTAGTACAACCAACAGGTATAACGTGCCGTTTTAGTACAATAAACAGGTGTAACGTGCAGTAATAGTACAATCAACAGGTGTAAGGTGCCATTTTAATACATCCAACAGGTATAACGTGCCGTTTTAGTACAATAAACAGGTGTAACGTGCCATTTTAGTACAACCAACAGGTATAACGTGCCATTTTAGTACAACCAATAGGTGTAACGTGCCGTTTTAGTACGATCAACAGTTGTAACGTGCCGTTTTAGTACAATCAACAGGTGTAACGTCCCATTTTAGTACAACCAACAAGTATAACGTGCCGTTTTAGTACACTCAAACAAGGTGTAACGTGCCGTTTTAGTACAACCAACACGGTATAACGTGCCATTTTAGTAACAACAAACAGATGTAACCTCCGTTTAAGTACGATCAACCGGTGTAACGTGCCATTTTAGTACAACCAACAGGTATAAACGTGCCGTTTTAGTAAATAAACAGGTGTAACGTGCAGTAATAGTACAATCAACAGGTGTAACGTGCCGTTTAGTACAACCAACAGGTATAACGTGCCATTTTAGTACAACCAACAGATGTAACGTGTCGTTAAGTACGATCAACCGGTGTAACGTGCCATTTTAGTACAACCAACAGTATAACGTGCCGTCTCAGTACCACTAAACAGGTGTAACGTGCCGTTATAGTACAATCAACAGGTGTAAGGTTCCATTTTAATACATCCAACCAGGTTTATAACGTGCCGTTTTAGTACAATAAACAGGTGGTAACGTGCCATTTTAGTACAACCAACAGGTATAACGTGCCATTTTAGTACAACCAACAGATGTAACGTGACGTTTAGTACGATTTACAGGTATAACGTGACGTTTTAGTACAATCAACAAGTGTAACGTGCCGTTTTAGTACGATCAACAGGTATAACGTGCCGTTTTAGTACGATCAACAGATGTAACGTGCAGTTGGCTCGTTTAATTCTAGTACAGTCAACAGGAGATATTCATGTTGTTTTAGTACAAGTGCCTCGTGTCATTTGATACAATCCGCAGATGACACTTGTTGCTCTAGGACAATTAACAAATGCCACCCTAGTACAATCAACCATGCCACTGTAGAACAAATAGGTGCCACCAAAACTTTTTTTTTTAACTGTGGCACGATTAACAAATACACTAGTTTGATCATCAAATGCAAACTTGGAACAATTAACAGGTGTTGCTATAGTACAGATGTATCTGCAGTCAACAGGTGCAAATCTAGTACAACCAACGCGTGTTACGTACAACTAAAGTACTTCATTGGGTGTGTCTTGTTACTCTAGAAAAATCAATGGGTGACACTCGAACACAAAAGGTACCAAGATCCACTCTAGTGCAATTATTTAGTTCCATAACCAACGTGTGCAATTTTCCCATAACCAACAAGTAAAATTTGTTTAACAAACGATGTAACTTTAGCATTTCCAACAAGTGCAAGAATAATAAACGAGTGCTACTCTACTGTAGCCAACAGGTGTCACCTTTTATAACCAAAAGGTGTCAATTTAAGGCAACCAACACACATAACTTTAGCATAACCAACAGGAAAAAAATAAGTATAACCAACGATGTAACATTAGCATTACCAACATATGCATATAAGAATGCTATTTTAGTGCCACTTTTTATAATAAAAGAAGCCAACTAAGTGCAACCGACATACATAATGTTAGCACAACCAACAGGTTCTAGTTCAGCAACCCAACAGAATTCACTTTGCCATAACCTATGCATTCCAATGTTACCAATGGCTGCGCATCAAAATGAATTTCTTATGGACATGCTTACACCTGTATGTGATCATGTCGTGTCTCGCTTTTTTCAAACATAACAAAAATACCTGTTAATTTTGGATGTGCCGTATATGCACATTTCGGAAAATCATTTCTCATCAATGACACTAGGGGCCGAAAAATTTAAAAGATAAAACCAAAGCCAAATAGTTGAAAATTAATGAATCTAAAATTCCAAAATTATATGAATCCAAATCCAGCTAAGGAATGCTTTGCATGAGGAAACAAAACTTACTTTAAATATACTAATATGTCAAAACTTATGGACGACTGGAAATTTTGCTACAAGGTATATTTTCTAACAGCACAAAGTGCTGCCTTCTGAGTTATGGACACTTATTTTGTCATATCCGTATCTTCGCAAAGAAGTTCTAATTAAAAACTGACCTTGAGCAGTCATTCAATTATCTGATCATTGGGAATTTAAACTTACATACTTTTTATATCTTTTAAATGGCAGCTATATTTATACAATCTTATCTCTTAGAAACAGGTGTAAATAGAATTATATCTAGTCTGTGTAATACTTCTGTAAGTTTAGCTGTAAGAGAAATAATTCAATATTGATTCAGCTCTATAAAGACCGCGAAAGGCTGTATAATACTCTAACATGATGATGATGATGATGATGTGATATATGAAATGATATGATATCATTATCGTTGCTATTTCATCATCATCATCATCATCATCATCATCATCATCATCAACATCATCATCATCATCATCATCATCATCATCATCTTTCATCTGTTTCTTCTTCTTCTTCTTCTAATTGTTATTATTATTATTATTATTATTATTATTATTATTATTATTATTATTATTATACGAATGGAAACTGAAAACCGGATCCAGAGAAAGAAATCCGGATTCCTGTGAAAACCGGATTACCTCCTGAGTCTCGATTAACGCTGCATTAAGTTTTTCAATTTTCTTGGTTTTTTTTTTTTTTTTTTTTTTTTTTTTTTTTTTTTTTTTTTTTTTTTTTTTTTTTTTTTCTTAAAATATATATTTTTTAAATAGATATCCTCTAACCACGATCCGTGACATTCATTTTATAAAATTTCATTTCTTTTAGCTATAAATAAACGGAATCCTCTAACCAGTTGGTCAATGTTTAACGATTATTATTATGAGCTTGAAGCATGCGCACGGTGTACGGAAAAACCCATGAATCGAAGGTGAAACATGACAAATTGCAATTATTTTTCGTCATTAATATTCAGATGTATTTGAAATGGTGTTATGTATCCCTTACTAAGTCACAAATGACAAATTCAACGAAGTTCTGTGTTTAATTTATCGTATTTCACCGTTTTGAAAGTTGTGTTTTTATGACATAACCATGTTCTAATATTAGATCCCAAATGCTGCATCTCGCTGGGTAATTACTGTAATTTCTGTATTTATTCGAATTTTTATCGTTGAACCAAATGTAACATTGTTCATTAGGAACATCATTAATAATATTAACGCCGTTTTAATTTTTTCTTTGGAAAACTTAATGCAGCTTTAAATAATTCCTTCTTTATTTCTTACGAGGAAACCCTTTGTAAACGGATCCTGTAAATTCCTAAAAACCGGGCGAAATTTGTCGTCCGGATTACATAGAACATATGTAATTTTACCTGTGTAAACCGGACAATATATTAACTGAAAAAATATAATGACAATTTTAATGTGATAAATTACTGTAATTTATACAAAATATTATCTTATCAGCTAGTCAATCGTCGGTGATTTTTATTTATTTATTTATTTATTTTTTTTTTTTTATTTATTTATTTATATTTATGTATTATTATTATTATTATTATTATTATTATTGTTTCTATTTTTTTTCCGTTTGCTATAGTCAAATGTTTTATTTACGAGAAGTAATTAAGAATTGACTGTCATTTTTTCCTGGGTTATCAAGGAATGAACCAGATTTTAAAACTAGCAAATCTGATGAACTGCGAAGCAGTTCATTTTAGATTTGCTAGTTTTAAAATCTGGTTCATTCCTTGATAACCCAGGAAAAAATGACAGTCAATTCTTATATTTACAATATTTTTCCTAACATTCTTTTTACAAACTTCTCGATTGCGTCATACAAATAAGAAAGAAAACCCGGTATATACCGAATCTGTCGGCAATGTAAACATTCTGGGAACAGCCAATATGTCAATCAAAATAATTCCCGCCTTCTCACTGATTGTGTGACGTAATAGACGGTTTAAAAAATAGCACGCTGGAAACAAAAGTATATTTCATACAATTTCATTCGAATAGACAAACAAAGTTACAAATTCATATTGATTGTTAAATTACAGCTATTAAACGTTGAATTTGTCAACAATCCCGATTGTATGGATGACAGGGTATTGGAAACATCAATGCGCGACGTTTTGTTGGACTGTGTTGTGCACAGGTCCGAGCATGGAACCATCACGTGATTATCAGTTGCTGGTAGAGAAGAAGAAGCATGGTCAGAGGCAGAGGGAATTACGGCAGAAGTATTACCAGTGACAGTTGATGAAAGAAGCGAACTTAAAGCATGTTTTTGAATGGTCGAACAGTCGCGAGAGTAGCTTCTGACAGAAGCCTCATTCCGATTCCATAACCGCTCATAAACATTATCTGTCTGGTCTCAACACCGGCATCGCTCATAGCTTGTATGGTAGTGGCCCGCAAGCAGTGTGCCGTGTAGCGTTTAGAACACCCTGACGATGGAAATATTTTTAAGTATACAATAAAAATCGAAACAAATATTTTATTTATTTAATTATTTATTTAAAATTCAATATTTTTTCTTTCATTTTCAATGTATATTTAATTAAATAACACTATAAAATGTGATGGCTTGAATGTTAAAAATAGATTGATAAAGTAGGTCACGGGAATTGCCTAATGTTCTAGATTTTCTACAGGTGTTGTAAATATTTTTTATTTTTTGAAAAAAAATATTTATTTTGCTATAACGTGAAAAAAACTTGAAAAAAAGAAGGAAATATCGAAGTATGTACGTGGTTTTGTGAGATAAAAACCGTTTGGTTGTTATCTGCGAGATTAGGTCCGCCAGGTGGCAGCACATCGAATATCAAAAACTTTTGAACAAACACACGCAAATGAACTTAAGGAAGACCGATGCTTAAGAGATTGAAAACCGTTGTTTTTCATTGCAAAAAAGCCAAAAAAAAAAAATAAATAAATAAATGCAGATCGCTAAGCTGTACACAGCCACGTAAAAGCGTAAAAAGGACAGAGTATGGACTAGTTCAACCGGTGCTAGAAGAATATATCGGGGGAGTGGTACGCTTGTCTGTGGCATATTGACTCCGTGAGCAAGCACCTTACCAAAAGTTAACCTTGAGTGTGCGCTTTTACACGGCAAAACACAACACACAATTGCACATCTCACGCACACATAAACATTTTCTCATCCACAAAGATCAATACTTTTCTCTTGTGGCGAATAGCTGAAGAATTACTGGTGCGACGTGAAACAACATTACATCAGCAAATCCTTTTGCATTATAAATGTACAGTGAAATATGTTCATTAAACTAAAAAACATAGAATTTATATACAGCTGTAAATATCCAGAGGTTCGTCTTGGTTACAACACAAATTGTCAAGAAAACCAGTGGCCTTGAAAGGCGGGTGTGGTCTTTCTACAGAATTTGTAGTTGTTGCAGGTTTTACCGTACTAGGTTCAGAAAATGAACCAAATGTATTTATAGCCAACGTAAACAATGTTTTCCGAGAAGAAAGGTGTAGATTTTTGTACCAACTATCGTCAATAACCTAAAGATATGACCAAAACGGGTTTTCCTTTTACAATCCTAAATGACCTATATAAAAGCCATTGTAGTTATCGAGCACAGGTATTTCTGAATTCCTTTTTAAAAAGTTTGACCTTCAATGGACTAAGATATTAGTTATGTTATCTCAAAGTGTTAAACGACGAAACCAGGACAGGTGATTTAAATGCAATCTGCTGGTTCCCTTAAGTTTAAAGATAAAAGCTAGCGAAAAATATCTCGCAAACATTTTCATTTGGGAATTTGGAGTTTTAAGTCCCTTTTCTTAAAGAAGACATGATATTTATAATTTTAGCAGCATTTGCTGTCGGCGCACAGGCCATAGTTTGTCCCCCAAACGTTTGTGATGGAGTCCAGTGTACCGAAGATGTGTCCGCTTGTCCAAAAGAAAACCTTGGAACTGGATTCTGTGGATGTTGCCCAACATGTATAACCATGCTTGGTAAGTTTTTATAACAATTTTGAGCCTCATCACACTCTTATTGATAATAACACTTTTTGGCGTGTAACGGAGGAAACAATTGTCATTATGGCTACACTAATTGTAATTATTCTGTTTCTCAATTTCATATACATTTACTAAAAATCGGTAAAAAAGAAAACAAATACAACATGTATTTGAAATTCATACTGCTAAAACAAGAGGATTAAATTTCATTATTTTCCTGTGTTAAAATTGCCACTTTAAAAATAGAAACCACATTGTTTAGCATTATGGCCCCAATGAGAAAAAATTTTCAAAAGCCACAATTAAACGAAATTTTCTTCCACGATTTTTAAACGAAATTTTAACCCCATAAATAATATCAAAGGCAAGTCTACAAAAATCGGAAAAGGGACAACTATGTCCAAAATGTTGGAGTATTTACTGTAACAGGATCTTCGAATTCTCCATTTTATGTTTCGGAACCTTGGTGGTGGCCAAGAAGTCTTAAAGCGGACAGAGACTTTCATTGCAATGGTTCGAACCCCGCTCGACAAATCCTGGTGTGATGGTGTGAGGACGTTTATCAGTTCGCTTGTCGAAGGTCTATAATTTTCTGGTACTCCGGCTTTCTCCACGGTCCAAAAATTGATAGCCTCAATTTAAATGAAAATATCTAGGACGTTGAACACCAGTGTTTAATCCAACTCAACTCATTCTGTGTTCCAAGCACTTTTGTACCTTAGAAAAATGTCTTCGACTGAAAACTCGCACACATTGGAATCAAGAATCTCGAATGACTTCGATAATAATTTCAAAAATAATATCATTTTTATTTATCAATGTTCATAATTAACCTATCCCGGGACAATGTTAACCAAAAATATTGGATTGTTCTAATTTCTTGATTGGAAGTGATCTAAAATAGTCCCTGTTAACTTGCATAAGACAACGTTGACAATTATTTGTTTTGTACATGAATGGTGTTGCATTTTGAGCTAATGAAATAAGCAATTCAAACAGTTTAGAAGTATTTATCTTATCGTGACGGAGTCCCTGTAGACTAACTGTTTCTTTACTTAAATTTTTCTTGTCCAATTTATTCATAAATGTGAGGAAGAACAGGATAATAAAAGAAAGGTTGCAGAGTACTGCAACTGTACTCTTCAAAACCATTATTTTAAAATGCTTCTCAGAAAAACTTGTGTTAATTTTGATGTGCCATATGTGTATATTTCGGAAATTATTTCTTATCAGTGACACTAGGGACCGAAAATGCTCAGAGATAAAAAAAAAAAAAAAGACAATACAAACATTTGAAAAATAATGAATCCAAAGTTCCAAAATTAAATGAATCTAAATCCTGCTAAGAAATGTTTTGCATGAGGGAGCAAACCTTAGTTTTTAATAAGTTTACAAAATTGAGATGGTCGAACATTTTGCCACATGGTTCATTTTCTGACAGTGCAAAGTACTGCCTACTGAGTTATAGATACCCTCGGGGAGATTTACTGCACCAGCAGCGGTACCCGCTCAGGGGTAGTAAATGTTAAACAAAAATTCCTGTGTTCATTTTGGTGTGCCATATGTGCACATTTCGAAAATTAATCCTTTATCAGCGACACTATGGTCCGAAAATGCTTATATATACATGTCTATTATAGTTATTTATTAAATAAATACCTTTATCGAAATATTTTACGCCCTAGTCAAGATACATTTCGGGAATTAATAAAAACTAAGAACAAGGAGTAAACCATCGACCTGAAAAACTTTCTCACACTAGAATCGCCCGAATGCGTTTTTAACCTAGGCGGTGAGTGGCTTTGTGATCAGTCACCGATGTCTCGCTATAACCAAGAACACGAAACATTAACGTAAACTCGCTCTCTAGATTTGAGAGATTTTTTTTTCTAAAATGATCAAGCCATTTTAGAATTTTTCAAAACAAAAAAATGTGTTTTTGCAGCTTATGAACACTGATGCCTCGCTATAACCAAGAACGCGAAACAATAACTTAAACTCGCTCTCTAGTTTTGAAGGATTTTTTTTTCTAAAATGATAAAGCCATTATAGAATTTTTTAAACAAAAAAGAAAACATTTCCCATCCCAGTTTGAAGCGACGACAAAAAAATTGAAAAATACTTGGAAGCTTCTATAGAGCAACAACATGTTTTGATTACGAGAAGAGTTGTTTTTGCGGACAGGCACTGGTTCTTATTATAACAATGTATGTAAACATAAATTGAAAACACTAGTAACAACCCTACTTTTGACAGGCAGAGGTTCAAATGACAAAAGGTTTTGTATAAAAACTTAAGACCTTAATTTTTTATAAATTTTATTTTACTATAGGTGAAGGTGACGCATGTAACATGTTTGCTGGTATTTTACTTGGTGCCCCAGGAGGACCCGTATGTAAAGCTGGGTTACATTGTGTTCATGGAGTATGCACTTGTAAGTATTGTAGTTTTTTTTTAATCAAATTATATTTTTTTCTTTAAATTTTGAAAGTTCGTATTTAAGTTACATGCAATTTTTGTCTTTTTTCACAAGCGTTCTTGGGAGAGATTAATTTCTACTGGGTTTCTTAGTTTTATGCTTGGTTTGCATTGCATTCAATAACAAGCAGCTGATTCTTGCTTTCATATTGAAATTACTTTGTATCAAAATCTTATAATGTTACATAGAGAATAGAGACTTTTTCAGTCCCGGCCTAAAATCTTTGTTCATACTCTTCTTTGTATTTTTAATTTTGGGTTGTCAATCAACAAAATATTCATGTTATAAATGTTCTGATATTTTCAGCAACAAAAAGAGCAACAGGTATGTTAATTTATGTCAACCATACTTGACAAATCCCTTGCTTGGCTCCGGTTGTCTAAAGCGCGCACTTACGAATCACACAGCTAAGGTTCGAATTCCACTTATTGTTTGAGAAACTTTGTGAGTTCGCTTTCTAAAAGTCTGTTTGAGAGACTTTGTGAGTTCGCTTTCTAAATGCTTGTTTTAGAGACTTTGTGAGTTCGCTTTCTAAAAGCTTGTTTGAGAGACTTTAAAAGTTCGCTTTCTAAATGCTTGTTTGAGAGACTTTGTGAGTTCGCTTTCTAGATGCTTGTTTGAGAAACTTTGTGAGTTCGCTTTCTAAATACTTGTTTGAGAAACTTTGTGAGTTCGCTTTCTAATTGCTTGTTTTAGAGACTTTGTGAGTTCGCTTTCTAAAAGCTTGTTTGAGAGACTTTGTAAGTTCGCTTTCTAAATGCTTGTTTGAGAGACTTTGTGAGTTCGCTTTCTAGTTGCTTGTTTGAGAAACTTTGTGAGTTCGCTTTCTAAATGCTTGTTTGAGAAACTTTGTGAGTTCGCTTCCTAATTGCTTGTTTTAGAGACTTTGTGAGTTCGCTTTCTAAAAGCTTGTTTGAGAGACTTTGTGAGTTCGCTTTCTAAATGCTTGTTTGAGAGACTTTGTGAGTTCGCTTTCTAAATGCTTGTTTGAGAGACTTTGTGAGTTCGCTTTCTAAATGCTTGTTTGAGAGACTTTGTGAGTTCGCTTTCTAAAGGCTTATGAGTTTTCCGGTCTTCCTTTATCATTCAAGAACACAATTGAATCTCGATGTCATAAAACCACTTTTCAGGGAGTCGTAATTGTACGAGACGAGGTGGCCGAGTGGTTAAGGCGATGGACGGTCATATTTTTACTTTGAATGTGTCGTACAGGCTTCAGGCTGGTTGAATGCCTCACATACTCAATTTTTCAGGATTTCTTGCTTGTGGATGTTCGATTTTTTGGGGGATTACTCCGCTTTTCTCCACCATCCCTTAACTGACCGCCTCGATATTTTATAAGTGAAAGAATCGCCCAGTTGGTCTTGCCCCGATGCAAATGATTTTTAGCGTTGACCGACTTACAACTACATCCTGTGTTTCTGTCTTGGTTATAATTTATGATTTGTCGTTATCCAGCCAGACTTATACATCACAGACAATTCAGATGACATTTTATAAATCAATAGATTTCCTTAAACAATTTTATTTCCCGAAGGATTTCAAATATGTGCTTAAGGAGTGATTCATAATCAAATGTTACGTAGAATGACAAATATGATTACGTTTTACCGGTGAAAAATGTTTTATTTACACGAAGAAAACCTAAATATATATATATATAGGTTCATTTTATCCGCAAAATGTTTGCTGCAAATTAACGTAGAAAATCATCCAAAATCTAAAATAGACTATAAGGTTTGATTTGTTGTTGTTGTTGGTGGTGGTGGTGGTGGTGGTGGTGGTAGTGTTGTTGTTGTTGTTGTAATGATGTTTAACGTCGCATCAGCAAGTTTTTAGCTATTCGCGACGAACAAGTTCATGTATGCGTGTAATGGGTGTATTATGGCCTGCAGTGTTAAAGCGCGACTTTTTGGTAAGGCGCTAGCTCTTATAATAAGTATGCCGAGGGCAAGCGTACCATTTTCCAAGACCATAATCCAGACACCGGTAACAAGTCAGTACCCTATTCTCCTGCTACTGAACGCCAGGCAAGGAAGCAATGTCTCAATTTTTAAAGTCTCGTGTAAAACCCAGCAGAGGTTTGAACCCGTGACCTCCAGCACTCAAGGCGGACGCTCTACCACTGAACTAAAGCTTTAGAGTTACTATTTCCTGTTTTAAATAGGGAAAATGCGGATGATTGGCACGCGTCATAATGATATGAAAACAGTTAAACACAATATTAACACTTGACAACCAATAAATTTTAATTATAGCAATATCAACCACCATCGTATATATTTATTTTGAAGATCATGTCTGCAAATTTATTGTAAAAATATTTTCAGCAGTCTTAAATTTTGAGATTTATTTAAAACTAAGGTTTTTTACCTCATACAAAGCATGCCTTAGCTGGATTTGGATTTATATAATTTTGGAACTTTAGATTCATAAATTTTCAACTGTTTGGCTTCTGTTTTTATCTATCAAACTTTTCGGTCTTAATGTCACTGATGAGGAATAAATTTCCGAAATGTGCACATCTGGCACATCAAAATTTAACTGGTATTTCTGATTTATATTAGGTTCAAGATAATAAAATTAAATAGCGTAGGTTCAGCAGAGTATTTCTAGAGCACTCATTAAAAAAATCACTCCGTCATCTGGCTGAACTATCAATATTACACATAACGCTAGTTTAAAAAACGTAATGATGACGACACAATGGTAGACTTGCATTTTTGTAGGAACATGTGTCGAGAAGTATCAATAAAAACAGCTTATGTGTTCTCGGTAAAGGCTAGTTTATACGTCATAATGACGTCACGATGACGATACAATATGTAAATTACAGATTCGTAAGTTAGACAACTACATGTATTTTATAGGACCATGTGCCGAGAAGTACCAACAATTAAATCAACAGCTTTTGAGCTCTCAGCAAAATGGTATGCCCCTCCTTGGTTTGAGTCTTCCAAATTGTAACTCTGATGGATTTTACGAACCAAAACAATGTACAGGTTCAGTGTAAGTTTTCATTAAAATATAGTGTATATAAATCATTCGGTAAAGGTCGGTAAAACTCGGAGAAACTCCTTTTCTATTGGTAATCTACAAACAATCTATAAACTGAATTTCTACATTTTTTTAAAAAATTAAAACGCGTTAAACCAGGTGCAAGCGAATAAACGGACTTGCAATTTGAAAATCATCTGATCATGCAATCTGCATTACTTTTGAAAACCTCAGCGGAAGTTACAAAATTTATCATTAGTAACATTGTTTTCTGTGGCGAGATTGTTGGGAAAAAAGCATATTTGCATATGCCTATCAGTCGATTTAAATTTGTCCAATAGCACTGCACCGATTTATCACGTGTATAGAATTCAATGCCGTTTGTGCTAAACTATTAGAAAGCGTTTTTTCTTTTGTCGAAAGCTTCCGTGTTATTTCGTTTTTAACATCGGATCTGCTTCAACTGAAGCTATTTCCGATCGAATGGTAGTTTCGCTTAAAACGATTATTATTATTATTATTATTATTTTTATTATTATAGATGTTACTGTGTAATGAAGGATGGTAAACAAATCGGAAACTTCAGAGCTAATGTATGGGAGGCTAACACACAAACATGCCGTATGTATTAATAATCCTGATTCTTGCTTCCATTAATGAGAAAAGCGCAAATTACCAACAGCATGTGATTAGGAGTGTTCTTTTTCAATATTATTCAATAAAGCTATCAGTATGTTCTTTTCGAGACAACTTACAAATTTTCAGTAAGTCCCTTTATTATTAAACATCTCCTCCCACTGCCTGAGTTCGAATCCCACTCGGGACAGATCCGATGTGTGAAAAACTTATCAGTTCGCTTGCCGAAGGTCGTTGGTTTTCTCCGAGCACTCCGGTTTCCTCCACCATCCCAGAACTGATCGAAATTAGTGAAAGAATCTTTACTGGGGCTGTGAGAAAAAAAGACCGTTTTCTTAGTTGTTGTTGATTTGATTAGATTTTTATCGCTTATATTGAAATTTTAGGTTTTTAATGCAGGTTTGTTATGTATGCTCACACTCTTATCTATTTTTAACTAAAATTAACTTCACTTAAAAACAAATTCTGACAAATTCTAAAATTGTGAAAGTTTTTATACGTTCAGAAATAAAAAGTGTCATTCTGAATACCTTTACACGCTTATTATTTGTTAATGGAATTCCCCAGAGCTCCACGTGATACCTCATAGCTTTTGTGCGGGGCAATTATTTCTATTGGCAATTGAATTGCATAAAGTGACGTTTCCCGTAATAACGACGTTTTTTCGGAAATATTTGACGTAAACTTTTTCCATTTCATACTGCACAAACGTTAAGAGTAATTGATCACGTGGTACACTGGCGAGTTCCATTCTCGAGCATTTGTCGAGAAGTTTGTACATAGAAAGTATAAATAGATATATTGAAAACAAAGTTTTCTATTCGACACGTGCTTCATGTTACAGAGTGCGCACGTGACCAAGCAGAGTACATGGAAACTGGTTTGATTGGTCGATTGTTTCACTGCACTGACAACGGTAACTACCAGACTTACCAATGTATGGGCAGCGTTTGTTACTGTGTCGATAGCAACGGTAACCAAGTAGGAAACAAAACTGCATCTATTGGTGCAATCAACGACCTCGTCTGCTAATGGTAAGTTTTAAAAGTGAGGGAAGGGCATAAATGTAAATATATTGTTTGTTTAGGTTATCGTCAAAATCTTCTTCTGTGAAAACACTGCGCCTTTCTTGGAATTTTTAAATAAAATTGTCGATGCAAGAGTCTTTCAAACAATATTAAGTATGAATAAATTATTTTTTTTTATTCTGGGAATATGAAATGAAATCAAGTTACCGCACGTTTTGTTTCAAAAGCACATTACCAATACGGTAGCTTAGTTGATAGAGTGATCGCTTTCTTATGTGGGAGGTCAGGGTTTGAACTCCGGCCGGGTCTGACCGAGACTTGAAAAAATGTAAAAATTTCTGCCACTTCGCCTTTAGATGACGTCTCGATATATATGAAATATTCTTGACTGGGGGGGGGGACGTAAAACCCCATTAAATTAATAAACAGTCGACCAAACGCACATTGTTAGTCATAACGTTATACGTTATGATGCAATACGTTATTCAGTATGGGTCATCATGTATTACCTTGTCGGCCATCACGAATACATAATTGCAATTCACTGATATAATGCTTTTAGAGAAAATAGCTTGCTTTTAAAAAGTGTAACGAAATTGATGTATTCAGAACTTTGATTGAGGAATTAAAAGTCACAAAATCGGCGTGGAATTTGTGTAAAATATGGCTTACATCACCGAAACGACGGATTTGGCCACTCTTTAGCAAAACTTTCAGCAATTCTGACAACTTGAACAAAACAGATGTCTTGTGTTTAGAAGTGATTTTAATACATTATGTTAATTCTTAAATAATTTTTTTAAATTGATTCAGAAATTGGAAATCGTAAACGCCTTTTTGGTAACAGCAACAGCTTACAAGGACAAGTAATAAAACTGACAATAGACAAAGTTGGACATTTTGGACAAGTTGGACTTTCAGTGTCCTATCACTAGATACAGCTCTACAATTTTGGTATCACTAGTTTCAGAAAACAAAATTAGAATAAAGTAGAGTAGAACAATGGTGTGTTGGAAGCCACAGTCAAGCTTCTTGTTTCTATATCAAGGCGGTAAGTTCCGGGATGGTTAAGGAAACCGGAGTATTGGGAGAAAACCGCCGACTATTGGCAAGCGAACTGACAAACTTTCACATACTAGGATATGGCCTAACGGGATTCTTAATCTAAGCAGTGAAAGTCACTGTGATCCGTAAGCACTCGCTTAAGACATTTGGCCAACGAGACCCCTGGAAAACAAAATTGCTACATCACTGGAAATCCATTTCCTTATTTCTTTTAAACCCATTGCCAGCCCAAAGTAGTAAGTGTTTAATCAATCGTCTCTCAAATGTTATGGGCCCCGGTGACCGAGAGGTCTAAAGCGCGCGCGTACGGATCACAGCGACTCTCACCGCCTGGGTTTAAATCCCACTCGGGACAGGTGTATCCTAGTGTGATAAAGTTTGTCAGTTCGTTTGCCGAAGGTCAGTGGTTTTCTACGGGCACTCCGGTTTCCTTCACCATCCCATTACTAACGGCCTGGAAATAAGTGAAAGATTCTTGACTGGAGCGTAAAACACCATTACTTCACTCTCAAATGTTATGTGGTTATCCATAAAAATAATTCTTTTGCAATTTGTTTTAACTCTTATATTTCAGATGCCGTGGAAAGAAATGAAGATCGTACTTCCTTCCTTCAAGTTTTAAACGACAATAAGAATAAAATAAGCTTAACATATAAGCCTTGTATAGTTTTTGTAAAAAAAAAAAAAAAAGGTGAAATTTCGATGTCTTAAAACTTTATAACGCATGAAACTTTTAATTATTTATTTATTTAATTAATTTTATTTATTTATTTTATTTTATATTGTTTTATTTTATTTATTTTATTCTATTTTATTCTATTTTATTTTATTCTATTCTATTTATTTTTATTTATTTATTTATTTATTTGATTTGATTTATTTATTTTATTTTATATTGTTTTATTTTATTTTATTTTATTTTATTTTATTTTATTTTCTATTTTATTTATTTATTTATCTATTTATTTATTTATTTATTTATCTATTTATTTATTTTTGGGTGTGAGGAATAGAGTGGCCAATAATGTTTTAAGTCGTTGTCAAATTTTTTTCCCTTAAGTCAAGGGGGTCAATTCTGGGATGATGGAAGAAACCGACGTGCAAGAAAAAAAAACAATCTTGCGAACTTTCTCAAACTGAAAATCTTACCAAGAGAGGTTCGAACTTGTGCTTTGGGAGGCTCTGAGGGCGGGAAAGGCTATTTAGGAGTTGTTTTGCCTCCTAGAGCATTGTTGAATGTACAGTCTCTGGATATGTACTCAGAGATTTCAATTTATAGTAAAACAGAGAGAAAAGTCCGTTGAGCAGAACACGTCACAAAAATATAAATCGTTGTTTTACCATCTGCGGTTTGATTGGTGGTGTTGATCTTGGTGATGTCTTCAACAAGTACATAAAGTACCCATCAACGCAAGCTCTGGACGCATCTAAAAATACAGAAATATATTATGTTCACTGTATTTAATCTTTCATTCTTTAAAAGTAAAAAAAAATAAAAAAAATTTAATCGTCCGTTGTTTTTCACCCCATTTTGTTTTTTACGAATAAAATTGCAAAAAGTAGTTAGAAAATCACACACACACACACACACACACACACACACACACACACACACACATATATATATATATATATATATATATATATATATATATATATATATATATATATATATATATATTTATATATATATATATATATTTATATATTTATTTATTTATTTATTTATATATCAAACAAACCGTATGCCCGTATGCCAACCTCATGCATACACGGACTTTTTTGTCTTCGCGAAATGCTGAAAAATTGCTGATGCAACGTTTAACAACATTACAACCAACCATTTTATAAATTACACACCTTACACAACTTTTTGCGTATAAAGGTTGTTTGGTTCTGTCGTCACCGGTGTATAACGAGACGGATCTTGTCGGATAAATCAATATCTTATTTAAAAATGTTCTAGTTTGTAACCTCGTTAAAGCAAACTAACGCCATTTTTCTTGTTTTGAACATAAGGACTTCAAGGTTAGTTCTATAAATGTGTGTGTGTGTGTGTGTGTGTGTGTGTGTGTGTGTGTGTGTGTTATTCAAATGCAGAAATACATGTAGTCATCTTTTTAAAATAATTGATTTAACAAAAATATTCATATAGATAAACAGATAGATAGATAAACATTGGACATTCCAACAATTCTAATGCAAGATTAACAAAATGTAACAGGAAAGGGAAAAATGCAGCCTTGACTCGAACCCGGGACCTTCCCAATTCTAGCGGGAAGTTCTACCGTCTGAGCTACCCGACCACTTATCAAGCCCGGGCAGCTACATTGATAAATGTCGGACGAGTCCCCAAATGTAACAGGAAAGGTGGTAAATGCAGCGGCCAAACCGGTACTCGAACCCGGAATCTTCCCAATACTAGCGGTACGCTCTACGTCTGAGCTACCCGGCCAACTATCAAGCCCGTCTGCTACAAAAAGAAACTTATCCAATAAGCTCAATACTTCGTAAATGTAAACAATATCTACTGTTTTAAATTGTACTAACACAAACTTCATTTATGGTTTCTTTCTTTTTTTTCTTATCAATGTAAAAGAGTTATTTCTGAATACCTACTGTCTGTGATATTGAATCTAAATTGAATGATTTGTAAACCTCTTACCATCTTTAATCCTTTAAAGAGTTAAGTTGAGTAATGGTGTTTAACGCCCCAGTCAAGAATATTTCACTTATATCGAGACCTCGCCAGCTATAGGCGAAAGTTAAGAAATTTTGTCTGTGCGTTGCGCTGATGGCATTATACAGCAGGGTTCTTTATCGTGCCAGGCCTATCGTGACACGGGACCTCGTTTATTTTAAGTTCCCATCCGAAAGAACCACTACTTTCATTTCATAATGCCGAGTGCTTGGCGAAAGAACAGTCATTACCCATTTTCAAGTCTTGGGTCAGACCCGGTCGGGGTTCGAATCCACGACCTCCCACTTACGGAGCGAGCACTCTACAAACTGAGCTACTGTAGTGGTAATCCTTTAAAGAATTTATCCAAATAAAATAAAATCAACATATATATGTATGAAGGATATAAGCAGGTTTAAAACAGGTTTTTTTTTTTCCTTCAAATTCATCACTTTTTGGTTTTTTTTTAATCGCAGGAGACTGAATATTGAATCTTTGAAAACAAAAAAGACAACAGCTGTTTTCCATTTAGCCAATTAAAACACATGCACAACAAAATGATATACAGATAGAAAGCAGATATTTTAGTAATTTCCTTCTAATTCACCAATATTTGTTATATTTTTTTTGTCACAAGAGACTGAATATTAAAATCTTTGAAAACAAAAGAAAAACAGCTGTTGTCCATTTATCCTATTCAAACACATGCACCACAAACTTATAAAAACACTTTTTTTTTTTTTTTTTTTTTTTTTTTTTTTTTTTTTTTTTTTTTTTTTTTTTTTTTGTCGCCTTACACTGAATATTGAAAAAAAAATTTAAAATAAACGAAAGGAAAACAGTTGTTAAAGAAGCTACATTTTTTTACTGTAACCGTTATTCAAACCAACGTGACAGACTATTACATTCATTACCACTAATTCTATCTACTAATTTACTATTGTTTGGTGACACTTCACTCTAGCCCAAACAAAACAGAATTTTTTAGATCCATGCGTATATATGTTTTTCTTATACTTCGTGTTTGAAATACATGTAATTAAATGTTAAGTGTGATTAACAGTTAAACAAAGCGCATATGAAAAACTAAGCTCTTATTTATTTGGGAGACAGATTAATACAACTGTTATGGCACTTGTTTCTGAATCCTTTTTTTTTGTCCACATATGTAATTATAATTATGTATAATGTTCTTATATTTGTGTACATATGACTGACCAATAAAACATGTGTTAATCAAAGAACCGGCCTTGACACGCTGACATTGTTATCCAATCCTATTCCGTGGTGGTTTTGAAAAAATAAAAGGTGCTTTTCTACAAATTGAATGTGCTCTGTTTGTATTGTTAATGGTTGCGGATTTCAGGATTGTGATCCATTGAAATATAAATGTACAATAATGCGTTTCAGTAATAGTGTCATGTGCAACTCTTAAAGCTTTTTATAATTCATAAATTTAAACAAAAATAAATAAATAAATATTGTCCCTCTTTGTCTATACCGGGCTTGGTGTTAACTTTTATAAGATACATTATAAGTTTCCTATCAAATTTAATATTCCCCATATTCTTGTGTCCTTGGTTTGGCATAACTTTTCATATAAAACATCATTAGACAAAGAGAATTCTCTATTTACTTTTTCTGAGATCTGTGTTATTAACTGCGTTATAATAACGTTCTACTTGCTTTTGAATGTATTAACAATTACTTATTTTCCTTTTGTTTTGTAACTACATATGTATATATTTTGAACAGAGAACACCAGATCACTACTCATCATATGTATTTGAAACACTTACCTATTAACATTTACAACATGGATTTCCTGTACAGGTAAAAATGGTGCAAAATACCTTTAGTTTCTGGCGGAGTTAAAACACCAGAATTTTAAATTTGTGGCGGAAATGATACCCCTGAAAAAGTGCGATTGGCGCAAAAAAGGACGCCTCCCATTGCGATATTCTCGGGCTGAGATTTTTAAGGTGTCGTTTGATGTATTCATTTTTCTTTCTTTATTAGTTTAATTTTTGCGCTTCCTATCTTTAGTTTTTATATTGTAGCAGAATGTTTCCATTAAATGTTCTCTTGTTTTTTATTCAAATATTGCTATAACATTTAGATTATTTTGGTTCCCGAAAACTTTTAACAATCTTTTTCCTTTTTTTATTTATGCAAAAATTATCATCGGCGAAAAGAAACAATTTTATTTTTCTTGCTTTATTTTAGGTACCACACATAAACGAAATATGTCACGCAGTGTTATTGCGGTAAAGAACAGCATACAACCGCCTCCAAGACCAAGACGGAATAATCGTAACCTAGAAAATGGTGTACCATCATTAACTGCACCAAACACGAGAGTGTACGATCTATCAACCAGGGAACCAATGACAATTCATGATTTACAGAACAATGGCCGACCCTTAGTTTTGATCTTTGGTCCGTCTATGTGTCCGGTATATCAAAGAATGCTCCGAGAATTCGATCAAACTGTGCAATCGTATAAAGATATAGCAGATTTTGTAATTGTCTTACACTATACCAATCCCAATATGTCATATTTAGTAGATGGTATGGAAGCAGACATCTTAGAAACAAGATTTAGAACAGCTAGCTATAGATACAATCAAGAAGAATTAGGCGTTCGTGTCGTTTTGGACGATATCGACAATAATACCGGCATCGCATATGAAACGAACTCTGTTCGTTTGGTAATAATTCAAAATAACGATTTCAAATATATTGGTATGGGAACTGAAGGACTTGTTAACGTACCCGAGGTAGAAGATTGGCTTCAGCGATATAGATTACAAATTCAGAGCTGAAATCGAACTATTTTTATAAATAGTTATTATCTAGCATTGAAAGTGTGTTTAGTAAAACTCGTGATGTGTGAAAGATCGCGCAAAAATTTGGTATTCATTTTTGTAAATGCGGAGTCCTCGAATGTCTTATTTTAAATGGTAATTGCATGTTAATATCACACAAATTGCATTGTACATTTTCAGTTGCCTTCCTGCTTTAGGTTCATTTTAGTTACTCATTGGCGGTTTGCATTGCTCTTTATACATAAAAATTGTATTGTTCATTGTTTACGATACCACCTCTATTTCTATGTATTCAACCTAGTTGGTTTGTATTTTCGTAAACTGATGGAAAACGCAGTTTTAAGGCAATGACATACTCCGTCGATATTATATTAGTCGAAACAACTCGATAGATTACCTAGAGACAACTAAAGAGACATTGCATGATGTAAGTCGCCATTCGAACTTTTCAGGTAAAAGTACTTGGAAGTAAATAAGGAAGGAGATTGGCTTCAGCGATAAAGATTACAAATTTAGAGCTGAACAAAAACTATTTTTATAACTGCTTATTGCCTGGTCTTGAAAGTAGGAGACGTGTATACAAGAACTCATGAGATGTACATGACCAGGAGACGTATGTATACAAGAACTCATGAGATGTACATGACCAGGAGACGTGTGTATACAAGAACTCATGAGATGTACATGACCGGGCAAAACTTTGGTGTTCATTTTTATAAATGCAAAGTCATCGAATGTCTCTTTTTAGATGATAATTAATGTCACACAAATTACATAGTGCATTTTAGTTGTCTTTGTGTTTTGGGGTTTTAGTTAATTGCGGTTAGAATTGCTGTCTGTATACGTTAAAAACTGTAATAAAGTCGTTTGTCAACCTTCATTTTGTTAATGTTTTCATATTGAGTTCAATTTTTCGTCAACAACAACAGTTTTTAAACAATGACACATTCTTTCGATATTGTATTCCTCGGCACAACTCTGCGCATTACCTGACGTCGTATACATGACGTAAGTCGTCATTCGAATTATTAAGAAATTAAAGAAGCACTTGGGATAAAAAATATTGATTGTATTCAATGGCAGATTTGACAAAATGTGTTTTTGCATATTAGAACAATAGGAATTTTTGCATTTGCGAAAAGAGGAGTACTGGCATTTATTAGCGGCGTATACCGTTATTTTGAAAAAGGGTTCAATTTTTCCTAAATATCAAAGTTTTTTAAACAATGACACACTCCACACTTTTTTTTACGCTTTAGGTCATTCCAATAAGAAGTGCTAAAGTGTTGATTATTTTCAGTGTATTTACCTGTATTTTGTAAATACTTTCAATTAAAATATTCGATTTCTTTCTTTTTTTTTTTTTTTTTTTGGTGAAACCTCATCTCATTTATAATTGTTTCATTTCCAACCTGGGTTGTGTTACCGACTGTTCATCTGAAAAGGGAAGGCAGAATCAAGAATTAGAGTAAAATTGATTCAAGAATCTTTCACTTATATCCAGACTGTCAGTTCTGACATCCATTGGCAAACGAACTGATAAACTTTTTAAACTGGGATTTATCCAAGTGGTGTTCAAACTTGGGCATTTATAGACAATATAATCCATAAACGTGATCTTTAGACCAATGGAATTCGCCAGCGTACCACATGATCAATAACTCTAAACGTTTGTGTAGAATGAAATGGATAACGTTTACGTCAAATATTCCAAAAAACGTCTTTATTACGGGAAAACGATTCCGTTGCCAAAGAGTTAATTGTCCCGCACAAACGCTATGAGCTGAGGTATTACATGGGGCTCTGGGGAATTCCATTGACAAAAGCCAAAGAATTTGGTATACGTGATGAAGATTCCATATCATCATCTTTATAGTATAGTCTTTCTTGATGGTGCGAAAAAATCTATACCGGAAATTTATTTTTTTTTTAAGATTTGCCACTGTGTATTAAAATGTATAATTCTAAAATAGAGTCGTATCGATTTGATTGATGGAACTTTCAACCGGTGATTCCTAATGCAATGGAACCGAGTTTAATCATCTTTGTGTGTGTGTGTGTGTGTGTGTGTGTTTGTGTTTGTGTGTGTGTGTGTGTGTGTGTGTGTGCGTTAGTTTTGAATCTATAATCGGAATAATACCTTTGATGAGGGTGACACTTCCTATGGAAAAACAAATCATTGGAAAATTAAAGACCGGATTTTGTAATTGAAATGCATGAATCTCAAGCAACACAACAAAGAATACTTGAGAGAACTTCCTAACTCGTAGGCTAGCTTCGCATTCGAGCATAGCTGAGAGAGAGAGAGAGAGAGAGAGAGAGAGAGAGAGAGAGAAATTATGTAACTCCCTCTCCAGAATAATTGTGTCATGTGCTGATTTTGCATTTCTTTTAAAATAATGCATTCAAAATTGTGATATAACTGTACAACATACAGTTCAAATTTCAATACTAATGGTTATTACTAATCACAAACATTGCGCTATTCTAACCACTATCTCGCTATTTTAAGTAGATAGTATAAGTGGAAGTACTTATTGTAAACATATATAATATTTTTCGTTTATTACATAAAACAATCCCAACGTCTATGCCAATTGCATTTCACTCATTCATTGCCAGTGTTTTGGATGAATGAGAAAACCGAAATGCCCAGACAAAATCGCGAAGCTAGCGGACACGTTTTCACCAATTGTAATAAACTCGATTTGGATTTGAAACCTAGGCAATGTTATTTCATGTATTGCTAGTTCTTGGATGATTCAGAAAACTGGAATGCCAGACAAAATTTCCGATATTTGTCAAGCTAACCCTGTGGTACACTTTTGCAGTCAGTAATTACCCGATTGGATTCGAACCTAAAAGATGAGAGGCATCGTACTAATGAACAAGTTTTGCACAATAAGGCATTGGCACTTTTTATTACCATTGCATTGAAATACACTTGGTTTGGAGTTTAAACCTCGTAGGAATTGACTTTCTGTCCGCCAGTAAACAAAAGATAATAGTTTTTCTGGTTTGTTTCATCATAAATTCAGTTGAACTTCAAGAAAAGAAAGATATACTGATTTTGTGCAGGCCCCAGTTTCACAATTATTCACGCAATTGAGTGAATTATTTGTGTAACTCAGTTCAGAAATTCATTTTTGTCCCTTTCCTGTAAATGTTAAACCTCTACTTTTGTTGTTATATTGTTGTTTAAAGCTGCATTAAGTTTTCCAAAGAAAAAATTAAAACGGTGCTAATCTAATTAATGATGTTCCTAATAAACAATTTTACATTTGGTTCAACGATAAAAGCTTGAATAAATACAGAAATTACAGTATTTACCCAGCGAGATACAGCATTTGGGATCTAATATTAGAACATGGTTACCGTCATCAAAACCCAGGTCATTTAAACACAACTTTCAAAACGGTGAAATACGATAAATTAAACAGAACTTCGTTGAATTTGTCATTTGTGACTTAGTAAGGGATACATAACACCATTTCAAATACATCTGGATATTAATGAAGGACAATTAATGCAATTTGTCATGTTTCACCTTCGATTCTAGGTTTTTTCCGTTTATCCGTGCGCATGCTCCAAGCTCATAATTACCATCGTAAATCACTGACCAACCGGTCAGAGGATTCCGTTTATTTATAGCTAAATGAAATGAAATTTTATAAAATGAATGTCACGGATCGTGGTTAGACGATATCTATTTTTTAAAAAATATATATTTTTTAACGGGGTTGGTGTAAACATAATAAGTTTAACTCCGTTGAGTTTCATGCCGCAGCGTTTAATATTATTCAGTTATACATATATCCATATTAAGCAATACAGTACATTAATGATATATAGCACGGAATTCCGATGCAACATTCCAAGTAGAGATAATGTATTTTATAAATATTTTTCACGCCTGATATCAAAAAATGCGCGCTACGAAAATGTGCTCTAACAAATACAACATAGGATGATTCTTATAGGGTTTTGGTAAATTAAAAGTTAGTAAAACTTACCATTCATTCGAAAACATTCCATCCACCATATTGTCAATGTCCAGTCAATACCAACAATGTAACAAAAGAATTTTGGCGCGTAATATGAAAACGAGGCCGTATAGATTAAAACGAGGCTGTATAGAATTTATATTAACGTTAATGTTAAGTGTTGTTTATGTGTAATAAAGAAATATTCGTAAAACATCTACCTGTATAACGGAACAATACCAGAATAATAATACATATAAATAAATATAAAATAACGACCCTGCCACATTTTTACACTGAAATCAAAAAAAAAATTCAGAAAATTGAAAAACTTAATGCAGCTTTAATAACGGATCAGCATTTCCGAGTCAGCTATAAATACTTAGTACAGAATTTTTACCTCTCACATTGAAAAAAATGAAGAAAGCTGATGACAGACAATAATAGTGGATAGCTAATGTTGTGTGGTTTAGGGGAGCTAACTCTAATACTTCTGTGTGTGACCCAGTGTATCATGCGGCGTTTATTATATACGTATTTCACAAATATATACATATCACTAAGGTTTTATCAAATTTTATGACAATGTAATAATAATGATGATGATTATGATGATGATGACGACGACGACGACAACGACAACGATAATAATAATAATAATAAGAAGAAGAAATTAAGAAGAAGAAGAAGAAGAATTTATTATCAAATCAAATCAAATCAAATAAATTTTATTTATAGTCGATGTGGTTAAAAACAGTACAAACATAAGCTCTAGTGAGCTTTTTGAATCGACTTGACATCAATTACATGACAAATACACACATTTTACATTATATACAAACAACACACAATGCATGCATAAAACATAAGAATACATAAGCAGATGCACATGCGACGAAATTTAAAAATAAATGCAACTTAAAATAGAAAGAGCTGAACTAAAAACTGATAAAAATTGCATAACTGCAGAGACTAAAAATTAAGCAGTAGCATAAACTAAAATGAAGAAGCTCATGGTCAAGATTAAAACAAAATTAAAAAATGCGACGAAATTTAAAATAAATGCAACTTAATATAAAAAGAGCTGAACTAAAAAACTGATAAAAAATGCATAATTGCAGAGACTAAAAATTAAGCAGTAGCATAAACTAAAATGAAGAAGCTCATGATCAAGATTAAAACAAAATTAAAAAATGCAGGATTGACAATGACATGAGTCACCTGACCACTGGAGAATTTGTTTTTTAAACTGTTCAATTGATGTTAATACTCGCAAATGGTCAGGGAGCTCATTCCATAATTTAGCTGCAGCATAGCGGAATGACTTAAGACCATACCTGGTGGTGTTTACCCTTGGTATATCAGCTCTGTTGTTGTATCTGAAAGAATAATTAGTATTCTTGATGGTAATAAGATCATGAAGATAAGACGGACTCTTTCTGTTTACTATTTTAAAGACTTCAATTGCCATATTTCTTAACCTTCTTACTTTTAGAGATGGTAATTTTGATTTATCTAACAACTGTTCATAAGTGCTTATATAATCTTCATAAATGAATCTCAATGCTCTTTCTTGAATTTTTTCCATTTTTCTGGTGTTCTCCTCATTGCAAAAATGCCAAGTTAATGGGCAGTAATTAAAATTAGATAGAATAAATGTATAGTAGATGGTAAGTTTGCCCAATCTATTTAAATATTTGCCAATTCTTTTAAGTACGTTTACTTGTCTAGAAGCTTTTTTGCATATATCTAAATATGTGTGTTAAACTTTAACTCAAAATCTATAGTAATACCAAGTAATTTAACTTCGTCTTCACACCTGATGTTATTGTTGTGCAGGTTAAAATTGATGTTCAAGGCTTTGGTCTTTTTGCCTATGGCAATTGCCTGGAATTTTTCAGGATTTGCTTGCATGTTGTTATTAGAAAACCATTCTATAAGTGCTTGGCTATCTTTTTCAAGGGATGATATGACTTGTTGTATATCGCTACTGGCATGGGACAAAGTATTGTCATCTGCAAAATTATACAATGAACAATTTTGAACAAAATAAAAGATATCATTGATAAAAACATTGAATAAAACTGGACCAAGGATTGATCCCTGGGGAACACCTTTGTATATTTGTTGCCAACTGCTGATAAAAGTACCAATTTTTACACACTGTTTTCTGTTGGTTAAATAACTGGTTAAAAGTTGAACAGAGTTGTTACCGAAACCATATGACTTTAGCTAAAGTAGCAAGAGGTCGTGTGGAAGACGATCAAAAGCCTTAGAGAGGTCCATTAGAATGGCTGCACAAAATTTATTTTCATCCAAGGCCCTTTTCCAATCTTCTATAATTCGAATAAGTGAAGTTTGGCAACCATAACCACTTCTAAATGCAGAGAGATAGGGGTGAAAGTGATACTTATCAAGATGTTCAGATAAGTGAGTATTAATAGCTTTTTCAAAAATTTTGGAGGTTGTTGGTAAAATGCTTACTGGTCTGTAGTTACCTTTTTCTAGAGTATCGTTCTTTTTGTGCAAGGGCACTACTTGAGCACACTTAAGTTTATCCGGGAAGACACCTGTAGTAATTGCAGTGTTGATAATGTTTGTTAAAGGCATTGAAACTGCTAAATTTGATAGTTTTAATAGCTTTGGTGATATGCCATCTTGACCGGTGGCTTTCTTAATACTTAGATTTCTAATTTCCCTAGAGACAAAATCTGATGTTACAGGTTTAAATTCAAAAATATCAGTACCTGTTTTATGATCTGTTATTACTTTAACACTTGGATGTTCTTCATCTATAACATTATTGCTATTACCTAAAGTTTGCAACATTAATAAAAAAAAATTGTTAAAAACATTTGCAACCTTGTGCTGGTCATTGACAATAACACCCTCTTCCTCTAAAATAACATCTTTTTGTACATTTACACCCTTATTACTGAGAAAAGGCTTGATGGTTGGCCAAAAGTCATTAGATTTGGGGCCTCCTATGCACCTTTCAAAAAATAAGTTTTTATGGATTATGATTATTATAACTTAATATGTTGTGCTAAGTCTGTGCCATGTAAACTTTTTGAGTGCCCTAAAAAAAGTCTACGGAGACTTCGAACGATTTGTAAACAGGGGCGTTATTATGTATGTTCGTTTATTGACGAAATAATACTAGAGACGTTTTGAAGTAGGTACGTTCTAATTTATGGATCTCAAAATGGGCAAGAAAATCTAGGTACATTTTAAACCTTGATACGTTTCATATGATAACTAATGATGCTAGTCTAAGAAGAAAAGTTTAATGGTGTGTATAATATGAATTTATCAGTATAGAAACACATATCTAGATTAATCTGTATAATCAGTTTAAAATGAGTAAGAGGAACAGTTGACGGTGTGGATTGGGGTGGATTACTATTTAGTAAACTCTTGTGGGTTATTTTAAGTTAGTGATCTCATTGTTAGTTATGCGTGGGTTATTGGTAAAACATCGCACAACTTAGTTATCAGTAATCTTAATTGGCTATAACACTATAATTTGAACCTTTTTGATGTCAGATTTGTCAACTTGCGATTTGAAAAAGAAGCTTGACAACCATTCCCCTCCTGCCACTCTTAGGAAGCTTTGATGCAATGATTGAGCCAAGATGGATCTGTCATGTCAAACCTGAAAAAGATGTCCCCATAGAGTCTCCTCTCTCAGCTGAACATCAAAGATGTCTCAGAAATTATCCATAGAAGCAGAAGAGATGTGTTAGCCATGTAGAGTATTGTACAGTGTTGATATCTAGGATCTGTACACTGAATTTCACTGGTCATTGGACCTTGGTTACCAGGTAAACCAAAACTGACCTGGGATGACCTAGTGAAATGGGACAGTAAGTCCCTAAGAATGGGGGCCTCGGTGGCCAAGCGCCTCTCACTGCCTGGGTTCGAATCCCACTCAGGACATATCCTAGTGTGAGAAAGTTTGTCAGTTCGCTTGCCGAAGGTGGTAGTTTTTCTCCTGGTACTCCAGTTTTCTGCACCATTCCAAATCTGACTGCCTCGAAATAAGTGAATAAATCTTGACTGGGGCATAAAACACCATTACTCCACTCCATTCCCTAAGAATGGGTGATCCTAACCCACTGGATCACCAAGCTTGGAAGGGGAGACTTTGTTCTTGACTTGACAGTCAGGTCTTACCCTTGTAACAGGATCAATTAAAGGCCTGGATAATTTTAACAGGGTAATGATGATGATAATGATTCCCCCAATTGACTAATATTGGACCACTTTCACAAATTGTATCATTATTTATGAACCTAACTGCCACTTACTGACTTAGCCACTTATAAGTAAAACAAAATAAAGTAGATTTTTGTGTCACCTGACTAGGCGACATATAGGGATTACTTTCGTCGTCAGCGGCGGTTGTGACCGGATTTCCATGTCCGGAGCATAACTTTGGTGTAGTATGTTCAAATGACTCCAAACTTGGTGTACTTGTTTCTGGCAATGACTCGAAGTGCAGTGCACAAGAACCACAACTCTATCTTGTTCCGTTTTTGAATTATTTCCCTTTGATTGATTTCTATGCAGTGTCAGGCGACACATCTGTTTCGAAGAAACATATCTAGTTTTATGTTTATTTTCAAAATAAATAATTTTGTATATATTTCACAAAATCAGTGCCGATTTGTTGAAATCCTACTCCATTTAATTGGAGCCCGAGATCAACAACAAGCTACTTTTAGGACAATGTATCATCATCTGACTAACAATTTAAGCTCAAAAATGGGTTGTTCATTCCCATCAGATCTTGGACGGAATCATAGTGAACAAACTCTGAATGAAACAGAAATTTTCCATTTAAGAACCGGCATGTTAAACAATTTATTAACCCTAAATTAAACCTCCAACGGCTGTAAGTATTTAAATAAAACCTATTTCGTATTGGTCAATATTTATTTTTAATTTGTTGAAAAATTAATGTATTCAATTGCTATTTTCATAAAAAAAAGTGACCTAATTTCAAAGTTTGTGTTTATAACAAATATTTTTAATTTTAATTAATAGCAATTTCTTATTTCACTGTTTGGTTTAGATAACATTAACAATGCTGAGAACAATTGACCTCTTGTGTTAAGATTCTTTAAAAAAATGTAACATCAAATAGGTTACTGTCGCCACAGGTTAATACTAAGATCACCTAAAGGACTTGTTTTTAAACCATGGACATTGGTGGTGCTTTGTGGGTGACCAGTTATTTGTCCTGTATTACAGACGTGAATATTATACAATTCCTCTTTTGAAAGAAAAGTACATGTATTTCTAGGTTTTATGAAAGTCACTACAGCAGTTTCTCATCATCAGAGTTGTTTTGACCACTTGACTATAAATGAGCTTAAACCAAGATTGATTGATTAATTGATTGATTGATTTATTTTATTTATTAAATTTATTAATTTATTTATTTATTCATTCATTTTTTAAATTATTTATTTATTTATTTATTTATTTATTTATTCATTCATTTTTTAAATTTATTTATTTATTTATTTTTTTTTTGAATTTATTTAATTATTTAATTTTTAAATTTATTTATTTATTAATTCATTCAATTTCATTCATCCCTCATTCATTTTTTTATTTATTTATTTATTTATTTATTTATTTATTTATTCATTTATTTTTACTTTATTCGTCACAAAATGCATTGAATTCATAAAAAGGTTATAGTTGTACATTAAAATAATATAAAATCATATACAAATACATTAAAATTCACAAGTTAATATAAAAAAAATGAATGCTACATAGTATTTCTGATGTTTAAGTGGACAAATGAAAGTCATCTGACTGGACAAGAAGATTGAAAAGTTAATGACAATTCCTACTACTTTAGAGAGGAGTGGAGTGGAGTAATGGTGTTTTACGCCCCAGTCAAGAATCTCTCACTTATTTCGAGGTGGTCAGTTCTTGTATGGTGGAGGAAACCGGAGTGCTCTGAGAAAACCACCTACCTTCGGCAAGTGAACTGACAAACTTTCTCACACTAGGATCTGTCCCAAGTGGGATTCGAACCCCAGGTGGTAAAAGGCTACTACACTAGAGTAGAAAATCTTAGCTATACATAGTCATCAGAAATGTGCCACTAAAATAGAAATTTATAAACTTTGAATATATTTAAATACTCAGGGCTCTGTCCTTCAGAATTAATTGTCTTCCCCAGGGATTTAAATTTTTAATTCCAAAAGACCTACACAGTCCTACATACAAGCCTTAAAAATTTGCTCAATCCGAGCAAGGGTCTTTGTCTTATGTTATTACCCTTTTTCACCTCCTTTTAAACTTAAAAGATACATTGATATTGGTCATTTGTAAAAAGATGAAAACCACAAATGTTTAAACCCAATTTCAAGTCTCATTTACCTTGGATGACCATTTAACATCAATAGATACCCTGTCAATTCTTTAAATGTTCGTTTTAGAAATTAATTCTAAATTTGAAATTAAAGTTGAAATTACATGTGTATGTTTACTAAGGTCAAGAAATTTAAAAAGAAAATGAGTCATACCATTATGAATATAGGGTTTAAAGAGTTTATACTTTAGTACAAATAGCACCCTTAAACTACTTCAAATTTCTTACCTATATGAAACTTTAATTAAATATATATATACATATATATATATATATATATATATATATATATATATATATATATATATATATATATATATATATATACCGGTATATACTTTTCTCACATATGCGATAGATTTATCTCACTGAATTGATGGTTCAATATTTTTTCCATATCGCACCCTGAGTAGCTGCGAAGCTTGTCTCTATCTTTTTTAATTGGCAAGGGGCATAATTTAGTGAAAAAAAATTATATGAAAACAACGAATAAAGATTTTTTTTTTTTTTTTTTTGAATAATATTATTCTTACTAAAAGATATACATGTATTAATAAAGAGAATAAATGGTATATAAAAATTTACAACTCATAATGCTTTATTTGTTACAACAGCCCAACTATCAATGTAGAATGGTTTGAATCATTGCCATCAGATTGTGGATACAGATTATCTAGGTCTGATGCTACAATGTTTATCTACAAATATTAAGGAACTGTTTTAAGTTCTTAAATCACAATGTTTCATATATTCTTAACTTAGGAAATATTTGGTCTGACATTGAAGTTTATCAAGTGCACTTAAGGAGGTATTTCTTGTCTGATTCTAAAGTAAATCAAGTCTCTCTCAGGAAAATATTTCCGGTTTGACATGAAAATGTATCTTGTGACCTTAAGTAATATTTTTCGATATGAGTATAAAATGAATCCAGTGAACTTAAAGGAAGTATTTCGGGTCTAGTATCCAGTGACTTTAATGAAATGTTTCTGATAATACACCAACACAACAACTGTTCTACTACTCTTTAATGATGGCCACCACTCCATGTGCTTCTACATCAACACAACACAATATTAACTTCTAAGACTAGAGAGTAATACAATAAGAGGGGAAGAGTTATTCCCCTTAGCCCAGTAACAGGCTTTAACATTAACTATACCTTTTTTTTTTTTTTTTTTTTTTTTTTTTTTTTTTTTTTTTTTTTTTACTGTTCTTTTGAATGTTCAAGTAAAAAGTTTGTTTCTGAAAAATAATAATTACAACATTAACAAGGCCATCCTCAGACTAGACTATCCTCCGGCCTGGGGATTATTTTGCCCCTTACAAAAACAAGTATAATGCAAACAAATATCATATCAAACAGATATACAGATTTACTTGGTCGTCATTGGATTAGACTGTCCTCAGACTCGGGGCTATTATGCCCCATGTAAAAAAATAAAAACATTAAACACACAGAAAATTCTTTATCAATTTTGCCACTCTGTAACACATTCAACAGTTTGACTCCATTAGTTCCCTGCTTAGTCATACAGTCTGCTATCATACTATTCCCTTCACACCATTTCACTTTTACAACTTCACTGAATTCCAACGACTGACTGATAGCAGCAATGTCTATCCGAAGACGTTTATCATCGACTAATTTTGTGGAATTTAAAGCCTCAATCACACTTTTATTGTCTGTATAAGCATAAATGGGAACTGAATTCTCAGGCAGATTCAAGACCTCCTCAATCATTTTCCTGTGGTAAATACCTGACTCGAGCCCTTCTTGTAAACTCAGTGCTTCTGCTGCTATAGTAGAACGAACTATCCTTTTTATTTTGTTAGCTTGCCATGCAAGTGGACAACATTTGCCATCACTGTTTACAATCAAGACAATATGTGCTCCAGTACTACCTTGTCCATCACATATGTTAGCAAGTGAAGCATCACTGAAAACTAGAACCCTGCAATTTCTGAACTGTTCATCCAGACTGGGAAAATATATTTCAGATTTAAACTCCTTCAGTCTATTTATAGCTTTAATAGCACGCAATAGGTCTCCAACTGTAGCTTTTTTCAGTTTTGTGCTCAAGTCTACCATCTGAAAAGCCATGTCAGGTCGAGATCCTTGTACTGCCCAGTTTAATTGACCTATCAATCTTCTATACAAAGTTTGTTCCAGAACACTTAGAGACTCATTCTTCATAGATGCTCGCTTTGGTTCAATTGTAAAGTTTTCTAGTGAATTCATATATCCTGAGTGATCCACAACAATGCCATAGCTATCTTGTCTTATCTGAAACCCAATGTATTTAAAGTCTTGTTCTTCAATCTTGCCTGCAGAGAACCTTTGTCTGAATTTGACCATATTCCTTTCGAAGGTTTCATTTCCTGCATGAAGAAAGTCATCCACATGGCAACATATCATCCCACATAATTCCATTCCATTTCTTAATATAAATACTGCTGGGTCCAGCTTCTGTTGTTGAAAACCCAGTGTGTGCATTTCTTCCTTTACACTGAGGAAAAATTGACGTGCGCCATCTTTTAAGCCATATAAACAATGATGCAGTTTCCAGATAATATCATCAGGAGTCTCACTTTCCTTTGGGGGTCTTAGAAATACGTCTCTGTCTAGCCTTTTACCCTGTAGATATGCGGATTTTATGTCTGTTGTTTTAACTGTCCAATTTTTACTTGAAGAAATGGAAAGAAAAATTCTCATTGACCCTTTACTTACTGTTGGACTGTCTTTAGAAACATAATACTCCTCTTCAAATCCACGAACAACAAGCCTTGCTTTGATGCTCCCTTCTTTATTTGTTATCACCCATCTTGTTGATAAGGTGTTTTGTCCATTATCTACAACTTCCTCATATGTATTGAATGTTTTCAGTTTCCCTAGTTCAGACTGTTTAGCTTTATTTACTTCCTTGATGTCCAATTCGTCCCCTGTTATATTCACATCTTCTGATGAATCATTAATTTTCTTCCATTCTGCAACATCAAGATTCAGGCTTTTTTCAACATTACTTTCAGATTCACGAATATTATACCAGTTTCTATTTTTGCCACTAACTTTTCCTGCCCTGCCCAAGACAATTGCAGTAACCCAATCCTCTGAATCTGGTAAGCGAAACTGAATTTTGTCGTTTGCACTCAGTTTGTCATCTGCTGCTGGCAATTCTCCACGAGGAACATCTAGCTCTATTTCAGTAACTTCTTTGTTCAACACACTCTCGGACACTGCTTTTGTATCACTGTCTTTGACATCACATTCCTTGCTGTTAGACTGGTTACTTTCTGGCATGTTTGGGTCATATGTATCAGTTATTTTATGATCATTACTGAATGAAATATTGTTCACTTTATGAAGTCTATTGGGGGACACTCTTACAAAAACCCCTCCGTGCCTTACAAATATCACTTTTCCATCCTGAAAAACCACCTTTGCCGGCCCAAGCCATTTTTCTTTACCTTCTCTCTTATACAAAACTTGGTCTCCATGATCAAATACTTCCTCTGATGCCCGCACTTTATTTCTCAAAGCTCTGCGTATCCTTTCATCTGCCTCACTTTGGATGAAAGCACGCCTGGCATCATGAAGAGCATTGAGGTGTTTTGCAAATGCTTCACTGCTAGTAAATCCATCTAAAGCAGGAAGATCATCCTGCATCAGGCTGGGTACATAAGGATTTTTACCGAATACAAGCTGGTGACTGCTGAAACCATTAAACATTTGTAATGAATTCCTAGCCATGTTTGCCCATGCCAATAGTGTTTCCAAATTCACACCTTTATTCTCTGCCTCTAGTTTTGTGAGCATCATGTCGGTGATTCCGTGAACTCTTTCACATAACCCGTTTTGGAATGGGCTCATACCAGCAGTAGTGCACAGCCTCACATTCAAGATCGATGTTATCTCTCGAATCTCATCTGAGTTGAATTCGCCTCCATTGTCAGTCATAAAACCTTTCATAATACCAAATATTGAAATCCAGTGTCTCATCATTGCTTCAATAACATCACTCGGTTTCTTCCTTCTGATGAAAACAGAGACTGTATATCGCGACCACATATCTATCATATGCAGAATCCAACGACCTTGATACTGCTTTAAGTCCATGGCTACCTTTTCATTAAATTCCCTAGCCATAGGCATGGCTACCACTGGTTTTGAAGGGGTTTTTGCATATAATTTACATATTTCACAATTTTGCCTTATGTCTGTCAAAAAGTCTTCATATTCATCCTTCCACCCTCCTGCGTCCTTAAGCAGTGCAATCAACTTTTCATTTGAAGGGTGTGCAAACTGTCTGTGTAACTTTAGCAAAGATGAGCGTTGTTTTTCTGTAGTCATCTTGTCGAGCCCGACAGTGCATATTTCTTTCACTTGTACATCCTCCGCCTTATCAATAGGGATACAGTAATGGCCTGATGTAGTGAGGTTGAGAACTACTTCCTGTCCCAAAATCACTGCTGTATCATTCTCTAAATCCATCTTAACCCCGGCTGTTTTCATGGCAGTTCTGGACAATAGCAGAGGGATATCAGAATCTACTACATCGGTTTTTATTGTTACATGTTTCCCAGCAATGTAAGCTGGCAACTCATATTCACCTTTTGAAAGCAACTTTGTACCACCACCAAATTTAAAAACTCTTGTTCCCTCTCGCTGAACAACTTTGTTATAGTCGTGTTCACTCAGTGAATCCATATAATTATTCAACCACATTTCTCCACAGACTGTGCTGCTGCATGCACTGTCTAGTACTGCACAGTTTTGTGCATCTTTTCCAAGCTGCACTAGGTCCTCTTTTTGATACCCAGTGAATAGAACGCCATGCTCCTCTGTAGTCACATTTACCTTATCCATATTTTCCCAACTATCAGGGCAATTCTTAAGTAAGTGCCTGAATGAGCCACAGGATCGGCATGTAATAATTTTACCATCTGCCCCAACAGGATTGACATTCCGCTTCCTTACTTGTTCTACGCTACCACCCCTCGATTGTTGCGCAAAACCTCTATAACTACCCCTGTTCCAACGACCTGCACCTCTACTTCTAAAACTATACCCCTGATAACTGCCTCTTCCAACACGCCCAGATGTCAACAACGCCTCATCACTTTCGGTTACATACGAGGGTTCCACTTTTATGATTGTCTGACTCACGCTATTACTTGCACATGTTTCCCCCTTAAACTTTTTTAGAGATTGTTTTGCTTGTTCATATAGAGTTCCCTTATTTTCATAGTTCATACCAGTGAGTACCAACATTTTTTCTTCTTTTGTAATATTTGCCTTCCTGAGCAAAATAAAGGCCAAAATTTCACTGGGAAGTTTCATATTCTTTTTCTCAATTTTTCTATATAATGCATCAAATGTAGAGATGTACTCAGTTATGCTTTGTGTATCAGATCTTTTGAAATCATCAAACTCTTCAAACTTTTGCAGACTGTCTGCCAAGTCATCCTTCCCCAAATGTTTGTCAAGAAATTCTATCAGAATATTTAGACCTGTTTCCTTTTTCAGATCCTCTAAGGTGATTTGGTCAAATACCTTTTCCCTAATTTTTGTTTCATCATTTTCAGGAAGTGTAAGAGCTATTGCTACTCCTCTTTTCTTTTTGTCTAAATCAGTTATCTCTGACCATGCTAACAGTTCTTGTTTGTAAAGTTCATATGATTTGTTTTTATTGAAACTGGGTGGGTTTATCTTTGTAGCCATGTTTTTCTCCACTTCTACCTGCTTTTTCTTTGCCAACCACGCTCTGCTACCACTTGATAATACACCAACACAACAACTGTTCTACTACTCTTTAATGATGGCCACCACTCCATGTGCTTCTACATCAACACAACACAATATTAACTTCTAAGACTAGAGAGTAATACAATAAGAGGGGAAGAGTTATTCCCCTTAGCCCAGTAACAGGCTTTAACAGTTTCATGTTTGAAATCAATCTAAAGAGTATTTTTAGAGAAATATTTATTTTTCTAAGGGAAATATTTTGGGTTTGACACTAAAATGTATTTTAGGACCTTAAGGAATATTTTAGATATGAGTTTAAAATGAATCCAGTGAACTTAAAGGAAGTATTTCGGGTCTAGTATCCAGCGACTTTAATGAAATGTTTCATGTTTGAAATCGACCTAAAAAGTATTTTTAAGGTAATACTAGTATTTATTTTTCTAAGGGAAATATTTAAGGAATCGTTTAAGGTCTGAGTCTAATTGTACCTGCATCCAGCAACAATAAGGAAATGTTTCATGTTTAAAAAAATCGACCTAAAAAGTATTTTGATGTTAAATTGTATCTAAATGTAGTGATCTCAAGAAAGTATTTCTTGTATGACATATCTTATTACTTTGAGGAAGTATTTCATGTTTGTTACTTAAGTGTACCAATTAACCCTACATATAAGTATGTTTTTCAGGTCTGACACTAAAACTGTATCTAGTGACCTTAAGGAATTTTTTCAGGTCTGATTCTAAAATTAATCAAGTGAACTTAAAGGAAGTATTTCAGGTCTAGCGTTAAACTGTATCTAGTGACTTTGAGAAAGTGTTTCAGGTCTAACACTAAACTGTATTTAGTGATCTTTGAAGTAGTATTTCAGGTCTGACACTAGACTGTATCTAGTGTCCTTAAGAAAGTGGTTCAGGTTTGACACTAAACTGTATTTAGTGACCTATGAAGAAATATATCATGTCTGACAATAGACTGTAATTAGGCACCTTAAGGAAGTATTTCAGGTCTGACAGTAGAATATATCTAGTGACTTTATGAAAGTGTTTCATTTCTGACACTAGACTGTACCTAGAGACTTTAAGGAAGTGGTTCAGGTCTGACACTAGACTGTATCTAGTGACTTATATATATAGTGACATTAAGAAAGTGGTTCAGATCTGACGCTAAACTGTATCAAATGACCTTAAGAAAACATTGAACTGTATGTACACATGTAGTGACCCTATGAAAATATTTTAGTATGACACTTAAGAAAATTTATAAACCTTCTTAAGATAAGCCTTGAGAGTTTACTTGATTGAAGAATGGGATATTGTTTATTTTAAATAAATTGTAAAAACATACAACAATATATACCTGTATATGTATTAGGATTAAATTGAGTATTTTCCCTCTACTTCACCTGATTTACAACCAGTAATATCCTGAGATGTGCGAGTAACTAATAGTTATTTTGGAATTTTTATTTGAATTGATTACTTACATATTATTTGGAGTAAGTATTACAAATTTTACTTGTATACTATATAGACTTCTAATTTTTTTTAATTTGATGGGGCAATAAAAAACCCACTTTTTGGTACCTAATTCACACCCAAACTAATAACTAATGTTGTTGTTTGTGGAATTTTAAGCTAAAAACTTTCTCTATTTTTGATGTTCTTAGTAAAAGTTTGTTATTGAAAATTTAAAATTTTTTTTTTAATCATTCAATTGTTTTTGAATGAAAGCCAAAAATAATTGTCTGGAGTTTATGCCACCCTCCACCTCTGATTTTTAAATACATTTATAAAAATATCATTGAAAAACACATTTTATTTATACACGTCAACTGTCCGCACAAACAAGTTACATGTAGTACAATTCATATGCCATGATTTACCAGTTAAAATAAATCCAAGAAATATATTAGATTGTTACATTAACTATACATTACAACATGTACCAACAATTTTGCTTGCTTTTAATTATAGAAAAATATGGATAGTTTGACCTGGTTTAAAAAATAAAATAAATTTGCCATTTGATCACTAAAATTGACAAATACATGTATGTATATAATATATATATATATATATATATATATATATATATATATATATATATATATATATATATCATGAAAAAATAATGCAGTTTGCTTAAGTTCAGAATTTCGATTTGCTCAGACTAAAACATGTTAAAGACAGAAGAGTGTCTGTAAAAACTTGCAATCATTTTGTACATACATGTAAATAATGTCTGTATCTTTAAAGTCTTTGATGTCATACTCTGATATCAAAATGTTCCCTATAATTTGAGGTCATAAAACAAAATAAACTAACAGATCCCTTTATGTAAATCACATACAAGGCAAATTTTTGCATGACGATGTTATTTTACAGAAGTTTGCATATTGTATTTATGCCTGGAAATCACAAATTGACATTGGTTACATATCAAGATATACAGATTATACTGCCAGAGCTAGTATAAGTACAAGTATGCTACAAAAAGGCTAGGTTGTTCAGTGGTAGAGCATCTACCTCAAAACAGGATGGGGTTGGTGCGCTGGCTGGGTCATACATAAGATTACAAGATTTATGATATTGATCCTCGTCTTATGCTAAGCATTAGGAGGTCAGAGGAATAATTGGTTCACCCCATGCCAAAATAATCTGACTAGCAGATTACAATGTAATATGCTTTTCTTTGGCATACTGACTCAGTGAACTAGCACCATAACAACACCACCCTTAGTACATGCTATAAGCAGGCCGAAATTCAGACTTGAACACCTCACATGTACTTGTTAAATATTACATTCATCAAAAAAGAATAATAACCTCCCTCACAATGCAGATTGCTGAAAAAAATGCTGTTGTGACATTAATCAACATTACAATCAGCCAACCATAACAAAATGGAACCAAAAAAGAAGATCCCAGATAATCAGGATACTTCAACTTAATTTGTCAGTTGGTTTTTGACGAGCCCGGCTTTGCCATAAGGTGAGACCTAGGTGTTACCTTTCTGGTGTTGTTGTAAGCAGTGGCGGCAATGGCATTGGTGTGTCAAAGTTTATGTTAATACACAAATATACCTGACAATTAGATTTTAATTTTTGTTTTAGGGTTGAAGTTTTAGAATGAGAACATTTACATTATCTAGTCAAGCTAAACCAAAGAAACAAAATGGCAAGTAAAGGTAAGAATTAAAACTCTTATACCTTGGATGAAGGGTGACCAAAAGACTTATTATGTTCCTGCTTAGAGTGCCTTGTCACATGATTCATTATAGCGCATTGGTGGTTTTGGTGACCAAGTGGAAAAGACATTTGCCTCAAGAAATATCACTAGTACACAGCAAACCAGAAATAACACTAGTACACAGGAAACCAGAAATATCACTAGTACACAGCAAACCAGAAATATCACTAGTACACAGGAAACCAGAAATATCACTAGTACACAGCAAACAAGAAATATCACTAGTACACAGGAAACCAGAAATATCACTAGTACACAGCAAACCAGAAATATCACTAGTACACAGCAAACCAGAAATATCACTAGTACATAGGAAACCAGAAGTATCACTAGTACACAGCAAACCAGAAATATCACTAGTACACAGGAAACCAGAAATATCACTAGTACACAGCAAACCAGAAATAACACTGGTACAAAGCAAACCAGAAATAACACTAGTACACAGCAAACCAGAAATAACACTAGTACACAGCAAACCAGAAATAACACTTGTACACAGCAAACCAGAAATAACACAAGTACACAGCAAACCAGAAAAAGCACTAGTACACAGCAAACCAGACATACTTGAACAAACACATCTACCACATGGACTTGATTTATATTAATCCTTGAGATAAATACCAAAAAATCGCAGTGGAAAAATGCTGATATGATGTAAGATGTTATTTAACCACCCAATCTTCCGTGCAAAAACAATTTTTAGAAAGTTTGTCAGTTCACTTTACTAGTTGATTTCTTAAGGCACTTTTGTTTCCCCCACTATGTAAGCAGAGACTGTTTTAATTAAAGTGAAACCATCTTTCCAAGATTCTTTGACACCATATCTCACACTCTTTATTTCACTTCAGGTTTTGAAACGGGGGGGGGGGGGGGGGGGGGTTATAAAATAATGTCCAAATCCCAGTAAGAAACATTATGCAACATGTCAATTTTAACTACATGTAATTAAAAAGACAAATTCACAATTGATTTTTGATGCATTTGACAGCAGAAAAACAGGATTTATAGTTACTGTAATTGTACCAATCAAGATTCAATAACTCAAGCATTATGTCATCAAAAGGTCACAATTTGGTAGACATTATGACACTCGAATGTTGTAAAATATATATTGCCCAACTGTTGCAGTTAATGTGATATTGCAACAAATTTTAGATACCCAAATGTTGCAACATATATGATACCCCAATTTTGCAACACATATTAATCCCCATGTTGCAGTAACTGTGATACCCCAATGTTTCCAAAAATGTGATACCCCATTGTTGTAAGAAATATGATACCCCTACGTTGTAACAAGTATGATATCGATTGTTGCAAAAATATGATACATTGTACCCCTATGTTGTAACAGATATGATACTTCAAGGTTTCAACAAATATGATACACAACAGTGGGAATTTCATAAAATATTTCTCTCATAGCAAGATGGCACATGATGTTAGTATAAATTCTTTTAAGCTTGTTAAATTTTTCAACTGTGGTAATATCAAAACCATCTTACCTTGAACACAAAATGTGATCTTAGTTGTACGCGATTTTAATGCTTTATCATGTTTATACACTGACTTTACAATTTCTTTGCTATAACTTAATATAAGTGAAATAATCTTGTGACTAGCAGGGTAAGCCGAAGGCTGTTGAAAAGTAGGAGCCAAAAAAAAAGATGAGCCAGTCTTAAAATGTAGGAGTAAATTGATAACGGACAGTAATAGAAGCCCCAAAAACAAACAAAAACATAAATTGGTTGTCCAAATTGTAAAATTTTGTATATTCATTAGTTTGTATACTATGGGTATTTTAATTTTTTGAAAAAAAGATCACTTTTTCTTTCTAGTGAAAAAAACTCAATGATATTGGTCTGTCCAATACTAAAATTAATTAATATTTTGGGACAAAAATATTAGCCAAAACCATTTTTGTTTGAGCAAAAATTTATATAAAAACAAGGAATTGGCTTTATTGACTATTGGCAGTCCATCTCCTTGACTACTGGTATGTTGTAACTCCGTATTTCAATCACTGTGCTAACAGTGTATTTTTTTGTGATCATATTAACTGAACCTAGAAAAATCTTGATTGAATTGAAAGAACCTTGATTTGTATTTCCTAATTTACTCACTGGTCATTTCAATTTCAGATCCAGATGAACTGTTTGAGAAAGTAAGATCATTATCAGCGTCTAACCAAGAAAACTTAAGTGTACTCTTAGAAAATTTACGAACAGAAGAAGGTAATAAATCGGAAATATATTTGTTAATTTAAACTCATAATTGACCCCCAGACACGATTAATAAGTTTTATTCAAACCCCAGAAGAGCTGTTTTATTTATTCATTGAACATCATACATGTAGCTATGGCAGTTATTGGATTATAATTGCCATAACTTTGCCAGGCAAAGTGAATAGTGTGGGTTAGCTAGATGGTACCATACACATGGTCTCAGAATTATGGGAGAAATTGAGGTACCTTTAAGATAATTGGAAACTTTGGAATGATTTCCATTGTGAATTCAATTTAATGTTTATTTATTTTTTTTTTTTTGGGTGGGGGTGGGGTGGGGTTGTTGTTGTTGTTGTTGTTTGCTATGAAACTACTTAGAAAAGTATTACAGATAGTGAAATATTCATACAAACAGTGTAATGATCATGTGATCAATGGCAGTTATTGCCCTGTATTTGCCACACGTCTCAAACATGTTTATATAGTAAACTTTCAAAGTAAATGTAAATATATATCCTTCAGCAAATTTTTTTTGTGCTGTACCTGGTTTAACTTTAAGGGACTACAGTGTTTTTAGTTGCCTATCTGTCTTTCTTTCTGAATGGTTTTCCAATGATAATTGAGTTAGGAAAGACTAATTTCAATGAAACTCTATAAAATGTTCTTATGTGGAGAATGTGTTTGGAAACAAAATGTCATTAATGTAGGTCAGTGTTGCTAAAAATAGGTAATAGGATATACAGATGATAACTTGATGTAGGAATGGCATATTTCAATTAATCTTCATACAGTGATGGTAAATGAATTCTTTTGTGTTGTGTGATATTGACTGGTATGAAAGTCGGCTGAAGTCGGGATGTCCTTTTAAGAGCTTCAATTGTTCATCTGGGATGTGGAATTAACATGGTGCTAGATCTATTTTTCTTGCATATGTGATAAATTAATCTCACTGAAGTGGTGATACAATATCTTTTTTCAATATCACACTTCATGGCAAAAGCTCATTTGAGATGAAAAAATCAGACCACTCAATCAGAATCTTGAACTCATAATAGATTCTCTTTGTCTGAAATGCCCACCTGTTTCAGTGCCTCTCACCTCCTAGGTTTGAATCCCACTCTGTGAGAATTTTTTTTTGTTTGTTTTTGGTATGTGGTTTTCTCCTGGAACTCTGGTTTTCTCAACCATCCTCAGACTGACTGCTTAAAAAACTCACTATGGCAGATCTATTGTGAGAAAAGCCAGTCAGATTTATCAAGAAAATCAAAGATGTTTTGCATATACCTAACGTAACTTTAATTCTTTCTTTGCCAGAAGGTGCATAAGGCATCTAATTCTGGTTCTTAACCCAGTCTATCCTTATGTTTTTGCAATGTTCCAGCTCGCCCATCCTGCTTGGTTGCTTTCATTTCTGATGGTACTGCGCCATGTTGTCTTTGGTCTCACTCTTGCTCCCTTACCTTCTGATGTCCTGCCCAGAAATGTTTCAAGGTCATTTTCTCGTTTGGCATACACAGGCTGTTTAATATGATGTTAAAAAACTTTTTAGAGAGTGGAATTATGAGTCGATTTTTGATTTGTGATTTTTATTTGTAATTAATATCTATAATGCATAATCATATAATTTAAAAATACAGTTACTAAATTGCTTATAAAAAATATTGCCGATTATTTTGATCTTAAAATAAGAATTACATATAAATCTTATTATATTTTAGCTTTTATTGGGGAAGATGAAAAAGGGAGACCAGTCATACAATACAACAAAAAACAGTAAGTTTTTAGCTCACCTGAGCTGAAAGCTCAGATGAGCTTTTGCTATCCATCTGCGTCTGTCGTCCATCATCCATTGTGCGTCGTGCGTAAACTTTTAACATTTTAATCTTCTCCTCCAAAACCACAGGGCCAAATTTAATGAAACTTGGTAACCATTATGCCTGGGTGAAGCCCTTTCAGATTTGCACAAATGAAGGAGTTATGTCCCCTTGGGGCCCCATAAGGGGGAAATAGTGAAAAACTTCAAAAATCTTCTCCACTGAATCTTCAAGAGATATACCTTAGTTATTTCATTATCAACTTTTTGTATAGGCATATATATTAGAATATTGTAGGAATTGACATGATAATCATTTTGATAAATGGTTCAAGGTCATATGTTGAAAGGTCACAGCTGCAAAAGAAGACTTAAATTGCTAATTATCTTGAAAACTATTAACTTTTTGTATTGGCATATATATAAGAATATTGTAGGTATTGCAACAACGATCATTTTGTTATATGGTTCAAGGTCATATGTTGAAAGGTCAAGGTCACTGCTGCAAAAGAAGACTTAAATTGCTATTTATCTTGAACTTTTTGTATAGGCATGTATACTAGAATATTGTAGGTATTGACATGACGATCATTTTGATATATGGTTCAAGGTCATATGTTGAAAGGTCAAGGTCACAGCGGCAGAAGGATACTTAAATTGTTAATTGTCTTAAAAAGTATTAACTTTGTGTATAGGCATGTATATTAAAATATTGTAGGTATTGACATGATGATCATTTTGATATATGCTTCAAGGTCATATGTTGAAAAGTTAAGGTCACAGCTGCAGAAGAAGACTTAAATTGCTAATTATCTTGAAAACTATTAACTTTTTGTATAGGCATGTATATTAGAATATTGTAGGTATTGACATGATGATCATTTTGATATATGGTTGAAGGTTATATGTTCAAAGGTCAAGGTCATATCAACATAAGAATACTAAAATTATTAATTATCTTGAAAGCTATTAATTTCATGCATAGGCCTGTATATTAGAATATTGTAGGTATTGACATGATAATCATTTTGATATATGGTTCGAGGTCTTATATGTTCAAAGGTGAAGGACATAGTTGCATAATCATACTGAAATTCATTAATGATTTCGAAATTATTCATTGCACTACAGTTACTTCATGCATGTCATATAAGCTACTTATAAATGAAAAGTGAGTGGATATATTCTGATTAAGTTTTGTGGGAGTTCTTAACTTGAGAAAACTTTTAAAGTTTCTGTACGTAATATATTGTCTATTGCACTTTGCAAACTATATTGGACATATCTTTAGACGAGCGTTAAGGACCATGGGCCTCTTGTTTTTGTTTTTGTTTTTTGTTTGTTTTTTGTTTTTGGTCATAGCAGCCCACACACATCCCCACACCCTAACCCTTTTGAGCCCATCCTTTTGCAGGAAAATTAGCTTGATTGTTTTTATCTAATATTTCAGTTTTCTGATGGTCAAAATTAATGTTATTATAATTTTTCTTTTTCATACTAATTGCTGTTCTTCTCCTGCCTTATACAACATGAAATTTATGTGATGCCACTAGATGTAACAGCCATGCTTCATTGCGCTTCTACTTTATCAGAATTATGTAAAGCCACTAGATGTAACAGCCATATTGTTTAATAAGTCACTGTTCTACATTATCAAAATTATGTGATGCCACTAGATGTAACAGCCATGTTGCATGCCGTTTTTTATTATTAAAATTATGGGATGCCACTGGTTTTAACAGCCATGTTGCATGCTGTTCTAAATTATCAAAATTATGGGATGCAGCTAGATGTAACTGCCTCAAGTGGGATTCGAACCCAGGCGGTGAGAGGCACTGAGATCTATAAGCTAGCACAGTAAAGTTAGATTAATATTTAGAGACTATAAACTTGCTTATATCACATATAGCTGAAAAATTGCTGATGCAACATATATCAACATTACAACCATCCAACTCTTTATAATGTCAAACTCTGACTAAAAATAGTGCTAATAAATCAACAGTTTACTTTTTACCCCCAATTGGGGTTTTTATGGAACAAATGTTTAGGTGAAGAGGTCAGAATTTCATCTGACCCTAAACACACTTAATGCCTAGCAGCTGTGTGAAGAAGCAGAACAATTTCTGTATAAAAAAATACGGGATTTTTTTATATACCAACTGGTAGTGGAACCATAGAAAAGTTACTTACTTTGAATGATGGGTGAATGATTTGAATTTCAAAATATTAACATATTTTAAGATGTTATGGCCACTCAGGTTTAAGAATATGACTCAATTTCTTCTGTGTTGATGTTTGCCAACATCTTTCATTTTCAAAACAAAACCACATGATCTCCTTTAATTTTCAAAACAAAACCACATGACCTCTTTCCATTTTTAAAACAAAACCACATGACCTCCTTTAATTTCCAAATAAAACCACATGACCTACTTCTATTTTCAAAACAAAACCACTTGACCTTCTTCCATTTTCAAAACAAAACCAAATGACCTCATAAACTCTCATATTCAAACATATTGGAAGACAAACCATTCATCTATCAATCAAGGTTAGTAACTTTTCTGAGGTACATGTACCTTTACCGGTATATGATTTCACCCCAAAGCAAAATGAGGTGGTGCCCCTTCTGACACCATTTGGTTTAGAGAAATCACAGGTAGTGTGTTATATATAATTTGTACATGTTGTTAAATTTGACAATGATGATTTCAGGCAACTTTATTGGGATGCATCAAATGCAAATAAGATTGCAAGACCAAGAACAGATGAAGATATACAGCAAAAAACAGCAGCTGTTCTAGAATTGATAGAATTCATGAAAAAACAAAAACTACCATCTGGTGTTACATACAATGCTTTTACAGTAAGTTTGGAAATGGATTAGTTAAGTCTGTGGTTTTCTGCAGACACTCTGGTTTCCTCCACCATCCTAGATCTCAAATGGAATCCTGACTAGGGCATAAAACACCATTAATCCGATCCAATCCAATCAATCCAATTGTTCTGAATGTTTGTCAAGTTCAAAGCTATTATGGGTATATCCATTTTGACTGACAACTGATTTTGCCTACCATAACCATAGCAAGTTAATACAGACCCTGTCCAGTGCTTATAACACTGTAAAATCACAAATGTTTGCTATTTTCTTGATTAAGTAAAAACCACCAAATTCAAGATTCTTTCACTTATTTCGAGGGGGTCAGTTCTAGGATGGTGGAGGATACCAGAGTGCCCATAGAAACCCACTGACCTTCAGCAAACTTGAACTTTTGGAATTTGAAAATAGTTTGGATACATAGCTGTTTGAGTAAAAAATTTAAAAAAGAAACGTATATGCTTTACAGGCCATCTGTAGCTAAACTTATGTGTATTTCATCAGTTTTTTACATTTATATTATTTTTCAAAATTTTACAAATTCAATTTAATTAGTAGATTCTCAATTTGTGCCATCTAAACTATAAGATTGCCCTCAGCAATTCATTATATTTCCTCAAAAGTGTGTGTGTGTGTGTGTGTGTGTGAGATTGAGAGAGAGAGAATCTGTCTTTAAATCAAGTCTTATCTTTTTTCAGTTTTCTAGATTACATTAAGAAACTCCCACAAATGAGTAGACACATTGTAATGAGTACAACATTAATATAGATAATACATTTTAAAATATTTTCAGAAATAAGAAAATTAAAATCCTTCCTTTCTACCCATTTGTTTTTTATCCAAACAAGATAAGAATCCAATAATGACATTGTTTTGGCCTTAGAAGTATGTATCACTATTGATAATGATTTAGATATTTTATCTTTGTGTTTTTGTGTGTTTCAGACTAGTCCTCATGTTGGAAATTACAGAGAGGGAAAAGAGTTTGAGGTTACGGAAGAGATCCTGGGGAAGGGGAATTGTGCCGGCGATATTATAGTCGTGAAAGACAAAGTTACAGGCTCAGAAAATGCTTTTAAAACAGTGAGTTTGCTCAAAGCTTAAAAACTAAACACAGATTGGGAATTTCTTAAGTCACGGGACCTGGGCATGAGAAATTGTTCATTATGACTTTCAAAATTATTCACTGAAAAGCTGATTAAGCTTTGCATTTTTCATCAATCACTGATGATGTTATTTATAAATACATACTATCTTTAAAAATAAATGAGTCCCAAAGATGAAAAAAGAACAATTAAATTTAATCTAGTATAAGTTACAAATGAAATTATCGTGAATCTTCCTATATATTCTGATATATTATCAAAGCATTAATATGATAGTTTTGGCTTTACTAAGCACAATAAATGTCTGTGCTTCTATCTTTCTCACAGGTATTTATTATCTTTATTTTATTATTTATTTATTTATTTTTTATTTACTGTAAACCGCTTTATATTAGTACTTAGAAATTTTAGCGATTTCAAAATGCCAGTTGTATTAGCGCAGTTTTATTTTAGCGCCATTGATAACATTGTTACGGATCACATAAATTACACCTGTTCCCGACTATATAGTAAATCGTAATTAAGCTACCTGTATATAGAGATACTATGGATACTAGTATATATACATGCGTAATCCCCTGTGAACAGGTGATGAGTAATATTAATGGCACACATTTACTCTTTGTTTTTCTATACATGTAGACATATATTTATAAAAAAATTGGCGGTTTCTCTGGAGAAAAACTCGAGAGTCCCATTTTTTCCAAGACAAAAAGAAAATAAAAACGCTGATTTTTTTTAAAATCTTCTGGAATTTTAGTGCTTTATTGTGGATTAAAAGATTTTTAGGATTTAACGTGATTAAATTTGGATTTATTCCATTTTAATTTTGTGTACCTGTGCATGTCATTCTCTTTCAGCTGAAACGGAAATGGACTCTTTGGACTGATTGATAAAACTCATTCTTGAATTTTATGTATGTGTAGATCGAAACAGCTTCTCATTGAATAAATGTGATTTAAAAAACAATTTTTTCTTTGATCATAAATATGATTATATAATGGGAAGGAGAGGTATAATATTCTATTATATTAACAGTTAAAAATCATCACAGATGGCCGTTTTGGGGTACCGTTAGTATTTGTCCGTTAGTGTTGTAAAATTTTAGCGACAGTATTATTTTAGCTGTTGAATTCTTCCGCCAAGAATGATGTGGTTTTAGGATCATGACAAGATTTAATTGTGGAATTCTTGTTTATTTTTACAATTAATTAATAATTTATTTATATATTCTTTTTTTTTTTATTTATTCATTTATTTATTCATTCATTTATTTGTTATTTATTTATTTATTTCATATTTATCTGTATTTATTTATTTATTTATTTTATTTTATTTACCATTATAGATAATGATATCTGTATTCCGCAAACAAGAAATCCAAGCTTGGGTAGATATAAATGACACAGGTATATGCCCACAGCTTTACCTCTTCAAGTTAGAAGGCAACAGAATTCACATCCATATGGAGAAACTAGAAAATGGTTAGTCTTGTAAGTCTGAAGTTTTATAAGCAGATTTTGGTATATAGCAGGTTATGATTTTGTTTTCTCCAAATGACTACTAAATAGAGACAGTTAGTGTCTTAATGTTGGGACCACTACAGTTGTTCAGTTGGTGCAGTGCTCGCTTCATATGTGAGAGACCAAACCCAGGCCAGGTCTGACCAAGACTTAAAAATTGGTAGTGTCTGTCCTTTTGCCAAGCACTCAGCATTAAGAAATGAAAGTTACAGTGTCCTTCAGAGGAGACCTTAAAAACTGATGTCCTGTGTTACAGCAGGTGTGGTACACTAAAGAACCCTCCTTGCACAATGCCCTTAGCAAACTGCAAAGGTCAAAATTTCTGCCACTTCACCTGTGGCTGGTGTTGTTTTGGTACAAGTGATATATTCTTGACTGGGAAGTAAAACCCCTTTAAATCAATCATTGCTAGATTTTTTCAGTTTGACCTTGAAAAATTCTCATGATAATATTGAAGACAAGTGATAAAATATTTAGATAAGAATGATAGCAAAATTATGACACAGCAGAAAGCTTAGCTTTTGCAATCCATCTGCACCTGTTGTGCATTATATGTTGTGCATCTCTCATCGTGCATAAACTTTTTAACATTTTTAAAAAAATTTAATGAAACTTGGATACCATCATGCCAGGTTGAAGGTCTTTTCATTTTCAAATGAAGGAGTTATGGTCAATTGCAGCCCATAAGGAAGGAAATAGTGAAAAACTTAAAAAATCTTCTTCTCCAAATGTACAAGAGATATACAATACTTATTTAATTTATGATATTCTTAGGTCATCTAGTTTCAGATTGCATAAATGGTAGCTATGGGGCTAAGTGGCAAGGTACATAGTTGGAAAATGGCTAAAAATAGTATATTTGTCAATAGAATTAAAAAACTATTAACTTTATGTATAGGCAATCGTAACAACCATATCTATATAAGTTTCTAGGGCAAAGGTTTAAAAATAGTTTCTGTAATTTCTGCTATTGCCTTTTGTACTTTGCAAACAATTTGCATCACATCCTAAGGTGAGCATTAAGGCCCATTGGCCTTTTGTAATTAAATGGCCTTGACCCACCAAAATTGTATACATGGCAAAAGTTTGTCTTTGAAATAAACAAATATTAAATTATGTAGTATTCTATATATAGCATATTTTCAAATTTTCAATTCATAAAAAATTGTGAACATTTTACCAATCTTGGAAAAAGACTGTGTGTTAGTTGTAATGTTATTTAATGTAGCATCAGCAAGGTTTTCAGCTATTCACGAGATTAAGGGTGTAAATCTCTACAGAACATATTTGTGTATGTGTGGGATGTGTGATTCTGTATTATGAATTAACTTGTACAAGCACGCATTCAGAGCAACTTTCTGATAAGATGCTAGCTCACAGAGTTAGTATGCTGCAAACAAGCATATCTCTCCATCTCTCCCATTATCCTGATATAAGTTTTTTTCTATAAATGTGAAACACCATGTGAGGAAGCAGTTTCTCTAATTTTAAGGTGTTATATATAACCTTGCTTGGGTTTGAGCTCCAGACTCTTTACCACTGAGCAACTGAGGCATTACAAATGTAGGAGGTATACATTTTTACAAAATGGATAACAAAACCACTGACAGATTTTTTTTTTTTTTTTTTTTTTTTTTTTTTTTTTTTTTTTTTTTTTTTTTTTGACAGCCAAAACTTGCACTCATGAAAACTTAATTAGTGAATATTTCAAAATTAAAAAAAGTCTTCATAATCTATTTACAGCTATCACTTTAAGAGATATTATAGACCAACACATGCCAAAGTTACGAAGTGAGAACCCAGAACTCGTCAAGCCATTCTCTCTGTGTATATTTCATGACATATTGGATACAGTTCAGAAGATGCATGATAAAGGATGGACACATAGAGATCTACATGGTCAGTGCACATGTGTTTTATTTCTAGAAAGTTATAGAAAAAGGGTAAAATATTGAACTGGTATCAATTCCATGAATACCAGTTGTTGCATTTAAATTGACTACATAAGCTTATATTCTGAAAAGTTATAGGAAAGAGGGTAAAATATTGAAATGTTATCAGGTCATAGTTTTATCAAATTTTCCCCTTGGAGAAAAAATGAAATGGTGTCACAAAGAAACATATTGATCAATATTTTATAACATTTGTAGAGAGCATCATGAAAATTGATGAAATGACTACTGTAAATCAGGAAATTTTGCATGATAGATTTATTTTCATCTAAATTCGCTAGAAATGAAAATAAAACTATCACTAATATAAAAAGTCAATATTATTTGTGCTGACAGTCACCATATTACGCGAAATTAAACATATATTATATAAGTTGTCCATGATATGTCCCGAATATTAATTGACATGAAAATTTTTCAATTAACGTTAAGTAAAAATTAAAACTCTTGAAATAAAATCAAATTTAATAGGAAACATGAGGTTACATCAGACTATGTCAACTTTTATATACTATAGAAATAAAAGTACTTCCAAAACCTTTAGGGATTTCTGGAAGTTCATTGACATAGTCTATTTTAGTTTCTCCTGGACCATTGGACTGTCAATTATTGTGTACATTTTGTCCAAGATAAAAGGCAAAGAATGGATTTGAACCCCAAGAGAAAATTTAAGAACTTTGTATCCTCACCTAAAATAGTGGTTTAGATTCCTTAATTTTCTTAAATTGATTCTAGCTTTAAGGAATTTTCAAATTACTTGCAATCCAAGCCTACAAAATCTCTTCTTTTTGTCACAGTGATATTTACTATAAATATTAGGCATATTACTATTAAATGAAACTTTTCTTAAAAACAGCAACTATATTATGATATATTTCACAAACAATACGTAGTACAGTACAGTCAAACCTGCCTTTAATTAAGACCATTTCTCTATAAGGGCCACTTGCTTATAAAGGCCAATAAAATTATATACCAGTTGCTCTTTTTATTAATATTATTTGAACTTGTATATAAAGGCCACCTGTCTATAAAGGCCAATTTTACTGATTTCCATGTGTGGTCTTTATAGACAGGTTTGACTGTACATGTATGTTTCTTAAATAAAATTGTCTACCCTTACTTTGTGACAGGTGTAGTAATAATTCCTTGAATCTGTTACAGCTGGAAATATAATGGTAAATCAAATTTAATAGGAAACATGAGGTTACATCAAACTATGTCAACTTTTATATACTATAGAAATAAAAGTACTTCCAAAACCTTTAGGGATTTCTGGAAGTTCATTGACAAAGTCTATTTTAGTTTTTCCTGGACCATTGGACTGTCAATTATTGTGTACATTTTGTCCAAGATAAAAGGCAAAGAATGGATTTGAACCCCAAGAGAAAATTTAAGAACTTTGTATCCTCACCTAAAATAGTGGGTTAAATTCCTTAATTTTCTTAAATTGATTCTAGCTTTAAAGAATTTTCAAATAACTTGCAATCCAAGTCTACAAAATCTCTTTTTTTTTTTTGTCACAGTGATATTTACTATAAATATTAGGCATATTACTATTAAATGAAACTTTTCTTAAAAACAGCAACTATATTATGATATATTTCACAAACAATACGTAGTACAGTACAGTCAAACCTGCCTTTAATTTAGACCATTTCTCTATAAGGGCCACCTGCTTATAAAGGCCAATAAAATTATATACCAGTTGCTCTTTTTGTTAATATTATTCGAACTTGTATATAAAGGCCACCTGTCTATAAAGGCCAATTTTACTGATTTCCATGTGTGGTCTTTATAGACAGGTTTGACTGTACATGTATGTTTCTTAAATAAAATTGTCTACCCTTACTGTGTGACAGGTGTAGTAATAATTCCTTGAATCTGTTACAGCTGGAAATATAATGGTAAATCAAATTTAATAGGAAACATGAGGTTACATCAAACTATGTCAACTTTTATATACTATAGAAATAAAAGTACTTCCAAAACCTTTAGGGATTTCTGGAGGTTCATTGACAAAGTCTATTTTAGTTTTTCCTGGACCATTGGACTGTCAATTATTGTGTACATTTTGTCCAAGATAAAAGGCAAAGAATGGATTTGAACCCCAAGAGAAAATTTAAGAACTTTGTATCCTCACCTTAAATAGTGGTTTAGATTCCTTAATTTTCTTAAATTGATTCTAGCTTTAAGGAATATTCAAATTACTTGCAATCCAAGCCTACAAAATCTCTTCTTTTTGTCACAGTGATATTTACTATAAATATCAGGCATATTACTATTAAATGAAACTTTTCTTAAAAACAGCAACTATATTATGATATATTTCACAAACAATACGTAGTACAGTACAGTCAAACCTGCCTTTAATTAAGACCATTTCTCTATAAGGGCCACCTGCTTATAAAGGCCAATAAAATTATATACCAGTTGCTCTTTTTATTAATATTATTTGAACTTGTATATAAAGGCCACCTGTCTATAAAGGCCAATTTTACTGATTTCCATGTGTGGTCTTTATAGACAGGTTTGACTGTACATGTATGTTTCTTAAATAAAATTGACTGCCCTTACTGTTTGGCAGGTGTAGTAATAATTCCTTGAATCTGTTACAGCTGGAAATATAATGGTAAATCAAATTTAATAGGAAACATGAGGTTACATCAAACTATGTCAACTTTTATATACTATAGAAATAAAAGTACTTCCAAAACCTTTAGGGATTTATGGAGGTTTATTGACAAAGTCTATTTTAGTTTTTCCTGGACCATTGGACTGTCAATTATTGTGTACATTTTGTCCAAGATAAAAGGCAAAGAATGGATTTGAACCCCAAGAGAAAATTTAAGAACTTTGTATCCTCACCTAAAATAGTGGTTTAGATTCCTTAATTTTCTTAAATTGATTCTAGCTTTAAGGAATATTCAAATTACTTGCAATCCAAGCCTACAAAATCTCTTCTTTTTGTCACAGTGATATTTACTATAAATATTAGGCATATTACTATTAAATGAAACTTTTCTTAAAAACAGCAACTATATTATGATATATTTCACAAACAATACATAGTACAGTACAGTCAAACCTGCCTTTAATTAAGACCATTTCTCTATAAGGGCCACCTGCTTATAAAGGCCAATAAAATTATATACCAGTTGCTCTTTTTGTTAATATTATTCGAACTTGTATATAAAGGCCACCTGTCTATAAAGGCCAATTTTACTGATTTCCATGTGCGATCTTTATAGACATGTTTGACTGTACATGTATGTTTCTTAAATAAAATTGTCTACCCTTACTGTGTGACAGGTGTAGTAATAATTCCTTGAATCTGTTACAGCTGGAAATATAATGGTAAATCAAATTTAATAGGAAACATGAGGTTACATCAGACTATGTCAACTTTTATATACTTTAGAAATAAAAGTACTTCCAAAACCTTTAGGGATTTCTGGAGGTTCATTGACATAGTCTATTTTAGTTTTTCCTGGACCATTGGACCGTCAATTATTGTGTACATTTTGTCCAAGATAAAAGGCAAAGAATGGATTTAAACCCCAAGAGAAAATTTAAGAACTTTGTATCCTCACCTAAAATAGTGGGTTAAATTCCTTAATTTTCTTAAATTGATTCTAGCTTTAAAGAATTTTCAAATTACTTGTAATCCAAGCCTACAAAATCTCTTTTTTTTTTGTCACAGTGATATTTACTATAAATATTTGGCATATTACTATTAAATGAAACTTTTCTTAAAAACAGCAACTATATTATGATATATTTCACAAACAATACGTAGTACAGTACAGTCAAACCTGCCTTTAATTAAGACCATTTCTCTATAAGGGCCACCTGCTTATAAAGGCCAATAAAATTATATCCCAGTTGCTCTTTTTATTAATATTATTTGAACTTGTATATAAAGGCCACCTGTCTATAAAGGCCAATTTTACTGATTTCCATGTGTGGTCTTTATAGACAGGTTTGACTGTACATGTATGTTTCTTAAATAAAATTGTCTACCCTTACTGTGTGACAGGTGTAGTAATAATTCCTTGAATCTGTTACAGCTGGAAATATTATGGTACAAAAGCAAAATGATGTTTCAGTGAAAGTCAAAGTATTAGATTTTGGGCTAGCAGGTTCTTTACATGATGAACTTGATGGTCTAAAAGGATTCAGGACAGATATCGTAGAAATTGTTCGGAAGTTCAGCGCCCTCTATACTGGTGAAGAATTTGACAATGAAACAGATGTACAGAAAAACTGGAAACAGAAAATGCAAATGGTAAATTTTTAGTGCTGGATTATGGGCTTACTGCTTGACAAAACTTGGCCTTTTTGGGCTAATTGTTCAATGACCGCTTGATGTGTTATAATTTGATTCATTTGGTTAAAATCTCTTAACCTCATAGCTAGAAACCAGATCATTTTACTATCCTATCCAGTGTCAATCCAAAGTCAGAAAGATTTTCAGTTTGCTTGCCAAAAGTGGTTTTCTCTGGGCATTTCTGTTTACTAAACCATCTATGAACCGAACATACATGTATTAGGGAGAGAATCTTCACAGGTGCTTAAAAACACAATTAAGCCATTCCAATTTGGTCCAGCTGACCATTTGTTTGATTTATTTTAAGTTTAGTTTTTCAACCAAAGATTGGTTTATTCAGTTATTGTAATTGTAGAACATTAAAGTACTGTTGCACTCCTGTTAACAAAGCTTTTGTTAAAAAAATATTTTATACACATTGTACATTGATTTAAAATGTGGTAAACATTCATTTTAATGCCCTTTGCTTATTTTCATGGTGTTTGATGAGTAAAATATAAATTTCATTTTATCTCTGAAATTTGATTTTGAATTTCTTAAGATTGATAATTGCTTCTTTTCTATATGATGTTTATGAATAAGCACATTCCTTATTCATACAGATACATGTATAAACCTGTTTTTTTTATTTATTTATTTTTGTTTGTTTGTTTGTTTAAGGGAAATTTATGACTTTGTTTTAGCCTGATTTTACAAAAAAGTGCAGTATTGAAAATATGAGAAATGACCATATAAACCTTTCCTTTGATCTTGACAAGTCACGGTAATTTGTGCCAGCAAGGTGCTAGAGAAAAAAAAAAGATTTTTTTTTAAAAAAAAAATCATTTTTTAAATGACTTAAATTTTTCTATAGGTTTCACACATTTTCATTATGGTAATATCCCTTATTTTTTCACAGATCACAGATTATCATGAGTAAAAAGATTCAAAATAATATCATTTAATACTATCAGTACTTTGATTTTATTTTACAGATGACGGAAATGTTGGAGATGTCAGAAGAGGATAAATTAGAATTGTTTCACTTGATTGACAGTGCTCTACAGATTGTCTCTCCATTGGAAGTACAAGGTTTTAAAGATGAAGTAAAACAAAAATTAATTGACCTCAGTAAGTTAACTGATATAAATATTTCTCGCATATGTGATAGACTTGTCTCACTGACTTGGTGGTACGTTATTTTCTCCATATCGCACTCAGCATGTGCATGTGTAGCCTATCTCACATTGAACGGGGACTACTTTTTTAAAATTGGCAAGGGTAATAATTTAGTGGAAAAAAATTATATGAAAACGACAAAAAAAAAAGATTTTTTTATGCTGAAAAATATTATTTTTACTAAAAGATGTAAGAGAAAACTGTTGTTCATATTCTGCTGTGAGTGAAACATTATTTGCTTCTGTTGCATGTATTGTATTCATCCACTAGCAATGTCTTGCATCGTATTAGTAGGGATTCCAGTATTTTTCTTAAATTATGTGAAAAATTATTGAAAAATTAATCAATCACTCGACTAAGGCCAAGTTGAGGAAATTCTGACCTCATGGTCAGAATTTTTTCGTCTGAAACTAGTTTGAGGTGAAAAATCTGACCACTAAATCTGAATTTACCTATCTTGACCTGAAACTCGTTATAGATTCTCTGTTGTATAACTCTGTGTTATTGATATGGCTTCAAGAAATCAGAGATGGTTACCTATATACTATAATTGAAAACAATTGCCATTTTTGATTTAATTGTAGACAGATTTAGTGTAAATTTGATTTATAGAAAGTAAATTTTTAGCCATTAAACATGGAACAGTTTTTTTGTTTTTTTGTTGTTTTTTTTATTTAAATATTCATACAGTGGTTCTTTTTCATTGATTACTCAAATTGCTTAGAATTTCAAGTTTGTCTTCAATTAAGCATGTGTTCAATTACAAGTCTTTTTGATATATTTTTGAAAGGATAGCAGGGAAGAATGATTTTTAGCTCACCTGACCAAAAGGTCATGTGAGCTTATGGCATGGCGCGGCGTGTGTATGTGCGTGTGCGTGCGTGTGTGTGTGTGCGTGCGTGTGTGTGTGTGCGTCGTTAACACCTATTTTCGACTTCTCCAAAACTGCTCCACAGATTTCAGTGATACTTGGTCAGAAGCATATATGAGCCGGTGCAATTCAGATTTGTTCATGGCATTGCCATGGCTACCAAAAGTAGGTCACTGTGACCTAAGGGTGCAAAAATCTATAAAAATCTTCTTCTCCGAAAGCGATGATGGAAGAAAAAATCTGATGTGATATTTGGCAGGGTCTTAAGCCTATAGTTTGTTCATTTAGTGAAATTCAGTCAAAAAATGGGTTACGCGTTTTTGCGTTTAATTTTAAAAATTTCGTAAAATGGCTTCAAATTGTTATAACTTGACTATTTGAACAGATAATGACATGGGGTTTTCAGTTTTGACTTATTCTTGAAATGACCTTCGAAATAGGGTCTAGGTCAAAGTTCAAGGTCATGACCTAGTTTGTAATTTTGCCATTTTGGGCTATTTTTTTCAAACTTTAAAGATATATAATATCTAAAACATTGTTACAATGTTCAGCATGACAAAGTTTGAAAAGATACAAAGTTTTGTAACTATATGATAATGCATGTAGGAGTTGTTGCCCCTGCAATGCTATTTTTTGCTCATAAAAACTAAAATTGTGCATTATCTTGAAAACTATTAACTTTTTGTATAGGCATATATATTAGAATATTGTAGGTATTGACATGACAATCATTTTGATATATGACTCAAGGTCATATGTTCAAAGGTCAAGGTCATAGGTGCATAAAAAGACTGAAATTATTAATTATCTTGGAAACTGTTAACTTTTTGTATTGGCAAGTATATTAGAATATTGTAGGTATTGACATGACGATCATTTTGATATATGACTCAAGGTCATATGTTCAAAGGTCAAGGTCATAGGTGCATAAAAAGACTGAAATTATTAATTATCTTGGAAACTGTTAACTTTTTGTATTGGCAAGTATATTAGAATATTGTAGGTATTGATATGGCAATCATTCTGATGTAAGATTCAAGGTCTTACATTCAAAGGTCAAGGTCATAAGTGCATAAAAATACTGAAATTGTTAATTATCTTAGAAACTATTAACTTTTTGTATTGGCATGTATATTGGAATATTGTAGGTATTGACATGACAATCATTTTGATATATGGCTCAAGGTCATATGTTCAAAGGTCAAGGTCATAAGTGCATAAAAAGACTGAAATTATTAATTATCTTGGAAAATATTAACTTTTTGTATTGGCAAGTATATTAGAATATTGTAGGTATTCATATGGCAAAATTTCTGATGTATGATTCAAGGTCATACTTTCAAAGGTCAAGATCATAGGTACATAAAAAAACTGAAATTGTTAATTATGTTGGAAACTATTAACTTTTTTTATTGGCATGTATATTAGAATATTGTAGGTATTGACATGACAATCATTTTGATATATGACTCAAGGTCATATGTTCAAAGGTCAAGGTCATAAGTGCATAAAAAGACTGAAATTATTAATTATCTTGGAAAATATTAACTTTTTGTATTGGCAAGTATATTAGAATATTGTAGGTATTGATATGGCAAAATTTCTGATGTATGATTCAAGGTCTTCCGTTCAAAGGTCAAGGTCATAGATGCACAAAAAAGACTCAAATTGTATATTATCTTGATAACTATTAACTTTTTGCATGGACATATATATTAGAATATTGTAGGTATTGACATGAGGACATTTTGATATATGGCTCAAGGTCATACATTCAAAGATCAAGGTCATAGGTGCATTAAAAGACTGAAATTGTTAATTATCTTGGAAAATATTAACTTTTTGTATTGGCATGTATATTGGAATATTGTAGGAATTGATATGGCGATCATGCTGATATAAGATTCAAGATCTTACATTTAAAGGTCAAGGTCATAGATGCATAAGAAGACTCAAATTGTTAATTATCTTGAAAACTATTAACTTTTTGTATAGGCATATATATTAGAATATTGTATGTATTTTTGCAAATGATTTTGGCCATATCCTCAGGTGAGCGTTAAGGCCCATGGGCCTCTTGTTAAAAATGACTTTGGCAATGTTCAAGCAGTTGTGTTGTTGTCGTATCTTTGTTTCTGCTGGCAATCATAAGATTGGACTTTCATGCTTGTAAGATTTAGGTTATTATACTATTGTTATTTTTCATGTGATTTTCTATAACTGAACAGGTGTATTCTTTTCAAGATTCAAAAAACAATATAAATAAAAAGATTTATTTCAGATATGGAGAAAGACAGTATTATGAGAAAAGTTATCCAGATTTTATTTCCTACAGAGGGTAAAAAAGTCAGCACATCAGATTCCATGGCAGTAAGTACAAATACTGTAGTTAAGATTAACATACTTAAATATTAAAGTTTGGATGCCAAACACACCACCTAAAAATACTTAACATTTTTGTGGAACTTATATTTCCATTCAGTGTGAAACTGAATCATTTGATGCTTTTTGTAAAAATGATGGTATTTGTAATGCAACATAAACATTTTCTAAAACCCAAAATTTATCATACCTAGGTAAACATTGTTGATTTTAATGTACCTAATATCTTTATATACAGTCAAACTTCAGTTAATCGAACTTCTATTATTCGAATACCTTAGGTTTTTCGAGGTTCCCGGTAGGTACCGACCGCCCTACACTATAAATTCCTATTGACAAACTTCTTTTATTCAAACTCATAATTTGAATACTTGTGATTATTTGAACCTAATTTGAGCCCTGCATTAGACTTTTCATAGGAAAAATACCACCAAAAATTTGAAGTTGACACTTTTATTCATTTCAAAAAAGGAAGTAATTTCACCTGTACAATTAAATACAAACGAGTATGATTTCACCTTTACCCGTTTGTGTAAATCAAACATATAATACTGTTGTGTCTTAAGATAACATATGGTAGATTAAAGTTTGAAGTTCAAAATTCACTTATTCGATTATTCCAACCACCCACCCCCAAACCTAAGAAGAAGACCCTTCAACTTCGAATAATCGAAGTTTGACTCTACTTAAATTTGGAAATTTTTAGCTCACCTGAGCTGAAAGCTCAGATGAGCTATTGCGATGGTTCACCGTCCGTCGTCTGTCGTGCGTCGTGCGTCGTGCGTCGTGTGTCGTGCGTCGTGCGTCGTGCGTCGTCCGTCGTGCGTTAACATTTTACATTTTAATCAACTCCTCTAAAACTACCAACCCAAATTTGATGAAACTTGGTGATGATGATGTCTGGGTGAAGGCCTTTTGGATTTGCACATATGAAGGAGTTATGTCCCCTTGGGGCCCCATAAGGGGGGAAATAGTGAAAAACTTTAAAAATCTTCTCCTCTGAATGTACAAGTGATATACCTTAGTTATTTCACTTATAACATTTTTAGGTCATCTAGTTTTAGATTTGCACAAATGGAAGCGATGGGGCTCAAAATGGGGAAATGGCAAGGAACTTAGTGGGAAAATTGCTAAAAATTATTTATTTGTCACTATATCTTGAAAACTATTAACTTTTTGTATAGGCATGTATATTAGAATATTGTACGTATTGCGACAACGATCATTTTGATATATGGTTCAAGGTCATATGTTCAAAGGTCAAGGTCACAACTGCAAAAGAAAATTTAAATTGCTAATTATCTTGAAAACTATTAACTTTTTGTATAGGCATGTATATTAGAATATTGTAGGTATTGACATGACGATCATTTTGATATATGGTTCAAGGTCATATGTTGAAAGGTCAAGGTCACGGCTGCCAAAAAAGAAATAAATTGCTAATTATCTTGAAAACTATTAACTTTTTGTATAGGCATGTATATTAGAATATTGTAGGTATTGCAACAGTGATCATTTTGATATATGGTTCAAGGTCATATGTTGAAAAGTCAAGGTCACAGCTGCAAAAGAAGACTTAAATTGCTAATTATCTTGAAAACTATTAACTTTTTGTATAGGCGTGTATATTAGAAAATTGTAATTATTTGGACATCGATCATTTTGATATATGGTTCAAGGTCATATGTTGAAAGGTCAAGGTGACAGCTGCAAAAGAAAACTTAAATTGCTAATTATCTTGAAAACTATTAACTTTTTGTATAGGCGTGTATATTAGAATATTGTAGGTATTGACATGACGATCATTTTGATATATGGTTCAAGGTCATATGTTGAAAGGTCAAGGTCACAGCTGCAAAAGAAAAGTTAAATTGCTAATTTTCTTGAAAACTATTAACTTTTTGAATAGGCATGTAAATTAGAATATTGTAGGTATTGCGACAACAATCATTTTGATATATAGTTCAAGGTCATATGTTGAAAGGTCAAGGTCACAGCTGCAAAAGAAAAGTTAAATTGCTAATTATCTTGAAAACTATTAACTTTTTGTATAGGCATGTATTTTAGAATATTGCAAGTATTGACATGACGATTATTTTGATATATAGTTCAAGGTCATATGTTGGAAGGTCAAGGTCACAGCTGCAAAAGAAAAGTTAAATTGCTAATTATCTTGAAAACTATTACCTTTTTGTATAGGCATGTATATTAGAATATTGTAGGTATTGACATGACGATCATTTTGATATATAGTTCAAGGTCATATGTTGAAAGGTCAAGGTCACAGCTGGAAAAGAAAACTTAAATTGCTAATAACCTTGAGAACTATTAACTTTTTGTATAGGCATGTATATTAGAATATTTTAGGTATTGACATGACACTCATTTTGATATATTGTTCAAGGTCATATGTTGAAAGGTCAAGGTCACAGCTGCAAAAGAAAAGTTAAATTGCTAATTATCTTAAAAACTATTCACTTTTTGTATAGGCATGTATTTTAGAATATTGCAGGTATTGACATGACGATCATTTTGATATATGGTTCAAGGTCATATGTTGAAAAGTCAAGGTCACAGCTGCAAAAGAAGACTTAAATTGCTAATTATCTTGAAAACTATTAACTTTTTGTATAGGCATGTATATTAGAATATTATAGGTGTTGACATGACACTCATTTTGATATATTGTTCAAGGTCATATGTTGAAAGGTCAAGGTCACAGCTGCAAAAGAAAAGTTAAATTGCTAATTATCTTGAAAACTATTAACTTTTTGTATAGGCATGTATATTAGAATATTGTAGGTATTGACATGACACTCATTTTGATATATTGTTCAAGGTCATATGTTGGAAGGTCAAGGTCACAGCTGCAAAAGAAGACTTAAATTGCTAATTATCTTGAAAACTATTAACTTTTTGTATAGGCGTGTATATTAGAATATTGTAGGTATTGACATGACGATCATTTTGATATATGGTTCAAGGTCATATGTTGAAAGGTCAAGGTCACAGCTGCAAAAGTAAACTTAAATTGCTAATAACCTTGAGAACTATTAACTTTTTGTATAGGCATGTATATTAGAATATTTTAGGTATTGACATGACACTCATTTTGATATATTGTTCAAGGTCATATGTTGAAAGGTCAAGGTGACAGCTGCAAAAGAAAACTTAAATTGCTAATTATCTTAAAAACTATTCACTTTTTGTAAAGGCATGTATTTTAGATTATTGCAGGTATTGACATGACGATCATTTTGATATATGGTTCAAGGTCATATGTTGAAAGGTCAAGGTCACGGCTGCAAAAAAAGACTTAAATTGCTAATTATCTTGAAAACTATTAACTTTTTGTATAGGCATGTATATTAGAATATTGTAGGTATTGCAACCGTGATCATTTTGATATATGGTTCAAGGTCATATGTTGAAAAGTCAAGGTCACAGCTGCAAAGGAAGACTTAAATTGCTAATTATCTTGAAAACTATTAACTTTTTGTATAGGCATGTATATTAGAATATTGTACGTATTGACATGACACTCATTTTGATATATTGTTCAAGGTCATATGTTGAAAGGTCAAGGTCACAGCTGCAAAAGAAAAGTTAAATTGCTAATTATCTTGAAAACTATTCACTTTTTGTATAGGCATGTATTTTAGAATATTGCAGGTATTGACATGACGATTATTTTGATATATAATTCAAGGTCATATATTGAAAGGTCAAGGTCACAGCTGAAAAAGAAGACTTAAATTGCTAATTATCTTGAAAACTATTAACTTTTTGTTTAGGTGTGTATATTAGAATATTGTAGGTATTGACATGATGATCATTTTGATATATGGTTCAAGGTCATATGTTGAAAAGTCAAGGTCACAGCTGCAAAAGAAAAGTTAAATTGCTAATTATCTTGAAAACTATTGACTTTTTGTATAGGCATGTATATTAGAATATTGTAGGTATTGACATGACACTCATTTTAATATATTGTTCAAGGTCATATGTTGGAAGGTCAAGGTCACAGCTGCAAAAGAAAAGTTAAATTGCTAATTATCTTGAAAACTATTAACTTTTTGTATAGGCGTGTATATTAGAATATTGTAGGTATTGACATGACGATCATTTTGATATATGGTTCAAGGTCATATGTTGAAAGGTCAAGGTCACAGCTGCAAAAGAAAAGTTAAATTGCTAATTATCTTGAAAACTATTAACTTTTTGAATAGGCATGTATAATAGAATATTGTAGGTATTGCGACAACAATCATTTTGATATATAGTTCAAGGTCATATGTTGAAAGGTCAAGGTCACAGCTGCAAAAGAAAACTTAAATTGCTAATTATCTTGAAAACTATTAACTTTTTGTATAGGCATGTATATTAGAATATTATAGGTATTGACATGACAATGATTTTAATATATAGTTCAAGGTCATATGTCAAAAGATCAAGGTCACAGCTGCAAAAGAAGACTTAAATTGCTAATTATCTTGTAAACTATTAACTTTTTGTTTAGGCATGCATATTGGAATATTGTAGATATTGACATGGCAATCATTTTGATATATGATTCAAGGTCATATGTTGAAAGGTCAAGGTGACAGCTGCAAATGAAGACTACAGTCACTTTATGCATATTAGCTGCTTATTAATGAAATGTGACTGAATATTTCTGATTAATTTTTTTTGGAGTTCTTGAGTTTCTTTAAATTTTCTGTACTTGAAATATTGTCTGTTGCACTTTGTAAACAATTTTGGAGATATTCTCAGGTGAGCGTTAAGGCCCATGGGCCTCTTGTTTTTAATGAGCTAAAACTGGACAGTATTTGAACCCAGATGGTGAGAGGTACTGTGATCCAAACGCCTGTGCTTTAGTCAATTTGGCCACTGAGGCCCCTTAGGTTTTACAGTATTTAATAACAATGTTTAATTCAATTTTTTTCTTCACAATAGGGAGGTGATGGAAATGTGTTAGATTCTGAACAAACTGATGATGGAGTTGATGGTGAAGAAGACTTATTGACATTTTACCGACAAACAATGGGGATCGGAGAATTTAGGGGTTAATTAAGTGCCAGATAGATCAGAGTAAAATATTTTACAAATTGTATTGTATGACACATGAAATAATTGCAATGTATTTTTAAGTAATATTAGATGTATCCACATAAATTAAGAGCTACATGAAACTCTTTGTAAAACAATACATTTATTATGTACATGTATATAACGGTATATAAAAATAGACAAAAATAAAAATGCAATTGAACTTAAAGAAAAAAAAACAAAAATAAATTAAAATTAAAAGGCAAAAACAAGGGTTTCTATGGAAAACTGTAAATCTTTTGTTAAGGGATTTTGCTTTCAATTGATTAGTAAAAAACAGAACTTGACATGAATGGTCACCATGCTATGTGAAAAAGAATTTGATGTTAACGTTTACCACACCATCTGGCTGACAGCACACATTTTTCATGTGGTGCACTTAATATAAGAGTCAAGTTAGAAACTTTAATGGAGTTTTGCAGGGATGCAATATTTGTATTAATATCTTGATTCATTATGAAAACTTAGGAATCAATTTTAATCATAAATACATGTATTTAGTTGCTTCTAGGTGAAATTAAATGTTAAGAAGTTCTAGTATTAAGTGTCTATAAAATTTGTCTACTCTTTTATGAAATTTTTGTTAAAAAACGTATTAAACATCAATTTTATTTTTTCGAAGATCATTTTTAGAGACATTTAGATGCACTTGAATGACAGCATATCTAGGGTGTAAGTAATAATAGTCAATAAATTGATGTAAAGATAGAAAAATCAATTAATTTGCTATCCTCATTATGAACTTGTTAAGTATAAGGGGATGTCTCAATTTTTATAAAAAGACTGTGTTTTATCATGTGGAAAAATGACTTTTCTAATATCTCATATGAATTGTAAAACCAATTGTTAATTCAGAATCTCTGAAATCCAATTTTTATAATATTTTATTTTGTTTTATGAGGTGAAAGTGTATATATACATGATTGTCTGGGTCTTTGAGATATCAAGCATATCATGCAGTGATGGTTTTAGTTTTAAGTTTGGTTATAGATAAGAAACTAGGTGAGCAAAATGGGCCCTTTTTTCTATTCAATTAATTCAATTTTGGATTGTTGAAAAGGATAAGAGGAGATAATTCACAAGTTAGATTTATTTTTATTTTGTATATAAGACTTCCATTTTATATAAAAAATAATGAATAGAGATGGTTGTTATTCACATGTGTGTATGATTTTTGTAACTATTTTGTCCATCCTAACTTTTAATTATATTTTTCTTAATTATTGTTTAATTATAAGTAAATAAGTTGTGATTGCTGATGTTTTTGCTTCAGAGATTAATATTAATTATTAGGAATTAAAATTTTGAATCATGGATGACATGTCTGTGTATAAGCTCACATGTGATTAAGTAATGTATTTGGTGTAATTATTAGAGCAGCCATGACAAATGATAAAGTTCAGGATGTGACATCATTGACTGAGTTTTATAAACTTATTTACAAGTCTCTGACCCGTGTCTTTGAATGGTCAGTTTGAAAATCCAAAGTCATAGTTTCACATATAGGTTCTTGGCTTGTAAAAGAACTAGAAAACATAATAAATATATTTGAGAGATGCATTATCAAACAATCAAAACTCTTTTTTTATCATATATTATGTTTAATTGTATTTATATATTTCAATGAGAATCAAAGTGTTGTGCATGGAAAGATTCCATTAATTGGCTACAAATGACTACAGAATTATTCTTATCTGACTACACAAGTTAAAAAAGACAAATGTCTCAATTTTATTTTAAAATTAAATTTATGAACTTTTTGAAATGCAGCAGGTACTCTCATTTTTTTTATTAATTATTTGTAATTTATTAATAATTTATAATATTTTCAACTATATAAAGTATTAATTCCTACCAAATGACATCTGTAGGCATGCAAACACCCATACAAGCAGAAAATGAAGATGTTTCTTATTATCATTTACGAAAATCTCCAAGCATACTGATTAAACCTTATCCAAGAAAGTGGTGAATATTACTCTAGTCACATGATGAGGCTCACAAACTCTGTCTGGGTACTTGTCTATAAAATGTATTCGTCTGTAAAGTTGTTGATTTTTGACTATGTTGATTTTATTACTTTTCTCCTTTGTGTGTTGTTGTGGTGGTTTTTTTTTTTTTATATTTTCATAAGCACTTATTTATTAACTGATAAACTGATATGTTTAGTTCCTTTGCAGCAAAAGATTACATTTTGAAAAACAACAAGATTGACATTCCTCGCCTACTTTTTCCAAATCATTTTTATTTATCATATTTACATTTATTTTTATTGATAATACAAAGGTGCTAGATGATTTTAAATCCTTTTAATTTCCTTATTCAGGATGAGGTATGACAGCAATATCAGTATTAAAATTATATTTTCAGGTTATAAGTATATTTTGAGTTCAAAAAATGTCTTTTCATCAAATTATATATATAAGAATTTCTATTGTCACTCACAAGCAGTATATATATAACATTTAATTTTATATTAATATTGAAATAATGGAAAATATTTACCTGATAAAACATATTTTCACAGCAGTGAAATACATATTTTCACCAGTGAAAATATATGTATTTTACTCCCAATTCCTTCACATGCAATTTAGAGGTTTTTTAATTAGAGTCACTCCCCTTTCATTAATGCAAACAGGTGCCCTGTACTTGTTTCTCATCACACTTCAGTGCTGCAGGTTTTTCCAAATTGCGTCAACCATAGACAAGGGAATAACAGTGTACCTTGTCAACATTTGGTCAAAAGCAAAACAACGGCCACATCTGTACATTGACAGCGCAATCCATTGCTTTAATTAACCATACATGTCAGATATAAAAACAATTCAAACAGTGATATAAAATAAATAGAACATTTAACAGTGAAGTATGAATATGAATTTTATTTTGTCTCGTGAAGTCAGACAGTCAGACAAACTTTTTTTTTTCATTCGACGGCATATATATATATATATATATATATATATATATAGTTTCTTAGTGATGTATATATATGCATGCATGTATGTATATCTAAATGATATGAAAATGATAGATGTTACAGTGTGTAAGGATACACTTGATACACTTAACTATTGCACTTAACATTTTTATCTGATTTCAATTCACATAGGTTTATGCTTTCTCAAAAGAACGAAGCATTTTCAGGATATTGTGTCAAAAATAATTTAGTTTGAATCACACACATGCTTTTGAGCATGGACAATATGGTTCACTGGAAATTCTGGTTGGAAAACAATTTTGTTTTTATATTTTTCTATAAAATATATATATCCTTTCCTTTTTATTTTTATTTAAATTGCTCAAAACACTAAATATATATATAGTTTATATTCATAACCATTCCTTGTATTGACACTGCACTAGCTGTACAGTTTAACTTTTATAGCAATTTCTATATTTATGGTAGATTTTAAAATCTACCATACTTCACCATGAAACGAAGGTTGACAAGATACTTAGCCAAGTGTATGAATTGACAATTGACAATTTTTTTTTACTATCTTATACTGTAGGTTAGTTTCAATTTTTTTTAATTTTTTTTTAAATATAAATAAATTATATGAATTCATGGATGGTGACTTGCCAAGAGATTTATAGAATCAAATAAACACTAGTCTTAATTCTGATAATATATGATATAATTTAATTTTTAATTGTTTATAAACTAAATATATTCTTCATTAAAGATTTAACAGTGAATAATATCTTGCCAAATGATTTTCAAAATGGAAACAATACTTGCTAGTCTTGAATCTGATGATAATCACTAAGATTTAATTAGTGTTTGTTAATTTTTTTTTTAATAATTAATTTTTTTTTATTTAACTATTGCACTTAACATGATATGAAAATGATTTTTTTATTTTATTTTATATATTTATTTTTTTATTTATTTATTTATTTTATTTTTTTTTTTTTTTTGGTTATTATTTTTTTTTTTTTTTTGGTTATTATTATTATTATTATTTTCGGTTATTTTTTTTTAATTTTAAGCTTTTGAAGTAATAAAACATGAAGTCAAAATCATCTTGCTACAAGAATAAAATAAACAAAAAAAAGTTTTGCAAGTAAATACTGATGTTTAAGAAACACTTTAAAATTGAAGTTTGTATAAAGCCGTAAGTACTAAGGCAGTCAGTTCAGGGATCATAGAGGAAACTAGAGTACCAGGAGAAAACCACCAACCTTCAGAAAGTCAACTGACAAGTTTAGGAAACTTCGTCACTTGACTTGTTGACAGTTGGTGGTTAGTGGGACTCTAGGAACTGCCTAGATTGGATTTTAATCTAGGTGGTGATCTGCACTATGTGATCTGGAAGCCATCACTTTTTACTATTGGGCAGCTGAGACTCCAATTTTTGTTTGGAGATTAAAAGTTTCAAAACAGCCAAAACTTGTCACATGATGTTTCAAAATCAATTTAGTGATTGCCAGTCTTATACAATAAATTATGTACATGTTTATATGTAAAATATTTTTACTTTTACTACTTTTACTTTGGTCTAATGTTTAAATCTTCATTAGGTAAATCATTTGTTTTTATGTCATTTTTATCCTGAGTCATTAGTCAGTATTTTTTTTTTTTAAATTTCTATTCAAAAGTGAATTATCATACAAGAAAATGTAAGTCAGACACTTTTATTTTACTTTATGTAAAATCTAGATATTTGTTTTGTCAATAGCTGTTTGATATTTTTCAACAAGACATATTTAACACTCATCTTGCTCTTGGGAGTTTATCCATACCAACATGTGTTAATTTTTTTTTATTAGCATACCCATAGCCTTAACAATGCCGAACACTTAAAATAATAACATTACCTACCATTATGATGTTTCATCGCATGTTGTCAACGGCGACAGATTGTAAACAGTGGCATTATTGATGTCACAAATAGTGCATTATTTTGTTCTGTACTTTGAAATTTTTTTCGAGTTCTTGTTGAAAAGATAGCTGTTAAAGACATTCGGTATAATAAAAAAAAATTACTGATCATTGTTGAATGTGTTATGGTAGCCAAAAAAAATTAACTTTATCTTTGTTGTTAATTTTTTTTTTATTGAGGATGATATCTCCCATCTACACGACTTCCCTTCTTCTTTTGCTGAGGTTGAAAATCTATCAATCACACTAAACAAAGGTCAATATTTTTATAGTATTATGATCAATGTATTTGATTTTAAAAACATTGTGAATTTTCAATAATCATATGGTTAAGCTAATGAAGCTTTGAACACCTGGATTCTGATATACAACCAGTAAATATAAAAGATGTAGACATCAGTCATTTTCAACGAGTTTCTCGAATAGATGTTAAAACATTCAAAAATATAAACAAAAGTTCTAGTCCAAAAAAAATGATTTTCTTTAATGCCAATCTTTGAAAATTGGGTTTGAACACTAGTCATTTTTTGTTCTTTTTAAAATACATTGTATCTTAGAGTATGATCTGGATAATTTATAATGTATGGTTAGATTTGTTGATTATTCAATAAAAAAAGAGTAAATTTCAAAACTTGTTAAATTTTTCGTGTTGATCCTGTTATTATTATATGGATCTTGTTTGTAAAATGTGTTCTAATACATTTTGAAAGTATATTTCATGTTTTTTTTTTCCTGTCAGATGTTTTCTCATAAAAAACATTATAATTAATTTCTGATGATTTTTTAAAAATCAAAATGTGTTCTAACAACGAATAGTTACATGTATGTCACGAAGTTAAGTGTGTTCTGTTGACAAATATTGCAATTTATGTACCGGTATATGTTAAATGATTGCTGTTTCATGTCAGAATGTGTTCCAGTGGCAAATATTGTAATATATATGTAACATTGTTGTCGTTTGATGTCAAAATGGTTTTATATGACAAATGTGTTCTAATGACAAATACAAATATTGAAATATATGTCCCAAATTTCTGTTTGATGTCAGAAAGTGTTCTTTAGACAAATTTTGGAATTTTTCAATTATAAGAATTAAAAATACAATGTACTGTGTTTCAATGTTTAAATAAACCGTTACCCTCATTATTTTACATCCTGAATTTCACATTCAGAGTTTTTTCTCCCCAATGAATGCATTTCCATTGATGTAATTGATATCTTTTTGAGATTTCTGCCATAGTATAACTTTAAACTTTGGAAAGCATGACATTTCACAATAATAAAATCTCTTGCCATAATATTGTGAGTAAAACAATTCTTCACCTGTAAAACTTTGTGTATAACCATTAAATCAAAGTAAAATTTGATAATCATTATTTATTTATATAGAAGAGTGCAAAGAGAATAAAGTTTTAAGTACATGTACATGATCAATGAAACTATAAATAACTAATCTGTATCATATGATTAATTAACCTTTGATCTAATTCTTCACTCGTTGATTGGATATAGGGACTGTATGTCTCCTCATTTGAGAATCATTTATTTGCAGTTTATAGGTACAAAAACAACAGATGTGAAAAGAAACTGTGTCAATGACATCAACTTTCAAAGTATCATTTGACATAACTGATTGCAATGTCTTTTATCAAACACAAACATACCTGTCCAAGTTCCAATCACATTCCCAAAAGAACAGCAAAAACTATGAAAACCGGCAAATTAAATGGATGGGTAAGCACCTCCTGATTTTATGTCAAATAATATCATTTTAAAAATATAAAAATATCAAAGATTTTAAACCATAGTCACTATTCATATTGAGGTTTTAAATTGATACAGGGTAAACCATAGCCAAAATTCCTATTGAGGTTTCACATTGATAGAGGGTGAAGTACAGATTTTCACTTTTTTTCTCTATTTAATTATGTTATGCTACTACTGCTTTATGTGTTGCTTTTCTTCCTCAGTTTAATTTGTAATTAATTTCATAATTACTTACCAATAAATTGCATGATTTTTAAAAAATATTTTTGTCTTTGTTTTGTCTATATAAACACGTGTGTAGAGGAATTCAGCCCTATCTCTATCCCATTTTGGAAAAAGTGTTTCGGACTTTTGGAGACAAGTCCACATGGAACTAATTACATCAGAATAGCTGGATACACTTAGTACATTACATCGACAGTAGCCCAAAAACCCAAGAATATACGAGTGCAACAGCCAGATACACTTAGAATACACTAAATGGACAAAAATAGATACACTAATAATACACTAAATGGGAGTGTCACGTGACTGGTCAATAGGGTGGACATGTAAAACGTCGGTCCGAAAAAATTCTCGGTTCTACCAGTACCCAAATTTGGCCAGTGTTTGTCTAACATATTCATGTAGATGATCAGAAAATCTACAAAGCGAAGGGGAAGTTCTAACACAGAAAATTCTAAAACGGAAAAGGCAGTCACGGTGGACAGAACGGGCAAAATGGCGACAGGTATGGAAACAAATTATACACAAGATCAAATGTTCACAATAATATCAAAAATACAAGAAACGGACTTCCGTTTCCGGTGCCGGCCATGCTGCACGCTTTTTGGGGTCGGTGAGATATTGTTGGTAAAATTGCCCACAAAGACTTATATATTGGGCTGAAAAAGTCAAAGTGATGAACTATTTATGAGTGTGAACTCCCTTCATAATTATTTCACTAGACTACGGGGGTCCAGCTCTGAAAACAGAGAAGTAATCAGAGAGTCTGTTAGGCTCACTCCCCCCCCCCCCCCCCGCGTAAACTATATAGGTCAACGTCGTCAACATCGTCAGTAAGTATGGGAAAGGATAAAGATCTAGAAAAGCAGTCTAAATCTGCTGAAAAAACTCTTAAGTCGAGTGAAAACATCTCTAATAACGATTTACTCTTATTCATGAAAGAGATGGACAAAAAATTGACGAGGCCGAGAGGAGAATGATAACATCTATAAATGGAATTAGGGAGGAAGTTGAACAAATCAGGTCAGAGATGAAAGATGTTGAGGGGTCTTTGGAGTTCCAAAGTAGTAGAATTAATAAGCTGGAGAGTCTAGTTATGTCAGACAGTGAGAAAACAGAAATTCTACATAGAATTGAATTTCTTGAAAACCAACTGAGATATCAGGAGGGTCGAAGTCGTAAATATAATTTATTAATATATGGAATACCAAAAAATCCCAACGAAGATTGTGAGAAAACTATATTAAAGTTTTTGTTGAAAGTCTGAAACTGCAGTCTTCTTCTGTAGATGATATTATTATAAGCAATGTCCATAGGGTCCCCCGCCTAAATAAAGAATACAAACCCGAAATGCCAAACCCTATTGTGGTTAAATTCGCACGAATGAAGGATAGGAACTCAGTTTATTTTGCAAGAGTGAATTTAAAAGACTGTAAAATGTCAATCCGCACAGATAGGCCAAATGACTTGAAGGCTAAGAGAGGCAAGTTGGCAAGAATCTCGTACAGACTCCGACGTGATGAACACTTACAAACTGCCATGCGCGAATCCAAAAATGATGTTTGGATCGAAACGAGAGTTGGAAAAAATCAGCTGTGGAAAAAGTACTCTGTAACTAGTGCAGATGAGCAGTATTTGATAAAACTTTCCAGTCCTGCAAAGTAATTTCCTTGATCACTGCAAGGTTATTGTTATTTAAGCTTGACTTTTCTGAAACTTTGGTGAAAAATATGTATTGTGTACTTGCACTGTTTTCTATGAAAATAATTACAGTTTTTTGGTTACCTCATAAGTATACATAGATAACTGTCTTTTAAAGTGGCAGTATTTGATAAAACTTTCCAGTCCTGCAAAATAATTTCCTTGATCACTGCAAGGTTATTGTTATTTAAGCTTGACTTTTCTGAAACTTTGGTGAAAAATATGTATTGTGTACTTGCACTGTTTTCTATGAAAATAATTACAGTTTTTTGGTTACCTCATAAGTATACATAGATAACTGTCTTTTAAAGTGGATTTAAATAATATTTTAGAGTTTCATGTATGCCTTTGGCAGTGTTTTTGGATAAAATTTTTCTGGGCAATTACTACTCAACAGTACCATGGTGGACGGAAATTTATGTTATTATTTTATTGTCTTGTCTTTGGTTTGTATGTAGTATGAATGTGTTTCAGTTTCTTATATTAGCACTTTTCAAATTTCCTCTATAGTCCCCTTTTGGTTGACTGACTTATCACTCTATTAACTATGAGCGATACACTAAAAATACTATCCCTCAATTGTAGAGGATTACAGGATTATAAAAAAAGAAAGGATGTTTTTAAATATTTGCGAGAAAAAGAAGCATCAGTATACTGTCTACAAGATACACATTTTGATAGATCAGTTCTAAACCAGGTTAGATCAGAATGGGGTCTAGATTGTCACTTCAGCCCAGGGAACAGTAACTCACGGGGTGTGGCATCTTTGTTTGGAAATTTTTTTCTTACAAACTGGGTAGGGAAAAAATAGATAGCAATGGTAACTTACTAGTGACAGAAATAGAAACTGGAGATTATAACATAACTTTGGTAAATATCTATGGTCCAAATAGTAATTCCCCCGAATATTTTAATAATATTAAGAACATAATTAATGATTTTGATAATGAATTTATTATCATGTGTGGGGATTGGAATGTTGTTCAGGATCAGGAAAAAGATTGCTTTAATTATAAATGTGTGAACAACCCAAAAAATAGAACTTGTGTAAAAAATTTAAGAAATGAGTTCAACTTAGTCGATGCTTATAGAGTTTATTACCCAGAAAAAAAAGATTCACCTGGTTTAGAAACGATCCTATCAAAAAAGCCAGATTAGATTTTTTTCTAATATTTGAAGAATTATTATCTCTGGTGAGCAAAGTAGATATTCTACCTGGCTACCGCACTGATCATTCAATGATAGAGCTTCAGCTAACTTTTTCTGATATAAAAAAAGGCAAAGGCTTCTGGAGATTCAATAATTCTTTACTTAAAGATCATGAATATATTAAAAAAGTAAAGGAAATCATTTTACAAGTTAAAAAAGAATATGCTGTTCCAATTTATCTTCAGGAAAAGATACATGAAATCTCTAATGATGATATTCAGTTTACTATTGATGAAAATTTGTTTTTTGAAACACTTTTGATGAAAATTAGGCAAATGACACTACCATATTGTGCATCAAAAAGGCGTCAACAGCAAGAAAAATCTAAATCCCTTAAAGATCAGATTGCTATTTTAGCTGAAGCTCTTGATGAAAATCATGATGGTATCCTGAATGAAATCTTACATGACTTAAAGTTACAATTAGAAGAAATTAGGAAAATCGAACTAGAAGGTCTATTGATTAGAACAAAAGCTAAATGGATAGAAGAGGGCGAAAAGCCAACCAAGTATTTCTGCAACCTTGAAAAGCGAAATTTTATAAATAAAACAATTTCTAGACTAAAAAAGGATAATGGGGAATTATTAATAAATCAGAAAGATATATTACAGGAGACTCGACGATTTTACTCTCATTTATATAGTAATGGACATAATGAATTAGAAAAAGTCTGTTTAGACAAATTATTGAGGGAATATAAGGTTGATAAGTTAGACGAAATAATGAAAAATCACTTAGACCGTCCAATTACAAAATCAGAAATTTTATCCACCCTAAAAAAAATGAAAAATGATAAATCTCCGGGTACAGATGGTTTTTCAGCTGAATTTTTTAAAATGTTTTGGGTAGATTTGGGAGACCTGTTATTCAGGAGTTTATTATTTAGTTACGATAAAGGTATACTTTCTCATACTCAAAAACAGGGAATCATTACATTGTTGCCAAAAGGAAATAAACCTAAAGGATACCTAAAAAAACTGGAGACCTATCGCCCTTCTCAACGTTAGTTATAAGTTAATATCTGGTTCAATTGCAAACAGGATGAAGGCAGTTCTTGATAAATTAGTTCATGAAAATCAAAAGGGTTTTATTGCTGGTAGATATCTTGGGGAAAACACAAGACTGCTTTACGATATGTTGCACTATTTAGAAGAAAATAATATGCCTGGGCTATTAATGCTAATAGATTTTGAAAAGGCATTTGATTCAGTATCATGGGAATTCATTTTTAACGTTCTTAATTTTTTCAATTTTGGAAAATACTTTATAGGGTGGATAAAGACATTGTTTAATGATATAAAACTATGTGTCATTCAAAATGGGTTCTTTTCAGATTTTTTTAACATTGGTAGAGGCTGTAGACAAGGGGACCCAATATCCCCTTACCTTTTTATATTATGTGCAGAAATTCTTGGTATTTTGATTAGAAATAGTAAAAATGTAAAGGGTATTTTAATAAAGAACAGGGAATATTTGATATCTCAGTACGCTGATGATACTTTAATTCTGCTAGATGGAACAGAATCTTCTGTGAGAAATACATTGTCTTTAATTTTGCAGTTTTCAAAATTTTCAGGTTTACGTCTTAATTATGATAAGACTAAATGCATTTGGATTGGTTCAAAACGATTTAGCACTGAAAAGGTGTGTAAAGAATATAATTTGAGTTGGACTAATGAACCATTTACAGTTTTAGGCATAACTTTTTCTTTACATCTCAAAGAAATAATTGATTTAAATTTTAGACACAAAATTGAGGAGATGAAGAAGCTAATTAGTTCATGGTCTAAAAGAAAATTAACAACTTTAGGTAGAATTACTGTTGTCAAAAGCATTCTGGTATCCAAGATTACTCATCTGTTTATTAGTCTCCCCAATCCAAGTAATAATATATTAAATGAGTTAGAAACATTGTTTTTCAACTATATCTGGGATTCGAAAACTGACAGAATATCTCGAAAATCAATTATTCAAGATTATCATAATGGAGGTTTAAGAATGATACATGTCAAAACATTTATTAAGAGTTTGAAATTAACTTTGATAAGAAGGTTGTTGTTATCTGATTCTGGTTGGAATAAATTACTTTTTGACATTATGCCTGACACTTTTAAACATTTTACTAAGTTTGGCTCCTCTTTTATGAAGAAGATGATATTTGAAACTAGTAATCTTTTTTTGGAAAGATGTTTTTACATCCTTAAATGAGTATATGAATGTTCAGCAAGATGAGTTTATATTGTCACCTTTATGGTATAATGATTTAATTAAGATTGGGAAAAAGTGTGTATTTTTTAAACAATGGTTCAATAAGGGAGTTAGATTAGTTGGTGATCTATTAGATGTAAATGGTAACATTTTAGATTATAAAGATTTTTGTAATAAATTTAGTTTTTATCCACCTTTCACACAATATTTTGGTATATGTAAAGCTTTAAAAGAAAATTGTATAAATTTCAATTTTCTTATTTTTAAAAGCAATCTACCATATTGTCACAAATTCATACTTACCCTGGTAAAATTGAAAAAAGGAACTAGAAATATTTACGATACTTTTGTCAAAACATTGTATAGTAAACCAGCTAGTGAGTTAAAATGGCAGCAGAAAATAGAGGATATTTCTGATGATTTTTGGAAAAGATGTAACATACTTATATTTAAATGCACAAAAGATATAAAACTCCGATGGTTTCAATTTCGTATTGTACATAGACTACTAAGTACCAATCAGTTTTTGAAAAAAATACATGTTGTTGAAAGTGATTTGTGTAGTTTTTGCCATGAAGCACCAGAAACTTTAATTCATATTTTTTATGAATGCAAGTGTGTTACATCTTTTTGGGAAAATTTTCAGTTGTGGATAAATGATACATTGCATTTAAATCTAAAACTTTCTGTTACAGAAGTTATTTTTGGATTTTTTTCCCAAAATAATGATATAGTAAATTTATGTATTATTCTTGCTAAATTTCATATATATAAACAAAAATTAAAAAACAGCATTCCATGCTTTGAAGGCATGAAAAAAGAAATGTTTTATTATAAAAAAATTGAAGAATATTTATATAAAATAAAATTTCAATATGGCAATTTTGCGCAGAAATGGGGTCTGTTACAAGAAATGGATATGTAATGTTTGAAAAGTGCCTTTAATTACATTATCGAAATATGTTTTTGTATGGGTGTGGGAATATAAGTATGGTTTTTATGTAAAAAAAAAAAAAATCTACAGTTTAGGACCAGCTAGATCCTGGTGTGCTTGTCTAGGGCGTCTCTGGTCTCATTTTGTAAAAAATTGATTATATGTATTTTTTTTTTTTTTTTGTTATGTCTTATCATGTTTGTCATATATATATATATATATATATATATATATATATATATATATATATATATATATATATATATATATATATATATATAAATGTATATGTTGTATTACTGTGAATAAACTTTAAAAAAAAAAAAAAATACAAGAAACAGTTAATGCAACATTTAAAAAATTGAATTCTCAGAATGAAAATATAGAAAATTTATCAGTAGAAATTCACAGAGCGGATGCTATAAAGCAGACCCTCGAAATTGTTTTGAGTGAGAATAGTGCTCAGTGCAAAGAAATTGACGAACTTAAATCAGTAAATAAGTTGCTTACAAACAAGGTTGATCTTCTGTCGAATTATGTGGTCAAATTAGAGCAGAAAATTGATCTGATACAAAATAAAGTTTTAGATATGACAGGCAGAAGCATGAGAGAAAATATTATCAAAGTGAATTTACAAGAGAAAAAGGGCGATAATTTGAGATCTGATATTTTAACTTCTTTCATAATGATTTTGGGGTTCCACCAAATAGAAAAATTAAAATAGACCGACTCCATCGAATAGGGAGATTTGGAGATTCAAAGGTCGAAACCTCGTTATATTGTGATCAAATGTCATGATTATGAAGATAGGGAATACATAATCGAACAGGAGAGGCACTTAAATCTAAGGAAACCGATATACGTATTCATCCCCAGTCCACAGAAGAAGTGAGAAATGAAAGAAAGCGTCTATATGACGTCAAAAACAAATACTCAAAAAAAGAAAAAGAAACAAAAATTGTCGGAGAAAAATTGGTTTCCAAAAGCTCCGGTGAAGTTTATCGCAAAAAATTTCTAGTCCCTAAATTGCAGGACATTCTGTACTACAAAATGAAATCGAGAGATAAAGCGTCAATTCACACAGGGGAGGACATAACGGACACTAGTAATCATTTTGAAGCCAGAGCGGTACGGGTTCAGTGTTACGCAGATGCCCGATATGCAGTGCGTCATATTCTAGAAAAGCCATGTTGCGAGGTGTACATATAATACTAAAGCTTACAGATTCACGGATAAAGATATAAAAACAACACGAAGAAGGCGATGACGACGGAAAAAGCTCAGTTGCACTAGAAATACTAAAGCAAATGCGAGATTGAAAACTTTTTTATACATTTATTCACATATTTTTTTTTAAAATTTTTTTTATATTTTTGTTGTTGTTGTTGTTGTTGTATTTTTAAATATTTTTTGGAGATATTAGAGGTATAGAGATGAAGATAGTATTATTAGTTATGTGCATCATCTTTTTCTTCACTCACAAAAACTTTTCAAATTTTATTTAAAAAAAAGAATATAATTATAATCCACTGATAGCATATATGAGGATCATATTCGAAATAATTTTCAAACATATCCATATAATTCCACGATATTTCTGTTTGGTTTCTTTTATAAAGGTCTGGTTTAATTGGTTTTATGCGTTAATGCGTTTATTTTTGTGGTGTTGTTTAAGTGTGTGTGTGTGTGGGGGGGGGGGGTAGTGATGTAAAAGTTTCCGTAAAGATAAAAAGTAAAAGTTATGGAACTGATACCTGGAAGCTGGTCAACAGTGAAGTTAAACCAATGAATAAGTAGTCATCTAGTCATCATATGATATAGTGTCATTGGAATAACTTATACCATGGTTTCCAGAAGTGGTTATATTCGTAATATCTACATTTTTAAATAAAATGTACTTTTATACTTCAAAATTTATACAGATGGTTTTTTGTAACTTGGTTCTTTTACTTTCTGTTCCAAGAATTTTGTTTTGTAGATATAATACTTTGTTCGTAATAGTAACCAGTTTTATAAATTTAGACTCTTTTATATCATTTATATCACCAAATAAAATTTTACTCTTAGTGAAACCAATAGTTTTGTTTGTTTTATTTCTAATTCACTGGGAAATATTGTCGCAAAGTTTTTCTACTTCACAGCAATCACAAAACAAATGAACCGTTTCTGGAAAGGAATTACAAAGAGTACATTTTTTTACTTCGTATAAGAAAGTATTAGTTGTTAGAATACCTTACAAGAGTTTATACTGGAACCACTGTAACTGTCTTTCCTTAGTACATTTGAAATTTAGTGTATAGATTTTCTCCCCATCATTCTCATTGAAACAGAATCATTCATGATTGAATTTATATTGTGCTACGGGTTTCTCATCCTTGAAAGTTAATAAATTATACATATCTTTACTTCCTTTTTTTGGCTTTTAGTATTGGATAATCTATCCTCTTTAATATACATTGGTTTGATTGGGAGTTAATAAATTGTTAACTATCTGTAATAATGATTCATACTCTAAAAAATTAGTTTTTACATTAAATTTCTTAACAAAAACCTCAAATTGAAAAAAGTCATTTTCTTCATTTAATAAATCAATTATTAAATGCATCCCTTTTTATAATATTCTTTACATATAAAAGGCTTTCTATCTTTTTTCAATTCAGGATCATACCATAGATTCACAATTATCAAATTCTCAACTTTATGTAAGGTTTTCTCATAAATTTTCGCCCAACTATTTAAAACATCTTTCCAAAACATTTTCCCGCTTTTAACGGCTATTTTTTCAGGTGAAAACTTCCAAAATTTGTTAATTCATCCAATTAAGTATTACACTGTGATTTAAATAACTTTAACCATTTTGATTGAGAAATGAACAATCTTCTTATCAAGTAGATTTTAAAGCTTCGATAAAACTTTCTAAATCTATTGATCTGATTCCCCAAAATTTATAAACTTTAATTAAAGTTTTTTTTTAATTTCTCAGTTTTGTTTTCCCACAGACATTCAAAAAAATTATTTAAATCACTAATAAACTGTTTCGATAGATTAGGTAATGAAATGAGCAAATAAGTTTTTTTTGGTAATATTAAAGTCTAACAACCGTGTTTCTTCCTAAAGCTGTTAGTTTCCTTTTCTTCCATTGTTTAATAGCAGAATGCATTTCAGTTAATTTTGTAACAAAATTTAAATTTGCAATTTCATCTAAATCTCCTGAGAACGTTACCTCCAAAATTTTGAACCGTCGTGATCCCCAATCTAATTTCCATTCATCATGATGAAAAAACTTCTTTCGAATACTTTTTTTGCCTATCCATACTGCTTTTGTTTTAGGGTTATTAACTTTGAGTCCTGATAGTCCTGCAAAGTAGTCTAACAGCTTCATTGTACCGAACAAGGATCCTGGAGACCCATCTAAGAGAAAAGATGTATCATCCGCATGTTGTGAAATAAGATATTCTTCACCATCTATTTCAATACCCTTTATATCATCTGCATTTTGTACTAAAATTGCTTGCTAGAATTACTGCACACAAAATAAATATATATGGAGAAAGATGGTCAACCTATCTGCAACCTCTTTGTAAATCGAAACTTTCAGACAGAATACCATTTTGTAAAACTGAAGCTATTGGCTTATATTGTAGAGTGTATTAACCAAAATTTTAATGAATTTCGGAAAATTAAATATATCTAACACTTGATCAATAAAAGTCCCAGACACAGAATCAAATGCTTTCTCAAAATCTATCATTAATAGGAGACAAGGAATATCTTTAATATCAGTGTATCACATGATATCATATATTAATCTTATGTTTTTATGTTTCACCAATAAACCTCCCCTTTACATACCCTGTCTGATCATTATTATTTAATTTATCTAAAACTCTTTTTAGCCTATTGGCAATACTACCTGCTGCTATTTTATAGATACAATTTAATAAGCTTATTGGTAGCCAGTTCTATAAAAAAGCTTTTGATTTTTATGGTTTTGGTATACAAGTTATAATGCCTAACTTTTGTGTAAAAGACATCTCTCAAACTTCCTATTTCTTGCAATACAATGGCCTAAGTCAATCAAAAAAAAAAGAAAGAAAAATTCGCCAGTAAATCCATCTGAACCTATCATAAAATCTGTTTGGGTTTCTTTTTTTTTTTGATTCTTTTTTAAAATACAAATGTTGATAGAAAACTTTGTTTCATTTAAAATTTCTGAAGTATTGGTTTTAATTTCACAATTGTCTTTTTTCGATTTTAGTTATTAATTTTGAATAAAAATTTCTTGATTCCATTGCACAAAAATATAGAGTTGGATTTTCTCCCTCTTCAACCTACTTTACTTTTGATCTAATAAAATCCCCTTCATTTTTTCTCTTCTTAACTGAATTTTACTCTTCTGATTTCTTTTGAAACCATATCTACATAATCCTTATCTTTTAATAATAAATAGTTCATTTTCCATAGTCCTTTGCCTCTATTTATTTCTTTATTTATTACAACTTTATTGAAACTACTAGAGACGAGTGATTTGAAATGTAACTTATGTCTATTTAAGTATTTTCTACTTTATCAATAAGATAACTTGACCGTGTTTGTTTGCATGGTGGTCTCTTTCACCATCTATATTGTTTTAAATCTGGATTAATTATCCGAAAAGGATTATATACATGTGTAAATCAAAAGCTTTTATTTTCAAAGAGAGTTTGTTTGGCTTTAGGGTTATTCTCATGTAAATAATTATATCTGTATAAGTTGAATTTATCACTTTCTACAGATTCAGAGTCTAAATATCTTCTTAAAATTTTGGGCTATCAGTATAAGGACCATAAATATTCACTAAAGCAATTTTTTCACCTTCTGTTATAAACTCTTTTATCAAATAATTTCCATTAATATCAGATTTTATTTTGTTTTTCCTTAAAATTCAAAGTTATTATTTAAGAGCACTGCAACTCCTCTTGAACTACTTGAAAAAGAGCTAAAAAAGAATTTACATCCCTATTGAGGTCTAATATAAATTTCTTTATCTACAGTGAAATGTGTATCTTGTAACCAGTATATATTAAAATTTTTATTTCTGATATAATGAAAGTCATCTTATCTCTTTTCCGGATCTCCAAGTCCTTGACAATTATATGACATAATTCTTATACATGACATCTTTCATTTTAATTTCACTCATGTTTGTACTCTTTTGATGCTCAAGACCTGATGACCAGAGAAAATAAAGTTAAAAAAAGTTCTCTACAGTAATGAAGCAAAAACCACGGAATATTTGTTCTAGATAAAATAATTCTCATCTTCCTGTCAAGAAACACTATTGGGCTCCATATAGACATCTACAAAAATGTTATGTAAATTTTGGAGCATTAATTATTTATATATATAAAACTCAACACAAAATAACCAATTTAATGATTCATTGGTTAAATTATGTTCACGATCAAACATCTTCACAAAGTATACGTACTTTAGTGTCACCATGACTGAAATTTAACATACTATTATATATATAAATATATATATACATGTATATATATATATATATATATATATATATATATATATATATATATATATATATATATATATATATATATATATATATATTTATATATAACAAATATACTTATTAGGTGAAGACTTCAAATTTTACTGCCATTTATATTTAAAATTAAGTTGTACTTTTTGTCTCAAACGAATCAAAGCATGTTACAAGAAATACTGTGAAAAACATATTTAATCCAGATCAATATCTCAATATAAAAGTACTTACTGAAACATCATATATATATGTCACAACTAGTGTTGTGTAAATGTGTGGGTTTGGATAAATGATTCGTGATGTTCAAATTATGCAAACTAAACACATACTACAAATGATTTAAATAACAAAATTTATTATAAAATATATATAAAAAAAATTAATAATAATAACAAAAACAATTATACATAAAAATAACAGTAATCGATGCTATGCATCCCAACTGTTCATTTCAAAGGAATATACACCACTGTCCATAGACACATGTACCTCACATGTCCATACATGTACATATCTCAAGATACCAAAGAAAAACACTGTTCATTACACAGCCGCAACGGGCCACCGTAGACATTTCAAACACCACTAATACATAACACACTGTTCATTACACAGCCGCAACGGGTCACCGTAGACTTCTTTCAAACACCACTAATACATAACACACTAATTATGTCTTCATGAAACTACGTAAATTTCGAAAAGAAATATCCTCCTTATATCTGAATAAAGATTATTATTATAAATCTTGTCCGATCCCTAATTTAGCTGGTCATTGCTGTCAGTCCATTCAAATTTCTCTTAAAACCTCAAACTTCTCCACACAGGAATTGTGATTTTACCACACAGGTACCACACAGGCATGAAATTTCTGAATCACATATGTACAAAATAATAACACCACACAGGTGCAAATGTTCCAACCACACAGGTTTAGTCTAAACCACACAGGTTTAAAATCATATCACCACACAGGTGCAAATAATAAACTTATAGCCACACAGGCAAAATTATTCACTAAAAAAAAATGTCCGACCATGCTCTCTTAAAAATACCATCCATCCAGGACTCTCTCAGCACATGGTCTGCTATCAACCCTCACACCACAGCATGGACAGGTAAAAATTAACCATATATGGTAACTGATTTGCATAATATGTTGCTCAACAATGACCAGCAGGCAATAGAACACACGTTTTTACAACTACCCTCACCTACATGTACCCAGATTAAATTTGCATAAACCCAAAGTGTGACAAAACCTCCCCCTTAAGTACAAAATTGAAATTTGAATATTTTGTCATACACACATAATATTAACCTTATTTTTAACAATACAAATGCAATTACTTATTGCAGAAATTTTTGTATAATTATGTTACATGTACCATAATACAAACCTACTGAACATGTCGACTGAGGAAATCTGCTCCCACATTGTCTGATCCTTTTATAGCCTCAATTCTGAAGTTATAAGACTGCAAATGAAGTGCCCAACGCATTAACCTACCATTTGAAACTTTTGCTTTCTGTAAATATACCAATGGTTGGTGATCCGTCTGCAAAATGAAAGTTCTACCATATAAATATACCTGAAATCTCTGAAGTGCCCAAATAATGGCTAAACACTCCTTCTCTATGACTGAATATACCCGTTCTGCAACATTTAATTTGCGGCTAGCATAAGCGACTGGATATAACTTACCATTATGATCTTGTAGTAAAACACCTCCTAAGCCATACTCTGAAGCATCTGTACGTAATACCAACTGTTTATTAAAATCTACTAACCTCAAAATTGGTGAATACATAAGCATCTTTTTAAGATTCTGGAATGCATTTTCATGCTCTGTACTCCACTCAAACCTATTTGGAACTCCTTTTTTGGTTAGATCAGTTAGAGGTGCAGCCACAGCAGCAAAATTTGGTATAAACTTCCTATAAAATCCAATGAATCCTAGAAATGATCTTATTTGTTTTTTTGTTTCAGGACGCGGTGTATCACTTATCGCTTTCAGTTTGTCCTCATTTGGTCTGATGAAACCACCTCCTACAGTGTGTCCTAAGAAATCCAAATTCTGATATCCAACTTTACACTTTGATGGTTTTGCTGTTAAATTCATAGATCTCAGTCTCCTCAACAACTCCTTAATCTCCATAAGATGATCCTCCCAGCTGCTAGTATGTACCAAAATATCATCAACAAAGCTGTCAGTATGAACCATATCTCTCAAAATCAATCTCATCATACGGTTGAAAGTAGCTGCAGAATTTATCATACCAAATGCCATTACCTTGAAACGATATAAGCCATCAGGCGTAACAAACGACGTTAGATCTTTGTCCTGATCCCGCATTGGAATCTGCCAATATCCTTTACATAGATCTATTTTCGTGAAGTAGCAACCTTGACCAATCTTTGCAAAAATCTCCTCTGGATCTGGCATAGGTTCCGCATCAAAAACTGTAACTTTGTTTAAATTTCTGAAATCCAAGCATAGACGATTAGATCCATCAGGCTTCTTTACTATTACTATAGAACTTGCATATGATGACTCAGATGGTTCAATAATGTCCATTTGTAACATCTGCTTGATCTCATTTCTGACTACATCTCTCAGTGCATAAGGGACCTGATATGTTTTATTTCTAATAGGATCTTCTGTTGTCAAATTAATCTCATGTTGTATCAAATCAGTTCGTCCCGGCAAATCTGACAATACATCACTGAACTCGTTTAACAGCTTTCTGACCTCCTGCTTCTGCTCTGTTGACAAACCATCATTAACTTTAACATCATCTATTGTCTCTGTTGCTCTAAGTGGAACTATGTTTAACAACGGATCATTGTCTGACAATGTCTCGTCATCAGCTTCAGAGTTAATAATGACACAACTGACTACATCTGGGACAATTGACCTGGTTTGACCTCTTTCTATGTACTTTTTAAGAAGATTAGCATGGAAAGTTCTAATTTTACCATTTTTGTCAATACGATAATCTGCTATACCCACTCTTCCTGTCACAGTGTATGGCCCTTTCCATTGCATGAGTAGTTTATTCCTGTCTGTTGGCAGTAACAACAAAACTTTGTCACCAATCTTAAATGACTTACGTTTGGTTCTATAGTCAAAGTACTTCTTGTAACGTGTACTAGATTTCACTAGTTCTCTCTTAGCTAGTTCACATGTGTCTGTCAACTTATCCTTCAGATCTAAGACATACTGATAAGTACTTTTAACATCTGGTTCACTATCTTCATTAGTCCATAACTCACGCAATATTGCCATCGGCCCTCTGACTGTCCGTCCATAAACTAACTCGAATGGGGAAAATCCAAGGCTTTCCTGCGGGACCTCCCTATATGCAAATAATAATGATGGTATGTATCTATCCCAGTCTTTTGGTCGTTCAGTACTCATCTTTCGTAACATGTTTTTGAGTGTTCCATTGAACTTTTCTACTAAACCATTACATGCTGGATGATATGGTGTTGTTGTAAGCTGATTAATGGACAATAATCTACCAACTGCCTTCATAACGTTTGAGGTAAACTGAGTACCCATATCTGACAATATCTCTTTGGAACACCAATCCTAGTAAACATTTCGACTAAAGCTTCAGCTACCCTTTCAGTTTCTATCCCCTTCAACTGCAATTGCCTCCGGGTACCGTGTACTGTAATCAACTAACGTTAATATATACCTGTTCCCTTTCTCTGTTGCTGGAAATATGGGACCAACCAAATCAACTGCAACACGTTCAAATGGTGTGTCAATTAATGGCATACGACCCAATGGAACTTTAGTTATCTTACCTTTTGGAAAAGTCTTCTGGCATATGTCACAGGATCTACAATACCGTGTCACATGAGACTGAATACCTGGCCAATAAAAATTAGATAATATTCTGTCTGTAGTTTTTCGTACTCCTAAATGACCTGCCATGATACCGTCATGAGCTAACTTTAATACAACTTCTCTGTACTGTTTAGGAACTATCAATTGGTGAAATACTTTATTATAATCCACTTTAGGTGACTGAAAACAACGGTATAACAAACCTTTCTTCACGATGAACCATGACACATTGCTACTCCCTGTGATTTTTCTCTTACCTGATTTGGCTAACTCTCTATACTTTGCTAAAGTATCATCTTCTTGTTGTACTTTCTTGATATCATCTACACTAATACTGACATCTATTGGACCTACTACTTTCATACCTTTAAATTCTGTACTTTTCTTTTTCTGACTTCGTGTTTCTACAGCTTGACACTCATGATCAACTACTTTACATTCTGTTAATTCTGATACACTTACCTTGTTGTCATCTAATATTACACCTGTATTGTTTACCTCCCAGTTTGGATCTATATCCTCAATATTTCTAACACCTGTAATATTTCCAATTATTAAGTCATACACTGGATTATCTACACAAAGTGCCACTATATTACCTGCATAAAAAGGTGTATTAATATTTATGCTGGCTTCCTTGAACGTTCTAACTGTACCATCTATTAGTACACATCTTTGTCTGTTACCTGTTAGCTGACTTTCTTGTATTAAACTAGATTTTACAACCACACCACTGCAACCAGTATCTCTTAGCACTTTCACCTTAGACCCATCTATATATCCTGTTACTACTGGCATGTTACTACAATTTTTACAAACACTTCCAATTATAGGTAAAATATGTCCACATTGTAACTTAACTTGACAATCTTGAATACAGCATGATTTTAACTGATCTGATACTAAACATGCTGAACTAACTTGTGCTTCTGTGTTATGATTACCACCAGAGTTATCATATGGAATACCATAGCCCCTACCACGACCTCTACCTATATTACTACCTTGACCTTGACCTGAATAACCTCTACCTTGACCTGCTTGATAGTTCAGCTGCTCTAACATACCGGCAGTATTATAATTTCTCCCTCTAGGCACTGACCTATTTGTACTTAAACAATCTCTGGCAACATGACCAATATTGCCACACTTATAACACCTTCTGTCACTCCTACTTTTGTCTAAAACCACTCTGCCTGCTAACTCTCTATTTGACTGAACTGACCCACTAGCATTTTGAGAAACATTACCATTTTGTTTAGGGGTAAACATTTTGTCAGAGATAAATGACGTAACACCATGTGCCTCTATGTACTGTTCAGCTAATTCTGACATGTCCTCCTTATTTTTAGGCTTTCTCTCCTTCAAAAACATACTGAGTGATTTACCCGCACTACATATGAACTGTTCTCTCAATAACAAATCAACTAAACCATTAAAGGTATGGGGAATCTTAGATAAATCCATCCATCTAGTCAGATAATTCTCAAGACGTGCAATAAATTGTGATGGACTCTCACCATGTTCGGGCTTACTAGATCTAAACTTATTTCTAAAGCCTTCTTCGGTTAACTGAAACCGTTTAAGAAGAGCCACCTTAACTATTTTATAATCTTGTGCATCTGCAGGTGGTAGACGTGAATATACATCAAGAGATTTATGCTGCAACAAAGCACTAAGATTATTTGCCCATGTATTTTCTGGCCACTTAGCATTTTTAGCAAACCTCTCAAACCGTAACAAATATGCGTCTATATTATCTCTCTGGTCATTAAACATTGGTAATTTAGGAAGCTTAGCGCCTATGTGATGACCATGACTCTCACTTATACTCATACTAGTTTCTAGCGCACTATGTGAAGTATCAATCTTAGCTTTCTCTAACTCAATCTCCTTATCTAAAATACTTAATTTATGTATTGCCTCTTTCTCAGCCCTCTCTGACTCTTTCTCTAATAAAATGATTTGATTTTGTTGCTGTAATTTCTTTGCCTCTCTCTCCGCATTCCTCTCATCTCTTTCCAACTGTTCTATCTCTCTCTGTCTAAAATATTTTTCCTTGTTTGAAACATATTCTACTAAACGATCACCAGTTAAACCTAACTTTGACCCCTCTTCAATAAACTTACTGGCATCCATTTCAAACAATACAATGTTATATAAAGTTAACAACAATTAATACAATCAAAATCATGAAATATGTCATAATCACATAAAATTCAATCAAAATATTAGCTCACATAATCTGAATTCACTATAATCATTAAAATTTTATCCGATCCCGGACGAGCCCCCAAAATGTCACAACTAGTGTTGTGTAAATGTGTGGGTTTGGATAAATGATTCGTGATGTTCAAATTATGCAAACTAAACACATAATACAAATGATTTAAATTACAAAATTTATTATAAAATATATATAAAAAAATTAATAATAATAACAAAAACAATTATACATAAAAATAACAGTAATCGATGCTATGCATCCCAACTGTTCATTTCAAAGGAATACACCACTGTCCATAGACACATGTACCTCACATGTCCATACATGTACATATCTCAAGATACCAAAGAAAAACACTGTTCATTACACAGCCGCAACGGGCCACCGTAGACTATTTCAAACACCACTAATACATAACACACTGTTCATTACACAGCCGCAACGGGTCACCGTAGACTTCTTTCAAACACCACTAATACATAACACACTAATTATGTCTTCATGAAACTACGTAAATTTCGAAAAGAAATATCCTCCTTATATCTGAATAAAGATTATTATTATAAATCTTGTCCGATCCCTAATTTAGCTGGTCATTGCTGTCAGTCCATTCAAATTTCTCTTAAAACCTCAAACTTCTCCACACAGGAATTGTGATTTTACCACACAGGTACCACCCAGCATGAAATTTCTGAATCACACATGTACAAAATAATAACACCACACAGGTGCAAATGTTCCAACCACACAGGTTTAGTCTAAACCACACAGGTTTAAAACCATATCACCACACAGGTGCAAATGTTCCAACCACACAGGTTTAGTCTAAACCACACAGGTTTAAAACCATATCACCACACAGGTGCAAATAATAAACTTATAGCCACACAGGCAAAATTATTCACTAAAAAAAAATGTCCGACCATGCTCTCTTAAAAATACCATTCATCCAGGACTCTCTCAGCATATGGTCTGCTATCAACCCTCACACCACAGCATGGACAGGTAAAAATTAACCATATATGGTAACTGATTTGCATAATATGTTGCTCAACAATGACCAGCAGGCAATAGAACACACGTTTTTACAACTACCCTCACCTACATGTACCCAGATTAAATTTGCATAAACCCAAAGTGTGACAATATATTAAATATGAAGTATAACATGGTGTATCACCATATGTCATAGTATACTGTGAAATTTCATAACATTCCTCGAGTAAGGGAGATAACCCTCGAACAATCTGATATAACCTTAATTTTTTGGCAATATTTTAAATATATATGTATATATTCAATAGTTGTGAAGCATATTCTTTAGACTGCAAAGTAAAAACATAACCACTGCAATGAACCTGTAAATTACTCATCCAACACCTAGTTGATATACAATATATGGCATATAATATATCGATTCAGTATATTTATTATTTCAAATGAGTTAACCTTAAGATAAAGATGTCAATTACTGAAATATTCTGTAAACTTGAGTCAGTTATCGTGACTAGTTTCATGTATATGCTTCTACTATATAAGTAATTTAATTTCAGTTGTGATAATGAGATTGCAATAAACTCAATGTGTTTTTGCAACTTTTACATTGCAAATTGCCTAAAGGGTATTAAAATTTTCTGAAGAAAAAAATAAGAATATGAGAATTATACTTATATTTGCAAAACATGTTTGTTTGTTATTGTTTTACATTCATATTACTTATATTTCATTAAGATTCTAACCTACTATGCAAATTCTGTTATTAAAAACCTACAATCAACTGAAGAAATGGAGTGAATGTTATCATTGTTTACATGACTGTAAATATGTATAATGTATAATTGTGTCTATTATCAAATATATTATGAATTAAGATGAAATCTTGTCCACATATATCCACTCTTTTCTTTAAATTCCAAATATATGTCTAATTCTACACTCTATAGTTCTTGTGTCATTTGTCTTTTTACTAAAAGAAGTTTATTTCGCGAAACACGCGGCAAGTCTGTTATCACTTTCATATTTTTTACTTTAAGCCTTTTTGTCATTAAAAGAACCAGATCCCTATCTTGGAGTTTTACAAACTTTACAATTACTGCTGGGGGACTATTAAACTGACCTTTTCGTGGGTGGATATATGCATTGGCAATAAACATGTTTTTTACTTGCCTCTCATCTAACAATAAATGTTCATGAAAGAACTGATCCAATGTCTCATATATTTCTTTACCTTTTTCCATCAGTAAAACATCAAAAATCCAATTGTACTTGCGGGATCGATGCTCTTGATATAATCTATCATCTTCTATCGTCTGCAGTCATTCTGTATCTTATTCTTACGGGTTCTCAAATCACTCTGAAAATCGTTCCTCATTAGTGACACTCGGGGCCAAAAAGTTTGATAGATTAAAAAACATACACCAGCGAAGTAATGTTTTGCACGAGGGAACAGAACCTTAATTTCAAATAAATTTCAAAAATTAAGACGACTGAAAATTTTGCTAAATGATATATTTTCTGACAGCACAAAGTACTGCCTACTGAGTTATGGATACCCTCGGGGAGATTTACTCCACCAGCAGCGGTACCCGTTCAGGGGTAGGAAATATGTAACAAATACCTGCTAAATTTTGATGTGCCAGATGTGCACATTTCGGAAATTCATTCCTCATCAGTTACACTAGCGGCCAAAAAATTTGATAGATTAAAAAACACACGCCAAACAGTTAAAAAAAAATGAATCTAAAGTTCCAAAAATATGTGAACCAAAATCCAGCTAAGTAATGTTTTGCACGAGCAAATTTAAGCTTATTTAAAGTTCATAATTTTATAACTCGATCGACTATTTAAAACATTATATATGTACATTTGACTAGATATCTTGTGTTATTTCTTAAGATATGTTTTTACTTTTTGTTCAACTAATTGAATGGTGTCAAAACGGGAATATTCATAATTATATAAAACTTCTAGGTTGATGAATGACAACGTTATGTCAATTCCAGCTCGGTGTTGACCTGACTGTGATTGTGTTTTTCTGTTAGCTTACTGAAGGTATATGGTGTTTCTTCGGTAAATCCGTTTTCTGAAAATTGACTACCTCGATACAAGTTAAAAAAACCTTGACTACGGCGTAAATCTCTATTTCTTAACAACCACCGCTCCTTAAGCGGAAGACCATGAGTTAGAACCCCGACCGGGTCTGACTCAAGACTTGAAAGTGGGTAGGGACGGTTCTATCGGATGGGAACTTAAAATAAACGAGGTCCTGTGTCACGGTAGACGTGACACAATAAAAAGAACCTTGCTGTATAATATCATCAACGCAACGCACAGGCAACATTTCTGCACTCTCGTCAATAGCTGATGACGCCTCGGGACGGACGTTAAATACCATTACTACACACCACTCTATTTCATCACACTACCTTATGGTTCGGTGCTTCGCTTGTATCAGTGAAATGTGCTCAGAGATACAACTGAATACATGAGCATGTATATTAGTTTTCATTTTCACATACACATAAGGTATAAAGCAAACACTGACGCACGGGAAAACATGCTAAATCTTACAAACTTTAACCAGAGAAGTAAAGCTGGTAAAATCCGAAAGGTCTGGACTCTTTTGGGGAAATGCTCATTCAGCAAATATAAATTTTTTTTTAAAAAAAAATTAATCATGATATTCCACTAGAACAAAGAACAAATAGTCTCCTTGTAGCTACAATATTCTTGACTTTTAACACGTTTTGACCTAAAAAAGTGAGAATTAAAAAAGACTGAACATTAGAATTTTATTTAATATAAGGATAATCCATAAAACCAATGGATGAATGAACTTTTGAAACAAAATCTTTGATGTCTAACTCCTCATTGAGCAGTTACAAACAAGACTTCTATACTTCTGTTTTAGAATTTTTATTATAAGATTTTTGGTTTGTTCTCTGCATTTCTTACTTTTTTGCTTCTCTCTCTATATTTGGCTTTAATTTGGCATTCAATTCCATTTGTTTTTTCTGAACTTCAAGGCGTTTGTGATTAAAAATTTCATTGCAAGTGAGTATGACTATGGGAAGTTAAACGTTTGAAGCTTGTGTTACTTTTTTGTCTACGACACCTTATGAGAAAACATTGCTTATTTCATCAGTCTGAGATGGAGAAATGGAATGTGTATTTAACACATCTGTAGTCGATGTTTCACGACCTATAATGAAACCCATAACTGGTAGTTGAATATTTATTACCGCTGTCCCATCTTCACTACAGTTGATCTCTCCCGACACGTTAGCTTCAAGTAACTGATCTACTGTAATCTTCTCATCGTTATTAGTCCTGACGTTATTCGAAATCTTGTTCACTGTGTCATCGGCGGCGCATTTGGATTCCGATTCATGACTTATATCGCCGGTAGTAGTGTTTATTTAACAGTATCGAACGGTGCTGATGTTGCAAACACCCGAGTTGGAACTGCTCTTGAATCAGTGGGAAATCTTCCACATTTTTTTAATCCACTAATGAAATTTGAAAGATTAAAATCTAAATCATGTGCTTTACGGATTCCCATTTTGAAACCATGTTGTTTGGACCTTCTGCATAAACTCCGTGCATACCCTATTATACTCTCTTGATAGTGGCTCGAAGACAGATTTGTCAAAAGGACATAACCACTGAGTGGTATGTGGCGGAAACGTAAATAAATTGAAATCATTTTCTCTCACAGCATATATGAGCCCAAGAGTCTCATGAAACGAATGAGAGTCCATAACGGTAATCTAAGGACGTGCTTTACCACAATGTTGTAGAGAAATGCTCTTTAAACCATATTTTCCCGAGAGTATTTTCCATCCAAGCTTTTTCTTGGCATGTGTACTTGGTTCCAGGAATACCTCCAGCAGTGTTATATGCGTTTACACTTTTGTACGTTTTTCCCTTAACTATTACCATCGGTGGTATCTCCCTCCCCGCAGCATTTATGCATGCCAGCACTGAGACATTATCTCTATTATTTCCTACTCTGCCAGGAATGTTTTTGATACCCTTTCCCGCTATAACTTTTGCTGGAAAGTGTAGCAGTGGAACACTTGTTTCATCAAATTTCTATATCAGGGCAGGCGAATTGGTCAAGCTTAAACTAGATAGTGTTGATCTTACATCACTGAAATAATTTTCTGTTACCGTCGGATTTAGCATTTTGGCGCGAACTGTTGAGAGTGCTGTTGGAGATTTTATACTTAGATCAGGATGTTTTTTAATAAATCCTGTCAGCCAATCTTTTCCATTCTTAAAAGGAGTTTCATGTACATTTTTTCGACATAGTCTAGCAACTTTGACCGCTAACATGCGCCTTATTTCCCAAACCCTTGTATCGCTCAACCTCTGCTGTAAGAACTGTAGGTCGACCCGGTTATGCAGTATCCTCTATTTTCCCGCTTATTCTATTTTGAATAGTCATGACCAGGACAACGTATTTTCCAGAGGACTTATGAAATGAAAAGCCACAGTGACTCTACCTAACAACATTTAGAGCAAACAGAAGTTCTTGCTGGGTATATTATTGCTTTTTCTCTTGCTTTTTACCCATTTTAACTGTAAAAAAATATAAGTTTATTCAAGACTTATTTTATTTAAAACATTATTTTTTTACAATCTTACATAAATAGCTTTTTTATAACAAAAGAAGCAACATCGATAATAAAATAGTCAAAGCCATTAAAACAATTGAAAAAATATCGTATCCAGTAGCAAGCATTTCTTCCTAATTCTTCATCTAACGTAAGGTTTATCAAGTGACATATTAACATTTGCTGCTGAAAGTCAAATTCAGGTTCAGAGTTAACTAATTTTCTAAGTTCTCTGTGCAAAAATTCACGTTCTGAACAACTTCTGCCGATAATTTCTCTCTGTCTTAGTTTTATCAAAAGAGACATATTATCTAAGTTTTAGATTTAAAGACCTTAAACCAATGAAAAACCAAAAAAAAAAAAAAAAACAACATTATAGCAGTATTTTTTGTTTAAGGAATTTTGAACATAGCACTTGCAAAGTTTACGAAATAACCCTAACGTACATTTTCTCAAAATATTATATGGCGGCTAAATTTGTACAGTTTTAAATGAAAAATAAATACGAAAAAAGTTCTCGATATGTATTTTATTATCGCATTGAAATTCGTTTTAGAATTAATTAAATGCAGTTTCATATATTTAACAAACAGCAACAGGTATTGTCATAAAATAAAGTTATTTTACTCAGTAGTACATAAAACAATCTTTCACGGGTCCTCAGCCAGTTTGTAGGTTAAATTTTCCCGGCAGCACAATTTTGGACCAATCAGCATCAACCACGTGTTGAGAGGATGTTGCAACACCAAAAATATAGACAGGGAATTCCAGAAATATCACGAAATGAAAAGATGATTTGTTAAGCTAATTACAAGATTTTAAACGAAAAAATAGCATTTTATTTCAGTGTACGAAATTAGCCGACAGGACGACAATACCCGGATGGTCTACGGTTGTGAGTAAGTGTCACGCGCTTCCGCCATTACGTGATTCGGATTGAATCTCAAGGACAGAAAGGACGTTTGCAGTTTGAATAGCTACTTTGGTGAGTTACAGTTATTTCTATTCAACCTACTGTCATTTTAAAGCATATTTCTTTGATATAACGCGGATTGAAAGACATTAACAACCTAGTTTCCACAAGATTCAGCAGTAACCAATCAACCAGGATTTTCTCCAGAAGTTTCTAATCCACACAGGTTTACATTTCAATTAACATAGCTTGTTAACATCCAAAGTGCATGTAGTGCTTTGATTGTTGTTAATTTTAATTAAATTGATGTGGTTTGGAGACGTTCTGGAATTGAAGACTTCGGTTTCTTTATCAGCGTAATATTCAAATTGTTCGAATTGTGGAATTTGTCAGTGATTCGCCATGTTTTCATCAACAAGACATTTATGTTATAAGTTATCAATTAACTTCCTTGTTAGATCACATGGTTCGATAATCTCATAAAGGTGTATATAAGTATTATTTGTATGAGTTTACAAATAATCCGACCGAAACATAATATTGCTATCAATATAGATATATTTTATGAGGGGTTACCTTTGGGGAAATCGAAAACAATTCATGTCAAAAAAAAGATTTCGATATAGATTCGCGAAAAAAATGCCACGAAATTGAAATGATTTACAGAATGTATATATTTTGTTATATTTTACTGATTTTTCAATAACCATCTTCGGGTTGATAACAAACGAATCATTTAACAAACGATTTTATAAGTCTTTTGTTTTTGATCAATTCATGAAAACTAATTATATTTGAATGATTTAAAAATTTCTTTAACCAAATACCTTACATGCAGTATCAAATATATAACAAATACCTGCTAAATTTCGATGTGCCAGATGTGCACATTTCGGAAAATCATTCCTCATCAGTGACACTAGGGGCCGAAAAAGTTGATAGATTAAAAAACATACGCCAAACAGTTGCAAATTAATAAATCTAAAGTTCCAAAAATATGTGAATCAAAATCCAGCTAAGGAATGTTTTGCAGGAGGGAACAGACCTTAGTTTTAAATAAATTTCAATAAATTAAGACGACTGAAAATTTTGCTAAATGGTATATTCTCTGACAGCACAAAGTACTGCCTACTGAGTTATGGATACCCTCGGGGAGATTTACTCCACCAGCAGCGGTACCCGCTCAGGGGTAGTAAATATATAACAAATACCTGCTAAATTTCGATGTGCCAGATGTGCACATTTCGGAAAATCATTCCTCATCAGTGACACTAGGGGCCGAAAAAGTTCATAGATTAAAAAACATACGCCAAACAGTTGCAAATTAATGAATCTAAAGTTCCAAAAATATGTGAATCAAAATCCAGCTAAGGAATGTTTTGCAGGAGGGAACAGACCTTAGTTTTAAATAAATTTCAAAAAATTAAGACGACTGAAAATTTTGCTAAATGGTATATTTTCTGACAGCACAAAGTACTGCCTACTGAGTTATGGATACCCTCGGGGAGATTTACTCCACCAGCAGCGGTACCCGCTCAGGGGTAGTAAATATATAACAAATACCTGCTAAATTTCGATGTGCCAGATGTGCACATTTCGGAAAATCATTCCTCATCAGTGACACTTGGGGCCGAAAAAGTTCATAGATTAAAAAACATACGCCAAACAGTTGCAAATTAATGAATCTAAAGTTCCAAAAATATGTGAATCAAAATCCAGCTAAGGAATGTTTTGCAGGAGGGAACAGACCTTAGTTTTAAACAAATTTCAAAAAATTAAGACGACTGAAAATTTTGCTAAATGGTATATTTTCTGACAGCACAAAGTACTGCCTACTGAGTTATGGATACCCTCGGGGAGATTTACTCCACCAGCAGCGGTACCCGCTCAGGGGTAGTAAATATATAACAAATACCTGCTAAATTTCGATGTGCCAGATGTGCACATTTCGGAAAATCATTCCTCATCAGTGACACTAGGGGCCGAAAAAGTTCATAGATTAAAAAACATACGCCAAACAGTTGCAAATTAATGAATCTAAAGTTCCAAAAATATGTGAATCAAAATCCAGCTAAGGAATGTTTTGCAGGAGGGAACAGACCTTAGTTTTAAATAAATTTCAAAAAATTAAGACGACTGAAAATTTTGCTAAATGGTATATTTTCTGACAGCACAAAGTACTGCCTACTGAGTTATGGATACCCTCGGGGAGATTTACTCCACCAGCAGCGGTACCCGCTCAGGGGTAGTAAATATATAACAAATACCTGCTAAATTTCGATGTGCCAGATGTGCACTTTGAAAATAGAATTACTTATTCTCCAAATTTATTCGCATCACTTATAAAGATCACATGTTTACATTTACTAACATGTTTCGATTTATGAAATTATTCTGTATGACAGATAACTATAAAGAACTTACTGAATGCTGGTAATAATACAGGTAGAAAAGAAATAAAAAACGAAAAAAAGAATGTTAAGAAAAGATTGAACATGGTCCTATAATCGCTGTACTTTCACAAGCAATAACCATAAAGCACTAACGTACATTATTCAGTATCAATATAATAACAACGACAGATATAGGACCTTAATGTAATACTATATTAATGCTGGGTACTAGCTTTGACTTCCCCAGAGAATAATTAAACAAAAATAACCTTCACATGATGAAAATTTATCTTTAAGGATCCTAAAAGCCTCCTTAAAGCTGCCTTAAATGTCTCTTTAAGGGCCTTTAAGAGGGCTTTGAGGATCCTTAAATATGTTTTTAAAGAGTCTTTAAGGATCTTAAAGGAAACATTTATATTTTTTCCTTTTTTTTTAAAAAAAAAAGAAATGAAATGATATTTTATCATTATCTTTTTTAGAATTTTATTTGAAAAAACTATTGCATTTATTAATTTTGAAAAAATAAAGTGATAATAAATTAATTTTCTTTATATAATTTTTAATCTCAAGTTTTTAATTTTATTTTTAATGTATTTATTACATTCTTTAGTCAAATTGGATGCTTATTAATTAAATAGAAATTACAAGAAGTTTTATAATTAAAATTTTCACTTGTTATCCGCTCTCTCTGGTAATCGAACCCTGGTCCCTCAATTTAGGAGTCCTTCACCTTACCTATGTAGCTATGGAAGAGATGATACTGATGATCACGTCACTGAAAGAAAGCAAGTTGGGCATTTTTCATTTATTTGTGAAAAATTTTCTTATATTTCTTTTAAAATATCTCTTACAACAAAAGGATCAAATTAATTTTATTTATTTATTTTTTATAAAAATTTCATATATAATTTGCTGCAGACATAGAATTTTAATTGCATTAGATAAAATATGTGTTGATAAGAATGCATTCCAAAATTCACCTGTAATATACTAGTATCTCTTACATCAATCAGCAAGATAGTGTTTGATGATCAAGTGTATTAATCACTTAATTAATCAATGTTGATGACATCTGTTCTTTCTAACTCCTTTTACTTGAAAATTATTATTATTTATATGTAATAATTAGAGATGTAATTGATACAGAGGAAGCAGTATGTTAACTATACAAACAGATTTTTAATTAAATAATTGGCCATAATGTCCAAAATAAATAAATAAATAAATAAAATAAAATAATTAATTATTTGAATAAATAAATAAATAAATATGTTTTTCTGGGTCTATTTTGCAACCAAAAAAATTAACAGTATGTGTGTGTGGTTGGATTACATATTTAAGGATCCTTAAAGATCCTTAAAGGAGGGGATTGGTCTTGTGAAGAGTACCACGATTAAAACGAAGAACGAAACTAAAAGCTAAGCGTGGTCACTTGTTAAGTGGTCTCAGTACAATAAAATATTTAATTTTGATATTTTGTCAATTTTTAGGTAGGTCTAAATTATTTACTGAATTATCATGAGCTATAGCTAGTATTACTTTAAAAAAGTTTAAGAAATAGTTATAACTGTTATTTAAGGATATATTATCAACTAACACTAAAATATACGTTATGTTTTATTATGTAAGGAAGCATATTTGTATGTATGAATTTGTTACACTTTACTGATTTTCAAAAACCATCTTCGGGTTGATAACAAAGGAATTATTTATCAAACGATTCTGTATGTCTTTTGTTTTAAATCAATTCATGAAAATTAATTATTTGAATGATCAAAAAATTTCTTTAACCAAATAACTTACATGTAGTTTCAAAATCACTTTAGAAATAGAATTTCTTATTCTTGAAAATTATATTCATGTACGCATCACGTATAAAGACCACATGTTTTCTTATACTAACATGTTTTGATTTTTGAAATTTATCTCCATGACAGATTACTATAAAGATACTGAATGCTGGTAATAATACGGGTCGGAAAGATAAATAAAAGAATTCAAATACATTTGAAATATATTTAAAATTTTAAATATTTTAAATTGTTTTATATTTGTTATTTTTTTTTTATTTTGAAAGGAACATATCAAGACAAAAAATATAAATGTTTAACAATATAAATTACATAATTATAACAATATCAAGTGATTATACATATCATGAAAAAATTATCAATGTAATGACAATATATATATATAGTGCCCTTGGTTGAGGGAAATAAAGACAATTGTCTCCCAGAGGAGAGTCTCCCAGAGGAGACATGATCTCACGAGGCGACAGGCACTATTTACTTTATCATTTGTTAAATATTTATACCGAACAAAAAGCGATTTCTTTTACCTTTTATTCCGACATAGCATGTTTAAAATGCGTAAAATTGCAACTGGAAAAGAACTGTATAAGTTACTGGTCTATAAATTACGTAATCTTAAGTAGGATTACACGGTAGTTTCCGTGATGAACATTCGTAAGTTTGCGTGTCTAGCGGTGAACATTAAAATATCCCATGACAATGTTGAACGCTGCTTCAAACATTGTGAATTGTTTCATACCACGTGATTAGAAATTGACCAAAAATAGTTTAAGACTTTTCCGTGAGATATGATAATGTTAATTACATAATCATAACAGTATTAGGCTGTTGTACAAATATAATAATATAAGTATTAAATTGCAGAGTAGTGAAAACTTTTTCAGTTCTTAATACTTGAAAGACAAAATATTGTTTTAAATTCCTTTAAATAAATAAATAAATGAGGCAAACTCCCGCTCCATATCTCAAATAAACACTCCCAAAATTATTCAAATATTTTTAAATTCTCCCATAGTATGTTTACACATTGACATTACCAAAAAAGATATAATATATTTTCTGTAGCCAAATGTTTTTGTTTTTATTTGTTTTTTATTAAAACCGCGTGCATAGCACGAGCACCTTTGCTTTATATAATATTTTTAAATAAAATGGTATAAAATGACTTTCTGTTATTATATATGTTGGTTTTATATCTACCTTTTTGAAATAATGTTTTATTGCATTGATGACGTTTTGATATTCCAAGAAGTTTGAATAAACATTATTCTTTTATAATTACTTCTTCGTATTTACAGTCAAGTTGAATTTTAGCCATTTGATCATTAATGAATTTTTTTTAGCGTAACCTAGTTTTTATAAACTACTTTTTCATTATTATTTTTAACCTCTGTCCCGATAACTTTGAATTATACTTTCCCCTTTTAAAATATCATTTTTGAATTCCAAACAAAATAAAAAATATAGAATTAAATGTACTTAAATTAGTTTATTAACATTGGATTTGGTAGTGCGATGAATAAATGTTTTAATTTTGATATAACTAGAGATTTCGATATAGCAATTTTTCCGATGGACGTGACACTTCTCAATTTCCAAATTTGAAAAAAATGTTTCTATTTCTAAAACTTTTGATCGAACTTAATTCTTTACAAGGTTAAATCATTTAACTTTGCAATTTTAAGCGGTGATTAAAAGTTTCCCCTGAAAATATTTTACACCCAATCCATACTGCATTGCATTTATTGATATTCAAATTCCGATATGTTTGCGAAAAATTTAAATGTTTAAGGCGTCGTTTATAGATTGAAAAGACCCATCATTTAAAAGTGGTGTGTCATCAGCAAATTGTGAAATTTTATATTCTTCATTATGTATTACTTTACCTTTAATATCCATATTGATCTTCATCATAATATTTAATATCTCGGAACAAATGAGGAATAAGTATCTTGAAACGGGGGTCCCCTTGTCTTACACTCTACCGACAAGAAAAAAATCAGAGAGTTTATTGTTTTGCGATACTGCTGTTATGAAAAACTTTATGCAATTGTATATTGAGTCTCTAAAATTGAAAAATTTAAGAACTTCAAAAAAAAAATAAATTCCATGATACTGATTTATATGCCTTTTGGAAATCAATTAAATATAACATGCCAGGTATATTGTCTCATTTTCAAAATATGGTCTTATGTTTTTACGTGTAAATTGTACACGTGATCAGCGATTAATTTTGAATATTTTAATGATGTTTTACTCAGTGTAAAGTAAATAAAAACGTTATTAGTAAATTGGAAGGTCAGTATTCTCTAGATTAATGTTTTAGGTTAAGGTTTAAACCAATTTGTATTGTGAAAGGAAAATGAAACATAGCAACCAAAGAATTTGATTTACGTACAATTTTCATAATACTTACATTGTAAATTGAAATATCTTGATTATGTATGTTGTTTTACTTGTAAACTTACTTAAGAAGAATAAAGATTTTTAAATTTAACATTTTTCCACATTTTAGTACTAGAGAGTGAGAGTGAGTAGATAAGGGCTTATTTCCCAGTTTTAGTCATGATACAGGTATTTAACCTCAGTCAGATTTTCTTTTTACTCTGTATTGCATATACATGTACTTTATAATCTATCAAGGTTTGAAACAATTGTTGTTAATGTTTTACATTTACAATTCACACGAATTTGAAAAAAATAGTTCAACAAGATACCATGTGTAAGGTATCTTATATCTATTCATTTATAAATACTTATTACGATCATTGAAATATCTCGATACACTTTGAATAGCTAATTTTACCTGAAAACACTTACATGGATAAAATACATTGCATTTACATTCTTTCTTATTTGACCCTTTGGAATCTCTCTTGAACGCAAGACAAACTAAGGTGTAACATAGACAGAAGACACTAAGATCTTTGCAGGTGCATAAAATACATAATCGTGGTAGTAAATGATAAATTAGACAAAGCTTTTTTTTTTTTGGAAAGTAAGTACTTGTTTATATGACAGCGTTTATAAAATTATTATAGTTAGTATACTTCACAGATTCAAAATGCAAGTGAAGTATCGCCTAACTTTTTGTAAATAAGATATTTTTAATGTTTTGGAAATGTGTTCAAAGGATCTTGAATTGACTATCAATATTATGGTTGTTCCTTGTAAACACTTTCCTTCTATCAAATACACAATTTTCAAGGTATTTTGGGAAAATGAAAATTTTGATGTATACAAAAACGGTGTTTATAAGACTATGCCAGGTTATGGATATACGCAGGTATCATCTAATACTTGTGTATATTCACCCATCGGTTTACATGCTAATTAGTGTTTTTAAGTTGTGTATTTGTATCAGAGACGGTCTTTTAAATTTATTTAGTTAGATTTTAGCATGCAATATAGGTTCAATTCCAAAGGTCAAGAACCTATTACCTGAGCACTTGTCCTAATTAAGAAAACATACAAATCATGTTTGATTGCATAAAATCAAATTAACTGAAACACCAGATATTTAATAGACACATGATAGTAGCAACCACGTTGTTTAGATCTGTGAACTCATTGGAAAGTAATAGCCCTCTAGCGGGACTGGATAGTGTTATCAGCTCATTGTGTGACTCCAATTGCCTTAGTATCGGAATCTGTAAAGTATATTTGATTGTATAAGATGTAAGTTCTAAATCGAAATTCTCTGTATATCATTCATTATTCGTCCTCTAAATTTGGTCGGAACAAGCTATGCTTTTTAGAGCTTAAATTGTTGGAGTCCGACGACGGTGTATTATCTGAAAAGCTTATCATCGATCTCGGTCTCTAATTAGTTGACAAATAATGTGGACAAGATTCCACATGTGAAATAATAATTCTTTTATGCATCCTATATTCATTTGATAGCTACTTGAGGATATCAAAACTTTCCTTTCTTTAATATTATTCCAAATTACCCTGAATTTAACGATTCAGACCATGTTAGCAGAAAATCATGTGACATCCATGTTTTCACCTTACTCAGAAAAATTGTCGAAAACCACTTTGTTTTCAAATACACATGTAAAACATTTAAGAGCAATAATCATGTCAAGGAAATAATGTAATCACAGTAAGTTAAAGTCTAATGGTAGTAGTTGTTAGAATGGAGTCTTTTCCCCAACATTGCGCTTATTGTTTGTTTAAATATACTTTGGCATGAAGGAAATGAAGACAACATCTGTAAGCTGTTTCTTGCTATTAAATATCTAACAAAAATACCTGTTTAATTTTGACGAATTTATTCTTCCAGACGTAAATAAACTCATTTGCAATTTTAAATTATTTATTGGCCCCATGTTCTCTTCTAAGAAAAAATATTTGAATACCATTTGAGGAATGAATTTCCGAAATGTGCACATCTTGCACATTTAATTTAACCTGGTTTTTGTGTTATATTTATTCCAATACCTACAAAAATCTTTTCGTGTTCCAATATTCGAAAATTCGTTTCAGCTTTATTCACTCATAAACATACTTTTAATCAGATAAGTATGAAAAGATAAACAATCTGCTCTTATTGGAAATATCTAAAAATGTTGTAGTGAAGGAAACAACATTACAACCAACACATATCTAACATCTAACCAACCACAACAAAATGGAACAAAACAAGCAAATCCTTGATAGTTGGATAAATATTAAATTTAACTTGCTAGTTGTAATTTTGAATAAACACATTTATACGGTAATTTTATGAACATAATATCTAAAAAAGATACAAACGAAGCAGAAACATTTTTTTAAAATCACAAATTACAATCTTTTCTTCAACGATATATCAAATATATATAAATAAAAATATCTTTTAAATAATAAAAGTAAAAAAGTATCAAAAGATTTCATAAATACTTCAAAACTTACAGTCTCAATATCAGAACAACATCTTCAACATACTTGTAAACAATTTATAATTTATAAACACCCTTTGAATGTTGCACATTAATTTTATATGATTCCAATCGTTTTGGTCAGGTTGCACAACGTGCTAATCCGGTTTATAGTATGGTGAATGTCAGGGAGGGCGGGCAGGCGTGGAAAATAGGGTACCAACTTTTGGAACTCAACCCCATCTACAATTTTTAACTAAAGACCTTGAAACTCACAAAATGTATCTATATATATTGAAGCTGTGCACCTGACTTTATAGAAATAATTCAAGATTTTTTTCAATTTTTTCAGACTTTGAAACTAAGTTACTTTTAAGCAAGTATTTGAACGGGGGTACCTACTTTGTGAACTCAACTCCTCCTACAGTTTTCAACCAAACACCTTGAAACTTCACAGAATGTTTTAAAATATATTAAAGATATGCACCTGACTTTATGGAAATATTTCAAGATTTTTTCCATTTTTCCAGACATTAAAACTTAGTCACTTTTTAGCAAGTTCTTTAACGGGGGTTCCTTCTATGTGAACGCAACTCCTCCTACAGTTTTCAATCAAAAGCCTTTAAACGTCACAGAAATATTTCAGGATTCTTTTCCCTATTTTCTAGACTTCGAAACTTATTTACTTTGTAATGTATTTATCAATATAGTTGGAACATAAACAATTCCATTCTGGTTTAAGTTTAAGCTTAACTGACTTCAAAGGATGTAGTGAAACCTTTATGCCATTTCATCCTACTGTGACAAGTTTTAAATTTCAAATCTTTAAAAAAATATGATTATTATACATATATGAAAGAAAAATACAAAAATGTTTATGTTCTAAAGATCATTGGTTTATTAGCTACTGGATGGAAAGTGTGGAAAGCTAGTGCTGTTACCCTGTTGCCTATCTGCCCTGTACTGTCTATCTCATCCAGTCCATTCCAATGTAAAGTTTCTGGTGCACATTTTTTTTTTAATTTACTGTAGCTTTAGATAATGTTAAAATGATTGAGATTTTCCTAATACATACATATACTTTTTTCACTACTCTTTTATCTATATTGTCATTGTTGGACCTATTCCCCACTTTTCAACTCTTTCTGCGACAACTTGTGCACCTTGCTTTAAGCAATTATCTAAAATTCTTTCCACACTTAACACCCATTCATTAGAAATTTAAAAAACAAATGGTCATTGAGTCTTTGACCCATTTTTATAAATTACGTTTGTATGTTTATTTGATTGTTTATTCGTCTGATTTTACTTTTTTTATCCTAACGAATATTGTCAATAGTGTTTGTGCTTTAAAGTTAATGTTTATTATAATTATTATTATTTATTATTATTATTATTATTATTATTATTATTATTATTATAGTGAAAGTCCTTTCAAATTGAAAGAAAGAAACAAAATGGCAAGTAACGGTAAGATGCAATTTGATTTCATTCAATGGGTTTTCTTTCCCAGTTTAGAATATATCATTTGTATCGAGACGTAATCAGCTATAGGTGAAGTGGCAGAAATATTCACCTTTGCAGTGCACGTCCTTTAGTGTGCCACAACTGCTCGGCATAGGTTTAAAGGTCACCTCAAAGAATCCCGTAACTTTCAATTCTGAATACCGGGTGCTTGGCTGGTCACTACCAACTTTCAAGTTGGTCAGACCAAGTCAGAGATTGGACTGCACCCTCAAACATAAGAAGCGAGAACACTACAAACTACGCATAGTAGTGGTGGTAAAATGTGAAACCTATTAAATAAAAGTTTTAACCGTGTCTGACAACAAGGTTCATATATATGTATCTAGATTGGAAGCTGTCTTGTCTACCCAGTGGTGTGTATTTTGTTTCATATAACATGTTTTTATGTTAATGTAAATGTCTCTGGTGACTTAAACGCATTTATTACAATGTTATTCTACTTATTGATATAAACAATTGACTGGCTTAATTCTAAAAATGTAATCAAAACAACACACTTCAATTTTTGGAAGAATTTTATTCCTTATGCATTCTGACATCTGCATAACTAAGATAAACATCTCTCTTTCAAATACTAGGAAAATCCTGTTATTTAAGTATTTCAAATTCCCCGCGCTCCTATCCAATACATTGGTGCATACTACGCATGAATTTGCAAATATTTAGTTTCCGCCCAGCCTCTCTCTGGAATCATCTCCATCGTGATAGCTGCTTATTATTTTATCACATCAGTTAACTGAATTTTGTATTTTTATTTCGAACGAAAACCCTACATACTCGACAAAACAGCTTTGGTTAATTGACCAGCAGTCCAGGACCTACAATTTTTGTATTTTCGACGCTGATTGGCAGAATTAGGAATGATGGAGAGGGATGAAGCTGAAGCGACCGGGTCTCGCATGCTGCGTCCACGGAAGCAAACCGGTGGACAAAAGGAAATTAGAAGGTCACCCCAGCCAACATCCAGGAAAAGCAAAGATTATAAACGTCGGCTCCCACAAACAGTTGGCAGGAAAAGACAGAAAGTATCGCTGACAACTTTACCTTCGCCATCGTCAGACTCTGGTTCAGATAGCGAAGTGGAGGTCGCTCCCCTTGGGAATGAGGTGTTCCGCCGTTCTTCTGCGCACCAGGTGACTAAAAACAATATGGCGGCGCCCATGAACTCTGGTGTAAATACGGGTCATACTTCTTATTCTACTGTTACATTTTCACCAAATCTTGTTAATTCGGCTCAACTTGCTACAGGAGCCCAGGTCAATTTGGAACCAGACCACATTTCATCTGCCCTTCCCAAATTCGACGACAGTTTAGGTGATCATGTCCCTCAACAAAGTCGTTTAAAAGTCTGGGACGATCAATATATCAATTTCTACTCCCTCCTTCCTGACAAGGAAGAGAATACAATTTTAGACCCTGACAATGAAAGTTCTCAACTAGTCATCCTCAAATCTGGACAAATCGGTCTTGGGCATAGGTCAAGCACACTAAAAAAGGTGTCAAATATTGGACAGTGGACAGATGCATATATGATATTTGCCTCAATATATTTACAAAAGTATCAAAATGTCCAAATGACCTTAGATCTGTAAAAATATTGCAGTACTATTCGTTGGGCTGCTTCTAAAGTTCCTGGTCCAGCTTGGCGTCAGAATGATGAACAGTTCCGTCTCCGTAGGGCCAAAAAACCTTCAAAGTCTTGGGCCAGGCTGGACTTGGACTTTTGGTTATTGTTTATTTCTGCCTCCACTCCCTTGAATAACCCCTCACAGTTCAACCTCGGGACCAAGGAACTGGCTGGTAAACCCAAAGGTATTTGTTGGGACTACAATCGCAACAAATGTACCAGGTCAGTTTGCAAGTTTAAGCACATATGTTCAAAATGTCATTCCCAGCATCCCCAGTCAGAATGCACTCCTTTTCGTGGCCAACAAAACAGAAGCCAGCAAAGTCAGCCAGCACCCAGGCCCTTTGTTCAGTCTGGCCAATACCCCAATCAACAAAAATAAACTTGAAATCGCTCTTCAGAAATATCCTAACAAAATAGCTGCACACAAAATACTACAGGGATTTAGGGAGGGTTTTCCATTACAGTATACAGGGCCCAGAAAGCCTTGTGAATCTCCAAATTTAAAATCTGCTAGGGAAAACATTTCCTTGTGCAGGGAAAAAATTCAAAAAGAAATTGATGCAGGCAGAGTTTCTGGTCCATTTCCTCAACCCCCACTGTCAACACTTCGAGTGTCCCCCATCGGCTTGGTCCCCAAAAAATAATCCGACGACTTCCGTCTTATACATCATTTGTCATACCCTGAAGGGACATCTGTCAATGACAATATTGACCAAAGGAATTGTTCAGTAGAATACTCGAGTTTCGACGAGGCTGTGGAGATGGTTCAGAAACTAGGTCCTGGTTGTTTGTTAGCAAAGACTGATATCAAGTCAGCCTTTCGACTCTTGCCAGTCAATCCATCAGATTTTGACTTGCTGGGTTTCAAATTAGGGACTGAATACTTTTACGATAGGTCCTTACCATTTGGCTGTAGTATTTCATGTGCCTATTTCGAATTGTTTTCTACCTTTTTAGAATGGTATATTAAACAAATGTCTGGCAACTCTGGTATTATTCATTACCTGGACGATTTTCTGTTCTCTGGGCCCAAGAACTCCAAGACTTGTGCCAAGACATTGGAAACATTTATGGACATGTGCAACCATTTAGGGGTACCCATTGCTCAGGAAAAAACCCTGGGTATTACCACACAACTCTCCTTTTTAGGTTTAGAAATAGACACCAACTTAATGGTTGTCAGACTCCCAGATCACAAAATTCAAGAAATCAAGTCTAAACTCGCCATCATGTTAGACAGGAGAAAAACTAGGCTTAAAGAAATGCAATCCCTCATCGGTTCTTTAAGCTTTGCTTGCAGAGCTATCAGGCCTGGTCGTCCTTTCTGCCGTCGTCTCATAGACAGTTTAAGCAGAGCCGAAAAACCACACCACTTTATCAAAATTACAAATGGTATGAAAGAGGATATGACAATGTGGCTTATGTTCTTCAACAGTTATAATGGAATATCAGTTTTTCAAAATACATTGTGGGTAAGGGATTCTGCTCTTAATTTATACACAGATGCTGCAGGGGGTAGTGGTCGAGGTTTTGGGGCCTACTTTGAAGGCAGATGGTCTGTAGTTTAAAGGCCCACTCATTGGCACAATATGGGAATTACAAGGGACATAACTTTTCTACAACTGTTTCCAATTGTAGTAGCCTTTTTCTTGTGGGGACAATACCTTGTAAACAAGCGCATTTTCATACAAACTGACAATCAGGCAGTCGTGTCTATTATATATAAACAATCTGCAAAATCGTCACGAGTTATGACCTTGGTGAGAAAGCTTGTCCTTCACTTGCTCAAATACAACATTTCAGTTAGGGCCATTCATATATCTGGTTGTAAAAATTCTCTCTCGCGGTTTCAGTTTTCCAGGTTCCGTCAGTTGGCACCAGGGGCAAGAACAGACTCGGACCCTGTCCCCCAGGAAATGTGGGATTGCTTTTGGACGAAGTTAATAGGCTAATCAACAATTCAACAGCTGTAAATACACAAAAGGTTTACCAACAGGCTTGGGACTCTTTTCAAAGTTTTCGGGTCCACTACTCTCTGTCCAGTGAATTCCCAGTGCCACTCGATCATATTGTTCAGTATGTTGCTTACCTTTCTTTGAAAAGTCTATCGTATCAAACTGTCAAGACTCGGATTGCTGCCCTAAGTTTTTTCCATAAAATATCAAACTCCATAGACCATACAAAAAATTTCCTAGTCAATAAACTTCTCGAAGGACTTCGAAGGTCTGGTAAATCTAAGGATACACGGGCACCAATTACTCTACCAATATTGACACAATTACCTAGGGCATTAATATGCATTTGCTTTTCATCTTACGAGGCAAAGCTATTTCATGCGGCCTTCACCCTTGCATTCTTTGGTTTCCTGCGAGTTGGAGAGATAGCATTATCTAATTGCAAGTCAAATTCTTCAACTGTGTTGAGCATAAGCGACATTTCAATTCAAAATAGCATGCTCAAGGTAAAAATTCGATTCTCAAAAACTGATCAATTTGGAAAAACCACTACTCTTTACATTGACTCTGTCCCGTCATCAGTTGTTTGTCCAGTCAATGCAATGAAAGCATATCTCTCCGTTCGACCAGCGGCTAGTAACATTTTATTTTGTCATTCCGACTGTAAACCTTTAACTCAATACCAATTTTCTTCAGTTTTGAAAAAATGTTTGAAATTTCTGAACCTGCCTACCCAACAGTTTAAGTCGCACAGCTTCAGAATTGGAGCTGCAAGCTTAGCAAGTATGAAAAATATCCCACCAAATGTTATTCAGTCATGGGGCAGATGGAAATCGGATGCATATCGGGGCTATATTCGTATAAAATCACCATTCATAGCCATGTAGTTGATTATATTGCATGAACTTAGTTTGCTTGTAGCTAGTTTGTATTTCGTAGCTGTAGCTAGTGTAATTTCCAAATACGTAGCTAGTGTTACCTACCAACTCTAGTCTTACTGGAGTTTTAAGTCTTTCAGACATTTGGATTGTTGGCTCGTCCATCGTTTATTGGGCACAGAGGAGAGCACTCAGCCGTCCAGTCGGTCGCAACCTTGGTCTGGAGAAGTATGGTGTACAGATCAGATGGTGTGGTATCAGGGGTATGAAGTGGAGCCAACTACTGACACGCATCCAGCGAGATTTAAGAAACTTTCCTTGTCCCCAGTACTTGGTAATACAATTAGGTTCCAATGATTTAGTTTCAAGAGCCAGTGGCGTGTTACGTTGGGAGATGAAACTAGACCTTCTCTCACTCTCCAAATTACCCAACACTACAGTTGTCTGGTCCTGTATCCTACCTCGTCTATTTTGGTATGGTGCTAGATCTCAAGTAGCTGTTGACAATGTACGTAAGCGAACTAACAGAGAAATTTCTAGTTATATTCTTAAATTAGGTGGTAGAGTAATCACACAATCAGATTTATCGGATAAGGAAACTGGTTGTTATCGCTTCGATGGCATACATTTGTCAGATATAGGAAATGACATCTATCTCAATGCCCTTCAAGGAGCCCTAGAATCATTTTTGATTAAGGATATTCGTAAATTTTAATCTACTTAAGCAACAGGCAGGGATGGTTGAGGCTATATTCCTTAGGTTTTGGGATGGGGGAAGCTTATTTGGCCGTGGACGTGTATTGACACGTCCATGTGGACAGATATTGCAGGCTCGTGTTTTTTCAGCTCGTTGAAGCTGGAATCCTTTCCTCTACCTGTGCTCTCCGTGGGTGGAGTTCTTCTACTGAGCTCATCTCCGGTAGATCGTTTACCAAGCAGTGGTAGTTGCTTGGTTTGTGGTTGACAGATCAGGGCACACATGTGGGGCGACTGTCATTCGTGTTTGCCTGCAGGGTTTGGCCACAGCTGCAAGTGGTATTCCAGTTTGGTATTAATTGTAACTTGATAAATAAAGCTGTGGCTAATTTTATTCCACAAAACATTCTTGTTGTTATCTTAAAGAATATCTTAAATAATAAGCAACATCAATTTTCAAGGTAACATTTTTAATTTACTGAGTTCCCATATTCATTTGTTTGAGTTTGTCTGTGTGACAAAGTGACCATAAGTGCTCCAACCTAAATTGTTTCTTTTGTTTGTTATCTTTATGGGTAAGTCATTCAGTTTATAAGTTTATTTTCTGTATTAAAAGACAAAGAAATAAAAAGAATAATACAATTTTAAAATATTTTAGTGTGTGTGTGTGTGTGTGTGTGCATTTCCGATATTACATGCAATGCTGACCAGTATTTCACGTTTGTGTCAAGTTATTCTATTGTATCCTTACATAAAATATACAACAAAAGACTCTCATTTCGTTTCACCACTTCATGAAATGTTTTTTTGCAAACTACAAACTTGAATATCTAGCGATATACACCATTACAGGCTCGAAGGTGTTTACAAGTGTCCAAACAGAACCAACTGCCACAACAAAATCTGCAATTAGTTGTACTGAAGAAAGTTTACCTCGAAGTGTTTCGAAAACATCTTTTTCAGGTTTGTAACAAGTAAAAATATATTTGTTAACATATTTAAATATTTGTCTATTACTGCAAAAATAATCATCAGTACTCTTTATTAAATATGTTATGATGTACACTATTACAGTACATGTTACGTCTACATTGTCAATTTTGATCGATAACCAGGATATATATTTCTTTTAATTCTCATGTTAGCCCTCATCTTTTAATGTAAAATTTATTTGATATATTCAAAACAAATAAACCCTGACTGATGTGTATTTTCTCTATTAAACTCTTTCGCCGACGGTTATTAGTTTCTATTTATGTGATTTCAACTTCACTTAATGAAACAACTATTACTGGTTTGAATTTCCCAATTTCACTTGCTTTTTCAATTTCAGATCAAGGTACAATTACTGTTATGATTAACAATTTATCTGAATCTAATCAAGAAAATGTGAGATCATTCTCAAAAGACATAAAAACAGGAAAAAGTAAAAACAAGAAAAAATATATATACATGTATGTTAATTTCAACTCAATATTTACCAGCTAAAACAACAAATAGTTTGATACAAATGAGCGGTTTTATATATCTTTGTTATGTTAACCAAGTTATTTGTTGCGTGCGTGGGAACTTTTCTTTACTTAAGGGGTGAATGACAAATTTCAAAGAAACTTTGATTTTGTTTCTTTTGTTTGTTATCTTTTTGGGTAAGTCATACAGTTTATTTTCTTTATTTAAAGTCAAATAAACAAAAAGAATTAAATTTTTATTATACCACGTCATGAAATTTTTTTTGCAAACTACAAACTTGAATATCTAGCGATATACACCATTACAGGCTCGAAGGTGTTTACAAGTGTCCAAACAGAACCAACTGCCACAACAAAATCTGCAATTAGTTGTACTGAAGAAAGTTTACCTCGAAGTGTTTCGAAAACATCTACTTTTTCAGGTTTGTAACAAGTAAAAAATATATTTGTTAACATATTTAAATATTTGTCTATTACTGCAAAAATAATCATCAGTACTCTTTATTAAATATGTTATGATGTACACTATTACAGTACATGTTACGTCTACATTGTCAATTTTGATCGATAACCAGGATATATATTTCTTTTAATTCTCCTTTTAGCCCTCATCTTTTAATGTAAAATTTATTTGATATATTCAAAACAAATAAACCCTGACTGATGTGTATTTTCTCTATTAAACTCTTTCGCCGACGGTTATTAGTTTCTATTTATGTGATTTCAACTTCACTTAATGAAACAACTATTACTGGTTTGAATTTCCCAATTTCACTTGCTTTTTCAATTTCAGATCAAGATGAATTGATTGAAATGTTTAACGAAGTATCAGCGTCTGACCAAGAAAACTTTATAATGCTCTTAAAAAACATAAAGACAGGAAAAGGTAAAAACGAAAAGAAATATACATGTTAATTTCAACTCAATATTTACCCCCTAAAACAAGAAAATAGTTTCATTCAAATGAGCGGTTTTATATATCTTTGTTAAGTTTAGCAAGTTATTTTTGCATGCTTGGGGACTATCAAGGTTTGAATGACAAATTTCAAAGAAACGTTATTAAACGATAGACATAAAATGAATGTTTGTGTGTGATTACGAATGTAAGCCTGTTTAATTTCACATTGTTGCATTCGATGGCGTTGCCAATGAAAATGGCATGTTGTTCCATATATGATACAACTGAAGTCGGGATGTCCTTTTGAATGCTTCTACTTTTCATCTCAAATAAGGAAATAACTTTTAAAACAATAGTGCCAGATTTACTTGTCTGAACCCCCCCCCCAAAAAAAAATGTTTCAGTGCCTCTCAACCTCTTAGGATCGGATCTCAGTCTGGCAGATCCAGTATGATCAGTCCGTGATTTTCACTGAGTTTGCTCTACTATCCATGGACTGACTGCTTCAAAACTCATTCTGGCAGATCAATTTTAAAAAAATGTAAGTACTTGTACATGTGTCTCAGTTTGCTTGCTAAGATAAGTGGTTTTCTTTTAGAACTGTGGTTTGCTTACATCCTTTGACGGACTGCTTCCAGTCCAATTCTTGAAAATTCAATGTGGATTTTTCTCAGTTTGCTTGCTAATGAAGAAGGGTTTCTTAAAGACTCAAGTTCTCTCCAACATCCTTTGAAAAACTGTTTCCAATTCTATTTTTTTTCAGATTCAATGAGAGAAAATTGCTCAATTTGCTCGCCAATGATAGGTGCTTTTTTAGATAACTCTGGTTTCCTTCACCGTCCTTGGATTCCATTTAAAATTTTTTTAAAATCTTGATTGAGGTAGAAAACTTCATTACTTCATTCTACTCCCACCGATATTAGATAGCCAGCCTCCACGCATGCAGATTTATCAAGCGAATTTTGCAAACATCTTGTCTTAACCTAATTCTTTCTGTGCCAGATGGTACATACTACCTCAAGACAGATTCAACCAACTCCATTCTATGCTGCTGGTTTGCTTTATTTCAGCTCCCTATCCTGCTAAGCTGGTTTCATTCCAGATGGTACTCCTATGTTGTCACTGGCCTCCCTCTCCCTCTCTTTTCTTCAGCTGTCCAGACAAGATCTGATTCAATGTCTTTATCTCGTTTGGCACACAAATGCTGTTTAATATATACATTACAAAATTGTTTAGAAAGTAAAATTATGAGTTTATTTTGGCATTGTTGATTTGTAATTGATATCTTTGATGAACAAACCTTTCATTGAAACAAACAGTGAGATGTATTACATTCTAAAAAAAATATTGTTGATTATGTAATTTAAAATTATTAATTACATATAAATTTTAAATATTAGCTGCCTTTGGTAAAGATAGAACAGGGGAACTAGTCATAAAATACGAAAAGTAAGTTTGTTTTTTTGTTTCAAATTTTTTTTGTCAAAGTTAATGTTACCATTTTTCTTTTTTCCTAAACTTTTCTCATTTCCTTACATTGTTTGAAGTCAGAATCATTATTCCCTTTTAGTGAAACATCCAGCTAATATAGTTATGTAAAAAAATACTTTTTATTCTACATAATTAGGTCCTTTTGTCCCTCAATTGCAAGAAACTGCAGTCGGTTCTGATTTTACTGACAAATTTAAATAATATTGATCCTAAATTCGATGATCGCAATCTTTTAAACTACACGTTCTGCCTTATAAAACTTAACACTAGATGTAACAGCCATGTTGCAATACTGTTCTACATTATCAAAATTATGTTATACCACTATCTTAACCGCCTTGTTACCGCATTTATAATTTACCTTCGAATTATTTCACAACCCTATTTTTAAAAGTACTGTCTTATATCAGGGGTAGATCATCAGTCTCAAGAGTGGGAGTTTGTAGATTTAACCTGAGCTGTAAGACTTTAAAATGTCTTATGCGTCTTATTTGCTCTTTTTCTCGATACAAAAAGAACAGAGCTTTGATTAGTTTACCTGGTTTCATGATAATGTCACTGGGGTAAAAGGATGCTTTTCTGCAATGTTCTGACTCTGTGAGCTAGGACAGTAAACTGAAGTAAAATTAATAAAATTAATATTTTGATATTATAAGCTTGTTTATATAACAACAGCTGAAAAACTGCTGATGCAACATATATCAACATTAAAACCAACCAAGCCTTTATAATGTCAAAGTCTGACTGAACAAATAGTGCCAATAAATTAAGGGTTTACAGTATACCCCTCTTTGGTATTTGTTTGGACCAAATGTTTAACTAATGAGGTAAGAACTTCTGATACAAACACACTTTTTGTCCGACGACAGTGTGATGAATCAGAACAATGTTTATATTAAAAACCATGGGTTTTCATACTAACTGGTAGAAAAGTTACTAACCTTGTTCTTTAGGTAAACAGTTTTGGTTTGAATTTTTTTACATATTTTAAGATGTTCTGGCCATTTAGGTTTAACAATATAAATCAATTTCTTCTTCGTTGATGTTTGCCAACCTCTTCAATTTCCAAAACAAAATCACATGACCTCTTTTAAATTTCAAAACAAAAATACACGACCATGCAAACTCTCACATTCAAATATATTGGAAGACAAATCATTCAACTATCAATCAAGGTTAGTAAATTTTCTGAGTTACATGTAATTTTATATAATTTCAATTCAAAGCAAAATGAGGCGCTTCCCATTCTGACATCAAAGCAAAATGAGGCGCTTCCCATTCTGACATCAGAGTAGAGATATATATAATTTGTACGTATAGTTTATTGTGACAATGATGATTTCAGGCAACTTTATTCGGATGTTTCAAATGCAAATACAATTGCAAGACCAAAAACAAACGAAGGTATAAAGCAAAACACAGCAGCCTTTCTGGAAGGTATAGTTATCACGAAAATCGAAAAACGACCATGTGGTGTTTTACTCGATGTTACTAAGGTAAGATGAAAAATGGATTATTTAAGTTTTGTAGCACCTGTTTAAGGAGAAAGTCGGTGGTTTTCTCCAGACACTCTGGTTTCTTCCACCATCCCAGGCCTTAATGGAATGTTGACTGGGGTAAAAACACCATTAATCCAATCTAATTCGTTCGCTTGTTGCTTGATGCTTGTCAAGATGAAATCTTTTATAGTAGATGTATCAGGTTAACCCACTTTGACTGACAAACTAATTATACCTGACCAGAACAAGTTAACACAGTTCCTGTCTAGTGCTTATAACACAAAACCACGACATTTTAACCAAACAGTAGCCATCTCAAAACCATTTTAACAAAACAATACCATATTTTACATCTCTGCCAATAGAGTGAATAAAAGTAATAATGGTGTTTAACACCTCAGTCAAAATTCTGTCACACAAGTGTTGTAACGGCGGGGAAAGCTTGCGATCCCCCCAAAAAATACAGACCTGAACTGAGAACCTTTATCAAACTAGGATCTGTTGATGTTGATTTTTCAATTTTTTCATTTACAAAAACCGATAAGAAATCTAAACATCCCACTTTCCTTCTTTTGCCTTGAAGGGTACACCATTTGTTAACTAAACTTATTTGTTTGAATATAGAAAATATATACTGGACTTGATTTTATTTAAAAAAAAAAAAACTATTTTATATTCAAAATCTTTATAAGGGAAATAAGGGGAATGTACAAACAGTCTTTATAATGTTGAAGGATAAGTTTAATTTGCCATCTGTAGCTAAAGCTATGTGTATTTAATCGTTTTTTATGTTTATATTTTCGGAAAATTATTTTGTGAAAAGATTCTCAATCCCTGCCATCCTCACTATAATGCCATCATCACTATAAGATTGCCCGCAACAATTCGTCATTCCAAAAGAAATGTGTGTGTGTGTGTGTGTGTGTGTGTGTGTGTGTGTGTGTGTGTGTGAAATGTGTGTGTGTGTGTGTGTGTGTGTGTGTGTGTGTGTGTGTATTATGTGTGTGTCTGTGTGTGAGAGAGAGAGAGAGAGAGAGAGAGAAATATGTCTATGAATCAAGTCATGTCTTTCTAGGTTTTCTTGAAGAGGTTTAGACACTTCAACATGAGTAGAGTTTAGACACATTGTAATGAGTACAGCATTGTTATAGATAAAGAAGATTCAAAAATGCATTTTAAAATATCTTTAAAAATAAAAAAATGAAAATCTTCCCACTCTACCCATTACCGGTATTTTTTATCCGAACTAGATGAGAATCGAATAAGTACAGCATTTTGTCCTTAGAATTTTAATCATTGTTAATAATGATTTGTTTGATCCTTGTCTTTTTGTATGTTTAAGATCGAACTTCGTTCAGGAGAGTACAGAGAGAGAAAAGATTTTGAAAACACTGAAGAAACCCTGGGGAAGGGGAATATTGCCGGTGTTATCAAAGTCGTTTATGACAAAAAGAAAAAAATAAAACACGCCTTAAAAATTGTAAGTTTATTCAAAATTGGAATCTAAAGATAGATTGGGAATTTTCTATGTGCAATGGACTTGAGAAATTGTACACATTTTCACTGTAAGCCAGATAAGTTTTATTTCTCTGTTTCTACCACCTCTTACCATTTTGGTTTCAAAATAAATCCACTCTGGCAACTCTTAGTGTGAGAAGGGAAAAGATTTCCTTTTGTACTTCCTCCCATATAGACATGTTACAATATACACCAATTAAATATGTTATTGATAATATAATATAAAATAATAAATTTATTTTGAGTGGGGGTACAAATTGAACTCTTACCAGAAAAAAAATTTCAGTCTGCTTTCCGAAAGTGGTAGTTTTCTGTGAGCACTCTAGTTTACTCCAACATCCAAGAACTAACTGATATAAATGAGATAATATTGACTAGGGCTTAAAAAAAATTTAGCTTACTTACTCAACTCAAACCTTCACTGCTAGCTTCTCTCACCATCTAGGATTCAAATCCAACTCTGGCAGGTCATTGGGTTTTCAGGACACTCAGGTTATCTCTGTTCTCTTTTACTATAAGTAGCATAGATATGCTTCCTGGATTATTCCTCTTGAATACTTCTTTCCACCTAACTTAATGTTTTCAGAAAATTCAAACATTATGTTGGAAGGGGGATGGGAAATGCGTTTTATTACACAACTGTAAAACAACAGTTGTCACATCCTCGATATCCCCAATAATTGTCAACACCAATTGTTTAGTATTTATTATAACCTTGAAGAATAATGAATCCATAAAACTAGTCAGAATTTCCTCTGACTCTACTTGACACTAGTTGGTTTCTATAAATTCTGGGTTTTAGTAATAGACAAAGGCATAAAGTGTGTAAGTGTAGTAGGAAATTCATACTTCAGTACATCAATACAAAAGCAAGTTAATTGGTGAGATTTGCCTGTCTCTCCACCTGTTTGTATGTCTGTCCATCCGTCTGTATCCGTCTGTATGAATTGTACTCACTTTGTTTAATCAACTTCTCTTGTAGCTTTTAATCAACAAGTCTAAAACTTTACAGGATGTTTCTATATATATTGAACATGTACACCTTCTATTTTGCGTGTTATACTTTTATTTTTAGATTTTAGAGATAGTTAAATTTAGTCATTGTTCAACAATATTCCTCTCGAAAGGAACCCATTTTATGTAATCAACTTCTCTTACAGCTTTTAACCAACAAGTGAGAAAAGTTTGAGGTTTTTTTACATTCATTAGGATTTTAGGGATAATCCAGCTTAATCATTTTTCAACAATATTTCTTGAATGGTTGTCATTTTGTGTAATCAACGTATGCATTTGGGGGTTATTTAATAGTTTAAGGAGAGTTGGTTATGCTGGTTGTATAGTCCACTATACCATACTACATTCTAGTTTATCTTTCTTTGACTATTCAGAAGAAAAATAAGGTAAAACATGGATGTTACTTTTCAGTGGTCATGTTGGCATTTTGTTGCTTGTGTTGACATTGCATACAGTTGTGCTATGCTGTGATTGTAGCATCAAGGCAAGCATTATTAGTGGATTTCATTTATTTATTCTTATTCATTTATTTATTTATCTGTTTATTTATTTAAAATTTAAAAAAATTGATATTTCTAAATTTAGTTAGTTTTATTTTATTTTATTTACCATTATAGATACCGTTATCTGCATTCCGTGTAGAAGAAATCCAAGCTTGGGTAGATTTAAATGGCACAGGTATATGCCCGAAGCTTTACCTCTTCCATTTAGAAGGAAACAATGTTCTTATTCACATGGAGATACTAGAGAAAGGTTAGTCTTGAAAGTTTAATTGATGAGTAGATTTTGGTATATGGCAGGCAATGAGTTTGTTTTCTCCAAATAACTTCTAAATAAAGACAGTGATAAATACACATAACAGTGAAGGCAAGAACTACATTCATTTAAATAAGAAGGATTAGCAAAATTTTGACACAGTGAAATTCAAGTCTTTAGCTCACCTTGGCTGACAGCTCTATTAAGCTATTGCAATCCGCCTTCGTGTTTCTGCCTTGTCCGTTGTTTGTAAATTTTAACATTTTAATATTCTTTTTCAAACCCATTGTGCCAAATTGAATGAAACTTGGGTACCATCATGGTGAAGGTCAGGTCAATTGGATTTGCACAAATAAAGTAGTTATGTCCCCTTGGGGGGCCATAAAAGAGTAAACAGTGAAGCACTTTTTTTAAAACAAAAATATTCTCCTCTTAACGTAGAAGATATATATCATACTTATTTCATTTATAATTATCTTAGATCAACTACTTTCAGATTGCACACGTGGTAGCCATGGGGCTCAAAATAGGGAAATGGCAAGGCACTTATTGGGGAAATTGCTTAAAAAATAGTATATTTGTCAATAAATCAGAAAAAAATATTAACTTTTTTGTAGGCATGTATATTACAATACTGACTTAAAATATAAACTCTTGGTATAGGCAGTTAAATTAAGATATAAGATTCAAGCTGATTGGTGCAAAGGTCATAGTTGCATAAATGTTATGAAATGGGTTATGATCTTGGAATTTTTTTTTGATCAATTGTGCTTTACTTGCGTTTTAGATATTTATAAAAGAACTGTGACAAGATATGTCTGATTTAGTATTGCGGCAGTGGGTTTCAAAGTTGGGAAAACTTGGATAGTTTCTGTTATAATTGCTACTGTCTATTTACTCTGCAAACAGATTTTGTCACATTCCCAGGTGCAACTTAAGGCCCATTAAAGAATAGTCTTGACCAACCAAAATTGTATATACATTGCGAAAATATTTGTTTGAAATGGATGTCCCATAACAAATGTCATTATGTTGTTTTCTATATACCATAATTTCCAATTATCAGTTCATAAAAAAGTGTGAAGATTTAGTAGACTGTGTTAGCTAGTTGTAATGTTTTTTAATGGTTCATCGGCAATTTATCAGCTATTTTAACGATAGCAAGGTTACTTATCTCTAGGGATTTATCAATTAATTATTTATTAAGAACAAGTTTGTGCATGTGCAAGATGTGTGAGTTTATATTATTAATTAACTATTACTACTACACACTCAGATCAACTTTTTGATAAGATGCTAACTCACAGAGTCAGTATACTACAAACAAGCATATCACTTCATCTGTCATGATATTGAGTGAACCAGTCAAAACCCTGTTCCATTCATGTGATCACCATGTGAGGAAACAGTTTCTCAAATTTTCAAGGGTTATGTGTAACCTTGGATGGCTTTAAACTCCAGACCTCTCGCTTTCTACCTCTTTCAAAGACAGAGCATTTTTTTCTTATGATATTTATTTTGCTGACAGCCAATATATGCACTCGTAATACCTTCAACAGTGAATATTTCAAATACATGTATTCCTGTTTATAAAAAATCTATTTACAGCTATAACTTTAAGAGATATAACAGACAAGCACATGGAAAAGTTTTGGAGTGAAAAACCAGAACCCGCCAAATTATTTTCTCTGTATATACTTCATTACTTACTGGATACAGTTCCTAAGATGCATGATAAAGGATGGGCACATAAAGATTTACATGGAAAGTGCACTTTTGTATATTTACTGATATTTTTACTGTAGAATTTTAACTCAATTACCCATCAAGTCTAAATTTCGATAAAATAATTTTGTTCTTTATTTTAAACTTTTTGTATCAGATGAGGGATATCTTAATAATGCCGTTTTTTTCATAGGTAACATTTTTAGCTCAACTTTATATTAAATATTGTAGGTATTGACATGGTGATCATTTTGATAAATGTTTTAAGGTCATAGGTTCAAAAGTCAAGTACATGAATTCTTTTCACAAATGAAATGTGACGATTTATATTTGATTGTGGCAGTTCTAAACTTGAGGAAGCTTCAAAAGTTTTAAGCTCACCTGAGCTGAAAGCTCAGATGAGCTATTGCCATCCATCTTCGTCCGCAGTGCGTCATTGGTAAACTTTTTACATTTTAATCTTCTCCTCCAAAACCTCTGGGCCAAATTTTATGAAACTTGATAAACCTCATGCTTTGGATAAGCCCTTTCAGGTTTGCACAAATAAAGGATTTACGTCCCCCTGGGGCCACATAAGGGGAAGGATGGTGAAAAAATTTAAAAAAAATTTTCTCCTCTGAATGTACAAAAGTTATACCTTAGTTATTTCATTCATAACATTTCTAGGTCATCTTGTTTCAGATTTGCACAAATGGCTGCAAATGGGGAAATAGCAAGGCACTTGGAGGATAAATTACTAAAATTATATAATTGTCACTTTATCTTGAAAACTATTACCTTTTTATAGGCATGTATAGTATATTGTAGGTATTGCGACAACGATCATTTTGATATATGGTTCAAATCATTTGTTCAAAGGTCAAGGTCACAGCTGCAAAAGAAGACAGAAATTGCTAATTATCTTGGAAACTATTAACTTTTTGTATAGGCATGGTTCAAGGTCATATGTTCAAAGGTCTAGGTCACAGCTGCAAAAGGAGAGTTAAATTGCTAATTATCTTGAACACTATAACTTTTTGTATAGGCATGTTTATTTAAAAATTGTAGGTATAGTGACAATGATCATTTTGATACACGTTTCAAGGTCATTCGTTCAAGGGTCAACGTCACAGCTGTTAAAAAGACATGAATTGCTAATTATCTTGAGATCTATTAACTCTCTGTATAGACATACATATTAGAATATTAAAGATATTGACATGACGATTATTTTGATATATGGTTCAAGATTATGTTGAACGGTCAAGGTCACAGCTTCAAAAGAAGACTTAAATGCTTATTATCTTGAACACTATCAACTGTTTGTATAGGCATGTATATTGGAATATTGTAGGTATTGCTAAGACGACCTTTTTGATATATGATTCAAGGTCATTTGTTCAAAGGTCAAGGTCACAGCTTCAGCAGAAGACATGAATTCCTAATTATCTTGAAAACTACTAACTTTTTGTATAGGCATGTATATTAGAATATTGTAGGCATTGCGACGACGATCATTTTGATACACGGTTCAAGGTCATATGTTCAAAGTTCAAGGTCAAAGCCGCAAAAGAAGACTTCTTTTGCTAATTATCTTGAAAACAATTTACTTTTTGTATAGGCATGTAAATTAGAATATTGTAGGTATAGTGACAACGATCATTCTGATACACGGTTCAAGGTCATATGTTGAACAGTCAAGGTCACAGCTGTGAAAAGAAGAATAAAATTGCTTATTATCTTAAAAAATATCAACTTTTTGTATAGGCATGTATAATGGAATATTGTAGGTATTGCTATGATGACCATTTTGATTTTTGGTTCAAGGTCATATGTTCAAAGTTCAAGGTCACAGCTGCTAAAGAGACATGAATTGCTAATAATCTAACAAAACAATCGTCTTTTTGTATAGGCATACATATTAGAATATTGAAGGTATTGACATGACGATCATTTTGATATATGGTTCAAGGTTATGTTGAACAGTTGAGGTCACAGCTGCAAAAGAAGACTTAAATTGCTAACTATCTTGAAAATTATAACCTTTTTGCATAGGCATGTATATTAGAAAATTTAAGGTATTGCTATGATGATCATTCTAATATATGGTTCAAGGTCATATGTTCAAAGTCCAAGGTCACAGCTGCAAAAGAATATTAAATTGCTAATTATCTTGAATAGTATAAACTTTTTGTATAGGCATGTATATTAGAATATTGTAGGTATAGTGACAACGATCATTCTGATACACGGTTCAAGGTCATATGTTGAATGGTCAAGGTCACAGCTGCAAAAAGACTTATATTGCTAATCATCTTGAAAACTATAAACTTTTTGTATCGTCATGTATATTAAAATATTGTAGGTATTGCTATGACGATCATTTTGATTAATGGCTCAAGGTCATTTGTTCAAAGGTCAAGGTCAGAGCTACAGAAGAAAACGTGATTGCTAATTATCTTAAAAACTATTAACCATTTGTATAGACATGTATATTAGAATATTGTAGGCAAGATTGTGTTGAACGGTCAAGGTCACAGCTGCAAAAGAAGACTTAAATGCTTATTATCTTGAACACTATCAACTGTTTGTATAGGCATGTATATTGGAATATTGTAGGTATTGCTAAGACGACCTTTTGATATATGATTCAAGGTCATTTGTTCAAAGGTCAAGGTCACAGCTGCAAAAGAAGACTTTAATTGCTAATTATCTTGAAAACTATCAACTTTTTGTATAGGCATGTATATTAGAATATTGTAGGTAAAGTGACAACAATCATTCTGATACACGGTTCAAGGTCATATGTTGAACTGTCAAGGTCACAGCTGCAAAAGAAGACATGAATTGCTTATTATCTTAAGAATTATTAACTTCATACATATTAGAATATTGAAGGTATTGACATGACGATCATTTTGATTATGGTTTCAGGTTAATGTTGAACAGTTAAGGTGAAAGCTGCAAAAGAAGACTTAAATTCTGAAAACTATTAACTTTTTGTATAGTCATGTATATTAGAATATTGTAGGTATTGCTATAACGATCATTTTGATATATAGTTCAAGTTCATATGTTGATCGGTCAAGGTCACAGGTGCACAAGACTTAAATTGCAAATTAAATCCTGAAAACTATTTAAATTTTTGGATAGGCATGTATAATAGAATATTGTTGGTATTTACATGACGATCACTTTGATATATGGTTCAAGGTCATATGTTTAAAGGTCAAGGACATAGCCGCATAAGAATACTGAATTGGTTAATGTTTTTAAAATTATTCATTGCACTTCAGTTACTTCATGCATATTAGCTGCTTATTAATTAAATTTGACTGAATATTTCTGATTAAATTTTTTGGGAGTTCTTAAGATTCTGTAAAGTGTCTAAGTGTCTCGTCTTGATATATTGTCTATTGCACTTTGCAAACAATTTTGGAAATATCCTCAGGTGAGCATTAAGGCCCATTGGCCTCTTGTATTAAATATATTTTCTATTGTACTTTGCAAACAATTTTAGAATATCAACAGGTATGCGTTAAGGCCCATAAGCCCCTTGTTGTATAAGCGTTATCTTAGAATATTGTAGGTATATATGTCACGATGATTATGATATATGTTTTAAGATTATTTTTTCAAAGTTCAAGGTCATAGCTACATCACTAAAGTGGTTAATGATTTTAAAATTAGTCATTGCACTGTAGTTACGCGGTGATATTTTTTAATAAAAGGCTAGCTCACCAAGTCAGTATGCCGCGGACAGCCAGGCACAAATCTCCCAAAGTTCATTTTCCTGAGACTGGTCAAAACAAGTCGATACTCTGTCCTCCTAATGTAGAGGTCCAGACGAGAAAGCAATATCTCAAAATTTAAAGTATTATGTATGACTCGGGTTTCAAGGTCAAAAACAAAGTGTAGCTGCATTGCTTTAAACAACTGAAAAATAAATTGTTCTACTTTCATATTATTTACAGCTACAAGTTAAAAAAGTTCAAAGTTTAGAGCATGTGCTTTAAATGAAAATTTTATTTTCATTCTTTTTCCGAAGAACCTACACTAGTTCTTCCTCTTAAATTTAAATTTAGAAAATTATAGAACGTTGTTCCATCTGCTTATAAAGTGGTTTACTTTCCTTGAAATACCATTTGGATGAATCTTACAAATCAGCTGCCTTTTTAGCCCACAGTACCTCTTCTTGTGTGATATTTACTATTGAAAATATTCAGAATAGTATTGTTAAATGAAACCTATCTTGAAAATAGCAATTACTATTTGTTGGTAATTGCTATATAATTACTTATTGTTATTTTATTTTTCACAAACAAAGTGCACAGTAATGTATACTTCTAATATAACATTGTCTCCTCCCCCTACTGTTTCACAGATATATTGATTCTTTGAGGGTGTTTAAGTGGTGCAGTGGTTAGCGCTTCCGCCTATCACCAATGCGACCGGGGTTCGATTCCCAGCGTCGTATGTGATTAGGTATGAGGTCACCTGCTTGAACACGTGGGTTTTTCCTCCGGGTTCTCCGGTTTTCCTCCCACAATAAGAACTCACGCACGCTACAATTCGGGCCAACGAGCTAGATTTATATAAGTTGCACAACTTGTTTCTTAATCATTGTAATAGAATTTTTTTTTTTTTTTTTTTTTTTTTTTTTTTTTTTTTTTGATTCTTTGACTGTTACAGCTGGGAATGCGATGCTACAAGAGCAAGATGGTTCATTGAAAGTCAAAGTATTAGATTTTGGACAAGCAAAAGATGTTTTAAAAGGTTCAAGTGAAAATATTTCTAGCGATGTTAAGAAAGATTACGAAGATATTGTTAAGATGTTCAGTGGCCTTTATACTGGTGACGAGTTAATTGGAACAAACATATGGGAACTCTGGAAAAAGAAACTAAAAGAGGTAAATTTTCAGTGCTGGATTGTGGATTTAGCGTTTGACAAAATGAGACCTTTTTGCGCTATTTTTTCAATGACCACTTAATGTTGCATAATTTCATTGGTTAAAACCCATAAACCACATAGCTAGAAATCATTTTAGTATTCTTACCAGTGGCCATAGAATGTAAGAGAAAATTTTCAGTTAGCTTGACAAAAGTGGTATCATCCTGACATTCCCATTTCCTTAAACATCCCTGAAATGCTCAATTAATATGAAAGAAGAAAGAATTTCCAGTTTCATAAAACACCATAAAGCCAATCCAACTCAGTCCAACTGTTTGTTTTTACTTGTTTAATATATTTTAATTACTTTTTTCAGCTTAGGAGCGAAAAATTCAGTTATAAAAAAATGTAGAACATATTATTGTTCACTGCAGACCATTTTTTTTGTTTTAAATGTACATGTGGATTAATCTAAAATATAAAACATTACAGTATTGAAAATATAAGATATGACATTATAAAATTGTTCCGTTAGTCTTGACAAGTTACAATTCTTTGTACCGACAATGTTCTATAAAAAATGAAATGTAAAAAAAATGTTTTTTTTAAAATGTCTCAACAATTTCTCTGTAAGTTTCACACATCATCTTACTTTAATGTAATTTTCCTTTGTTATTTCACAGATCACAAATTATGATGGGTAAAAATTATGTCATTCTATACTACCAGTTGTATGATTTGATTTTACAGATGGATGAAAAAGACAGATTGGAGATTGAAGAGATTAAATGTGCAAAAGATGTTTTCTATTTGAAAAAAAGAATTAAGGAAAGGATAAATGACCTCAGTAAGTTAAATGCTAAACATATATATAACTCCTTGTAATTGATATGGCTTCAATGACTGATTTTTTATAAATATACAGGTATATTGTGCAAGGTTTTTTTTTTTTTTTTTTTTAAAAAAAAAAAAAAAAAGCAAATCAAAATATATGATTTTTTTCAGATATGGATGAGGAAAGTTTTAAGAGAACAGTTATTCAGATTTTATTTGGTGAAAGTAAACCCATGACGGTAAGTAAAATTACTGTACTTTAGATTAACATACTTATATGTTTGGTTGCCAAGCACACCACCTTAAATAATTTTTAAATGTCAACATTTGACTTGAGCAAATAGTCCCCATTAATCTAGGTTTTACTGAAGTGGAGTGGAGTAATGGTGTTTAAAGTCCTAGTCAAGATTCTTAAACTTATGTGAAGGTGGTCAATTCTGGGATTGTGGAGAAAACCAGAGTATCTGGAAAAAATTGACTTTTGGCAAATGATCTGACAAACTTTCTTACAGTAGGATCTGCCAAAACAAGATTTGAACAGAGGTGGTGAAAGAAACTGTGATCTAAAAATGTGCACTTTTGTCCATTTGTCCAGCGATGTCTCTTGTTCTACTGTATTAAATAACATATAGATAATTCAATCTTTTTTCTTAACAACAGGGACATGACTATAATGATAATATTGAGCAAGCCGATGGAGTTGATATGGAAAAATTCAACGAAGAAATAAAGAAGATGTTAGAATTAAGGGATTAAGTGTGCTTATGTATTGTGCTCTATTTTCCTTTTAACAAATCTTGTAATATTTTGCTGCTTGTTTACTTTAATTGCAATTTTCTTTGATATGTATTTTTTTATGTTTGTAAAATTAAATTGCATATTTCTTTAATAAATGTTTTTTGTTTTTGTTTTTTCCATAATGTGGAAATCTTTTATTTTATGACGTATATAATTACCTGAATAGAGGATATTTAACAGTGAAGTATGAATATGAAATTTATTTTGTCGAGTGAAGTAAGAAAATCGATATTGAAAATATTGATTTTCTCACTTCACGAGACAAAATAAAACTCATATTCAAACGTCACTGTTAAATGTTCTATTTATTTTATATCACTGTTTGAATTGTTTTTATATCAGCATGTTTGGTTATTTAAAACAATGGATTGTGCCGTCAACGTACAGATGTGGCCGTTGTTTTGATTTTGACCAGACAATGACAAGGTACGCTGTTAATCGCTCGTCTAATGGTTGATGCAATTCGGAAAAACCTGTGGTACCAAAGTGTGACGAGAAACAAGTACAGGGCACCCCTAAGCAATAATAAAAAGGGGAGTAACTCTAATTTTAAAAAACCCCTCTAAATTGTACGTGAAGGAATTGGTTGGATATTTATTGAACCATACCGTTTATCTAATATGTTCAACTCATCTCTTGCCTAGTAAAACATTCATAACATTTTAAAAGAACAAGATTGACCTTCCTTACCTACTTTTCCAAAATTATTTTTACAGAAACATATTTACCTTTATTTTCAGCTCACCTGACCGAAAGGTCATGTGAGCTTATGTCATGGCGCGGCGTGTGTATGTGCGTGCGTGCGTCGTTTAAACCTATTTTCGACTTTTCCTCCAAAACTGCTGGACAGATTTCAATGATACTTGGTCAGAAGCACATATGGCCGGTGCAATTCAGATTTGTTCATGGTGTTGCCATGGCTACATAAACCAGGTCAAGGTGACCTAGGGGTCCAAAAATCTTTAAAAATCTTCTTCTCCAAAACTGATCATGGGAGAAAAAATCTGATGTGATATTTGGTTTCTCTGGGGTCTTAATCCTGTAGTTTGTTCATTTCGTGAAATTTGGTCGAAAAATGGGTTACGCGTTTTTGCGTTTAATTTTAAAAAATTCGTAAAATGGCTTCAAATTGTTATAACTTGACTATTTAAACAGATAATGACATGGGGCTTTCAGTTTTGACTTTTTCTTGAAATGACCTTTAAATTAGGGTCAAGGTCACAAATCAAGGTCATGACCTAATTTGTGATTTATGCAGTTTTAGGCAATTTTCTTGCAAATATTAAGAGATACATGAAATCAAATCATTGTTAAAATGTTCAGCATGACAAAATTTACCAAGGAACCAAGTTTCGTAACTATATGATAATCCATGCAGGAGTTGTTGCCCCTGAAATGTTATTTTTGGCTATTAAATACCAAAATTGTGCATTAGCTTGAAAACTATAATCTTTTTGTATAGGCATGTATATTAGAATATTGTAGGTATTGTGAAAATGATCACTTTGATATATGGTTCAAGGCCATATGATCAAAGATCAAGGTCACAGATGCAGAAGAAGACATAAATCGCTAATTATCTTGAAAACTATTAACTTTTTGTATATGCATGTATATTAGAATATTGTAGGTATTGACATGACGATCATTTCGATATATGGCTCAAGGAGGTCATATATTCAAAGGTCAAGGTCACAGCTGCAAAAGAAGACTTAAATTACTAATTTTCTTGTTAACTATTAACTTTTTGTATACGCATGTATATTTGAATATTGTAGGTTTTAAAATGACAATCATTTTGATATATGGTACAAGGTCATATGTTCAAAGGTCAATGTAACAATAGCAAAAGAAGACTAAAATTGCTTATTATCTTGAAAACTATTAACTTTTTGTATAGGCATGTATATTAGAATATTGTAGGTATTGATATGATGATCATTTTGATATATGGTACAAGGTCATATGTTCAAAGATCAAGGTCCAAGCTGCAAAAGAAGATATAAATTGCTAATTATCTTGCAAACTGTTAGCTTTTAGTATAGGCATGTGTATTAGAACATTGTAGATATTGACATGACGATCATTTTGATATATGGTCCAAGGTCATATGTTCAAAGGTCAAGGTCACAGCTGCAAAAGAAGACATAAATTATTAATTATCTTGAAAACTATTAACTTTTTATAGGCATGTATATTTGAATATTGTAGGTGTTGATATGATGATCATTTTAATATATGGTACAAGGTCATATGTTCAAAGGTCAAGGTCACAGCTGCAAAAGAATACTTAAATTGCTAATTATCTTGAAAACTATTAACTTTTTGTATCGGCATGTATATTAAAATGTTGTAGGTATTGACATGACGAGAATATATGGTTCAATCTCATATATGTTCAAAGGTCAAGGACATAGTTGCATAAGTATACTGAAATTTGTTAATGATTTGGAAATTATTCATTGCATTACAGTTATTTCATGCATATTATATAAGCTACTTATAAATGAAATGTGAGTGGATATATTTCTGATTAAGCTTTCTGGCAGTTCTTAACTTGAGAAAACTTGTAAAGTTTCATTACCAATTATGTTGTCTTTTGCGCTTTGTAAACAATTTTGGACATATCCTCAGGTGAGCGTTAAGGCCCATGGGCCTCTTGTTTATTGATAACACAAAGGTGGTAGATGATTTCAAATCCTTATATTCCTGATTATGACTGAGATTTGACAGCATTATTAGTGTTAATATCACATTTTCAGATTATGTGCTAAGTATATTTATATTCTGAGCTTGAAGAAGTGTCTTTTCATCAACTTTCCACAAATTATTTATATGAGTATTTCTATTGTCACCCATAAACGATATATATATATATATATATATATATATATATATATTTAAACGATAGGGATAGATGAAGATGAATTGTCTGTACACAGTGCGAGTACACACTCCATACCACTTAACACTTGTGCAGAACATTTTTTTCATTTGATTTCATTCACACAATTTGATGTTTTCCCACTAGAACAATGCTTTTTCGGAATATTCTGAAAAAAAATAACTTCGGTTTGATTATAAATAAATGCTTATGAGCATGAACCATATGGTTCACTGCATAATCTGATTGGAAGTATTTTTTTTCTATATTTTTGTTTTTAAAGTATGTATATACTGTGCTCTATATTTTACTTTATTTGCTGAATTGTATATATTTTAATCAGTCTTTGTATATACACTGCACTAGCTCTATAGTTCAACTTTTATATTAATTTGTATTAATGGTACATTTTAAAATCTATCACCATGCATGAAACGAAATCTATCACCATGAAACGAAGGTTGACAAGATACATAACCAAGTGTATGAATTGGCAAAAAAATTTTTACTATCTTAAAATCTAGGTTAGTTTCAATTTTTTTATAAAAAAATTTTGTATAAATTATATGAATTCTTCATGGATGGTGACTTGCCAAGAGATTTATGGAAATAATTAATCACTAGTCGTAATTCTGATAATATATGTTATAATAAACTAAATATATCCTTCATTAAAGTATAAAGAGTGAAAAATATCTTGCCAAATGATTTTTAAAATCAAAAAATTTTTCAATGCTAGTCTTAAATCTGATGATTTACACTAAAATTTAATTTATTTACATGAGATCAGTGTTTGTCAATGTCGTTTTTTAATTAATTAATTTATTTATTCATTTTTATTAGCTCAACTGGCTAAAGCCAGATGAGCTTATGGCATGATGCGCGCGTGCGTGCGTGCGTGCGTGCGTGCGTCCGTCCGTTAACAGCAAAAACTCAGAAACTACTGGGCCAATTTTAGCAAAACTTTGCATGAATGATCCCTAGAAGGAGTAGATGAAAATTTGTACAATTGGTTTCCATGGCAACCAAAAGTAGGTCACTGCGACCTAGAATGTAAAAAACCTAAAATAAGTTTCTTCTCTGAAACCATAGGTTATATTCAAAATCTGATGTGATATTTAGCTTCTAGACACCCTTAAACATGTAGGTTGTACATTTCGTCAAATTCTGTCAAAAACTAGGTTACGCGTTTTGAGCGTTTTTCTGTCATACTTCGTAAAAAGTGAAAATAAGGCTTATAATGAGATATCAACTTTGAAAATCTTCTTCTCTGAAACCATGAAGCCTTAAGCTTTCATATTTGGCAGTTAATATCAGCTTGAGCCCCTTTACCAAGTTTGTACAAATGGTGGCCCCCGGTCTATTTTTGGCCCCACCCCAGGGGTCCATATACCTGCATATGCATATATGGCTTATAATGGAAAATCAACTTTGAAAATCTTTTTCTCTAAAACCATGAAGCCTTAAGCTTTCATATTTGGCAGTTAATATCAGCTTGAGCCCCTTTTCCAAGTTTGTACAAATGGTGGTCCCCCGGTCTATTTTTGGCCCCACCCCAGGGGTCCATATATCTGCATATGCATATATGGCTTATAATTGAAAATCAACTTTGAAAATCTTCTTCTCTGAAACCATGAAGCCTTAAGCTTTCATATTTGGCAGTTAATATCAGCTTGAGCCCCTTTATCAAGTTTGTACAAATGGTGGCCCCCGGTCTATTTTTGGCCCCACCCCAGGGGTCCATATATCTGCATATGCATATATGGCTTATAATGGAAAATCAACTTTGAAAATCTTCTTCTCTAAAACCATGAAGCCTTAAGCTTTCATATTTGGCAGTTAATATCAGCTTGAGCCCCTTTACCAGGTTTGTACAAATGGTGGCCCCTGGTCTATTTTTGGCCCCACCCCAGGGGTCCATATATCTGCATATGCATATATGGCTTATAATGGAAAATCAACTTTGAAAATCTTCTTCTCTAAAACCATGAAGCCTTAAGCTTTCATATTTGGCAGTTAATATCAGCTTGAGCCCCTTTACCAAGTTTATACAAATGGTGGCCCCCGGTCTATTTTTGGCCCCATCCAAGGGATCCATATATCTGCATATGCATATATGGCTTATAATGGAATATCAACTTTGAAAATCTTCTTCTCTTAAACCATGAAGCCTTAAGCTTTCATATTTGGCATTTAATATCAGCTTGAGGCCCTTTACCAAGTTTGTACAAATGGTGGCCCTTGGTCCATTTTCGGCCCCAACCAGGGGTCCATATATCTGCATATGCATATATGGCTTATAATGAGATATCAACTTTGAAAATCTTCTTCTCTAAAACCATGAAGCCTTAAGCTTTCATATTTGGCAGTTAATATCAGCTTGAGCCCCTTTACCAATTTTGTACAAATAGTGGCCCCCGGTCCATTTTTGGCCCCACCCCAGGGGTCCATATATCTGCATATGTATATATTGGAAATCAAATTTAAATTTTTTTTTCTCTGAAACTGTAAGGCATAATGCTTTCATATTTGGCATTTAACATCAGCTCAAGTTCCTTTACCAGGTTTATACAAATGGTGGCCCCCGGTCCATTTTTGGTCCCACCAAGGGGCACATATATCTACATATACTTATACGGGAAGTCAAATTTCAAAATATTCTTCTCTGAAACTGTAAGGCCTACAGCTTTTATATTTAGCATTTAACGTCAGCTCAAGTCCTTGTACCGAGTTTATATAAATGAAGGCACAAGAACCATTTTTGTCAGTTGAGCTCCACAGGCCCTTTTGGGCCTCTTGTTTATTTATTTTTTATTTATAATTTTTTTGTTATTTTGTTAAGCTTTTAAAGTAATAAAATGTAAAATTAAAACCATCTTGCTTCAAGATTTAAATAATCAAAATAATTTTTGCTAGTATCTACTGATGTTATTGATACACTTTAAAATTAAAGCTTGTATATAACCATTGCTTTTCAATTGATTTTACTTGGAGGGGTTGGAATGGATTAATTATTAATTACACCCCATCAACCATTTATACTGAGGCAGTCCAGGGATAGTGGGAAACTGGAGTGTGAAGATCAACCACCAACCTTCACTAAGTCAACTGACAAGTTTGGGAAACTTTTTCAGTTGACTTGTTGACAGTTGATGGTAAGTGGAACTACCTTCATTGGATTCTGGGTGGTGATCTGCCCTGAAAGCCACCAATGTTTGCTATTCGGTCGCTGGGATCCAGATTTTTGCTTGGAGCTTAAAAGTTTCAAAACAGCCAAAACTTGTTACTGATGTTACAAAATCAAAATAGTGATTGCTAGTCTTGTATAATAAATGAATGAACAAATATTTCTAAAACATTTTTACTTTGGCTTATCAATTCAAAGCTCTGTTAGCTAAATCATTAGTTAGTGGAATTTTTTTATCCTGGGTATTAGCATTGTTTAACTTTCTATTCAAAAGTGATGAATCGTAATTGTTATCATCAAACAAAAACAAGTAAGTCAATCCCCTATATTGTGATTATTGTATTTAATTTTTAATAACATTTAGAATTTTCAATTACCAAATATGGTTGAACTAAAGTTTTAAATAACATTTTGAATTTTTAATAATCATATGGTTAAGCTAATGAAGCTTTGAACACCTGGATTCTGATATACAACCAGTAAATATAAAAGATATCGACATCAGTCATTTTCAAACAGTTTTCTCCAATAAGTATTAAAACATTTAAAAATGTAAACAAACCTAGTCCAAAAAATGCCAATCTTGAAAAATTCAGTTTGAAAACTAGTCAACTTTTTTAGCTCACCTGAGCACAAAGTGCTCATGTGAGCTATTGGTATCAATAGAGGCAGACCCTCCGTCGTCCGTCGTCCGTCCGTCAACAATTGCTTCAAACGACTTCTCAGAAACCTCTGGTCACATTTTGTTTAAACTTGGTCAAAAGCATCTATAGAAGAATGCCTTTCAGATTTGTGTTTTTGGTTGCAAGAGCTACCAAAGGTGGGTCACAATGACCTACATAGTTAAAAACCTAAACAAATCTTCTTCTCCAAAACCACTTCTCTGAGATAAAATCTGATGTGATATTTGGAATCTACGGCATCTTATATACCAAGTTTGTGAATTTCAATAATTTTTGTGAATAATTAGGTTACGTGTTTTTGCGTTTATTTTTTGTATTTTGAAAATTGTACTTTTTTACAAAAATTACAATAATGAATGAATTTAGGTTAACTCTTTTCCCAAACATAATTTCTTATGTGAAGAAACATATGTTTGACAATTTTCATGAAATTCTGTAAAATACAAGTCGCTTTTTTCGGCCTTTTTCATTTTCAATTCTAGCAACCCAAGGGTCGAGGGTTCAAATCCCAGTGGAGCCACTTTTTTTCAATTTTTTTTATTATTATTTTTTTTAATTTCTGAATTTTTTGACTTACAATGGTGCCTGGAAGAGATTTTATGAATTTTTAGTGTAATTTTTTTTTTTTTTTTTTTTTTTTTTTTTTTTTTTTTTTTTTTTTTTTTTTTTTTTTTTTGAAATACATGTGATACTGCAACCCAAGGGTCAACTGTTCAAATCCCAGTGGAGCCTTTTTTTTTTTTTTTTTTTTTTTTTTTTTTTTTTAATTTTTATGACTTACAATGGTGCATGGAAGAAATGTTTGAATTTTTACTTTTTAGGTTTCCATAGCTACATTGACCTAAATAGTTGAAAACCAAAAAAAAAAAAAAAAAAAAAAAAAAAAAAAAAAAAAAAAATTCTTCTCGAAAACCACTTCACTGGTATAAAATCTGGTTTGATATTTGGCATCTAGAGCATCTTATAAACTAAGTTTGTGAATTCCAACAATTTTGTGAAAAAATTGTTTTGTGTTTATTTTTATACAGTACATTGTAAATACCCCCCGGTTACCTCTCGGCATTTTAACACATTATCAAGTTATATCAACAGTGATATCCACGCATAAATCAATGGTGAATTAAAGTTTTAAATAAAATGCAAATAGATTTCACCTTTTGTGTTGTTTATTTCATTAATTATTATTTTTTTAAAGTGTTTGTTGATCAATAATCATGATTCTGTAAGTAATACACATCGAGGTCGTTATTTGTTTACAAGTAAACGATGTGACTTTTTTTCATTAACTCCCATTGTTTGAGGAGCACCAACATGCCGCTTTTGTAATGTGTCTGCAGTCAAATTATTATTGTTATTCGTGTGTTACATTATTTGTGAATCGAGTTTAGAGAATTTTCGTTTCAATCAAAATTCAATATTTTAACACGCGTAGGCCTCCATGTATGTATGTACATTTTGGGATATGGCAATGCAAAGATGGAAAAAGTCCCGATTCACGCAAATAAAAGGTTAAAAAAATAATTATTTTAAATCATATTTCAAGCATATTTTAATGCAATTCTCATCTTAGAAAGGCATTTTTTTTATCGTGTCTGTCGGCTGGAACAATCACATGGTCATATCGGGAATTCCCATAACGTCACTTCTTGTTTTCTTCAGAAAAAATGTCTTTGATGTTGAACTAGTGTACCGACAAGATTCTGTCTTGCACGATTTTCTCGGCAGTAAACATTGATTTTAATCAATTTTCATAAAAAATACGATATGATATGGTCGATTTTTTCGACTTTCTTAAAACGGATCGTACTCGGGTAAAAAGTGTTGTATTATAGTTGATACATCATCATGAAATATTTAAAAGTAAAAAAGTGTAGATAATTTTATTAAATCGTTCAGAAAACAAATATCCGGGAAAAAGGGGGGGGGCGTTACCCGTCCCCAAGTACCTGTGCTGTCTACATATCAAATAGTAACTATTTTTTAAGTTTTTGTAGTTGTCTCCCTTACATTATAATATCGAGCGTCGTGGTTGAACAGGAAAGTTATTATACATTGAAGTGGCTTATTTCTGACATCGAGATAATTTTATTCGACATAAAATTACCTCGACATGTCGACATATTATCTTGGCAAGTCAAGATATTATCATGGAAAGTTGTGATGATATCATGGAAAGTCGTAATGTTGAGAAAAGTAACACGACTTGCCGCGTTAAAAATATTTCAAGATATCGGGATAATTATCACGATTGGTCAACATAAGTATCGCGGCATGTCGTGTTACTTATCTCAACTTTTTATTTTGGTACCACAATTTTTCATGATATTTATGGTGGCTTATTTCTGACATCGACATAATTTTAGTCGACATAAAAATTATCTCAACATGTCGACTTAATATCTTGGCAAGTCGAGATAATATCATGGAAAGTTGCGATACCAAAATAAAAAATTGACATAAATAACGCGACTTGCCGCGATACTTATGTTAACCAGTCGTGATAATTATCTCGATATCTTAAATTACTTTTAACGCGGCAAGTCGTGTGACTTATCTCAACTTTTTATTTTGGTAACACAACTTTCCATGATATTATCTCGACTTGTCAAGATATTAAGTCGATATGTTGAGATAATTTTATGTCGACTAAAATTATGTCGATGTCAGAAATAAGCCACCATAGATATTATCCCGACTTGTCAATATATTATAGTCGAAAAGTTGAGATAATGTTATGTCGACTAAAATTATTTCGATGTCAGAAATAAGCCACCATACTAACTAGTAAGGATCAACTTGTGTAATTTTTTGCGCTTCCATAGTTTACCTTTACAACCAGATGCCCTAGTGGATTTAAGCGCATGTTGCGAATCGGTGTCTTTCGCGGTCTAAGTTCGAATTCAATGGGGCACAGGTGTGAAAAAAAATCGGTTTGCTTTATCAAATGAATGTGATTTTCTCTGGTCACCCAGATGCCCCCCACCATCCTAACTGCCTCAAAAAAGTGAAAGAATATCGACAAGAACGTTGATCATTATTACTAAACTTTACTTATAAATATAGCTGCAACGATACTAAATATTGTCAATCTTTTTTAAATAATAAATAAATAAAATATTCGACCCTCTTTACACTGAAATGAATCTACTGAAATGAAGTTTTTTTTTAAACTTTTTATAGATTAAGGTAGTCTTCAAATAACTTTCTTTTAGATGTTTAAACTTTGAGATAAATCTTTTCCAACATTTTTGAGAATGATCTCGTAAATCACATTTATAGAATGTAATGATTGTGTTGTACTAAAAACTTATTGTTGAATTTTTACTTTCAAAGAATGGGTCCGTGCAGCTAGTTCAAATACCGATGGTTCATCAATTATTCTAATTACATAATTTTACACTTTATTCTGTAGTTTTTAATCAACAGATCAAGAATAAAACTCTTCAAAATTTTCCAGAAAAGTTTTATCTAAATTTTACATAATTTTCTTGTTGGATAAGAAATTTAAAACGTTGGCCATTTCACGATGCTATGAACAGAAATTAATCGTAGAACGTATTTGATGAATGCAGTACTTACTCACTTACAAATGTTATTAACTTGAATACGGTAATTTCGTCTACAACTGATGGCGTCTTGCTAAAAGTTAAATGGGATTAAGAACCGTTATAAAATCATTGGTTCATTCGTTTGTTAATTATTCAATTATTTTCAGCAATAATTCACCTTTGTGATTACAGTAATGTTTTTAATCTCTCAGGATTAATCAAAGACCGCGCACGCGCGCGCGTGTGTGTTTTAATGTCTGTCGTGTATTAACACGCACTCAGGGTGACCTAAAAGTGCTAGCCCATAGAGCCAGTATACCGCAGACAAGTTACTTCTCTGCCTGGCGTTTGCCATTATAGTATCGAGTGGTTCAACAGTCGTCAGAAAATTTTTTGAGTGATTGTGTCTTGTGCAAAATTTTGAATTTTATAAAAAGAAATATTCAAAATTTTGCACATGGCAATTGGATTTCAAATTTTTAAGTACATGTATTATAATATATAATCCGGTCAGGATACGAACCCACAACCTCCCATTCCCCCTTATAACATTAATGAGGTAACTTATGTCAACTGACGTCATCGATTTATTGTGGAAATAAATTGAAATAATGTTGTTTTACGTCCAGTCATGATTCTTTAACTTATTATCGAAACGGTCATGTTTTAGGAAAATGGAGAAAATCGGAGTACCCGTAAAATATCCGAAGTAGGCCAATGGATCTCAATGCATGAGCAACTGTAGCAGAAGACACACCTTGTCGCAAGACAGAATTTTCAAAAGCAAAATCTGTAATTTAAATAATTTATCTTCGGATTCTTGGGCAACCTTGCATGGGATTTTAAACATTGATCTGTGAGAATTGAAAATGTTTACTTTGACCGATTTTATTAGCATTTAAATTGTAAACACATCATGAATATTAATATTAAGCTTTGTATTGAATTTCACTTTTAAGTTTTTTTTCTTTAATTTTAAATAACGTACCAAAACGTCTGCTTAAAAATTTTACGACTCTTGTAAAATTGGGAGTTAAAATTTCAATTTAGATGCATATCACAAATTCATCACTATTTTTAAAATTTTATTTACATTTTTGTGATATTTTAAGTTCAATCAGATAAATTCGTGAAAAAAATTAATAATAGGACATATATTGAATAAATTATTAAAGATGCTTTATTTGGTTATTGGATTTTTTAAATGTTATTTTATTAAAAATATCCCTGTGAATGATTTAAACACTTTTATCTTGCTAAAATTTTCTTCTTTTGTTTGATTCCCCGTGTTCCGTGATATCTCAAAGCCATAACCATTTTTCTAAGCATAAATTAGAATTAACATGCGGTTTGAAAACAGAAAATTATGTATCTGGCAAATCAATGTAACCAAGACCACGAAACAACAATGCTTTTTATAGAAACAAACAAGGCAGACAAGAAAATAAGCATATATTGGGACAACTTATTATAAAACACCTGACTTTTAACAGACACTGAATGAAACGACAAAAAAGTACGGTAAAAATAGTAAAAGAGACAGGAAGCTCTATGATAGCATAAAAAGATGGAGCAACAAAAATAAAATACATATAAAATAAAATAAAACAAATTTAATTTTTTTTAATTTGATTTAATTTAATTTAATTTAATTCAATTCAATTCAATTTAATTTAATTTAATTTAATTTAATTTAATTTAATTTAATTTAATTTAATTTAATTCATTTAATATTTAATTTAAAATAAAAATTAATATAAATTTAATTTGATTTGATTTGATTTGATTTGATTTAATTTAATTTAATTTAATTTAATTTAATTTATTTTAATAATTTAATTTAATTTAATTTAATTTAATTTATTTTATTTTATTATTTTTTTTTTTTAATTTAATTTAATAATTTAATTTAATTTAATTTAATTTAATTTAATTTAATTTAATTTATTTTATTTTATTTTATTTTATTTTATTTTATTTTAATTCAATTTATGTTATTTATTTATTTTAATTTAATTTAATTTAATTTAATTTAATTTAATTTAATTTAATTTAATTAGAGAGAGAGAGAGAGAGAGTGTGTGTGTGTGTGTGTGTGTGTGTGTGTGTGTGTGTGTGTGTGTTTCAACTACGGTAGGATATTAGAGATTAGCAGTCAGACTGTTACCAAAGTCAAAGTTCAAAAGACATTGGGTTCCATGATATGCAATTAAAAACCATAAAACAAAGCTGATCATATCTGAAGAACTGTTGATAGAATGTAAAACGGAGGGAAGAAATTGCAGACTTTGGACTCTCTAATTGATATTGACTGTAGAGGATTTCCTTAACAATTATAAGAACGAATGTTACCAGCACTTGGTGTTCTGAAAGAAAGAAAGAAAGACAGCATGACATATGGCATCAAAAACAGCAAACAACAGAAAGAGCATTTTACTGGTTTGGGCTGAAAAAGTGGTGTGTTTATTAACCTACGCACCGACCAATCACCACTGGGCAATCCAACCCTCAATTGAAAGAGTTACCAAGTAAGAGTGTGGAAAAATACTGAAAGTTTCGTCAAGAACTTTGACGAAAAAGCAGCATAACATCATGGGTACAATATATCAATCCAAGGAGACAATACAGGCTGTAATTCTCACAATTAGTGATTTAAGAGAAATAATACAGGACTGATATTAGCTATTTCCGCTAATAGCTACAAAATTAATTAAATGGTTTTAAACATCAGCTAAGTCACCCACCTCTTTTTCTCTTGCTCTCTCTCTCTCTCTCTCTCTCTCTCTCTCTCTCTCGCTCTCTCTCTCTCTCTCTCTCTCTGTTTTTAAGGTACTTAATCAAAATAAGTTTCAGTTTTATCAGAAAAATAAAAACTTATAGCTTAATATTACAAGAGTGATAAAAACAAAAAAGAACAACTCGCAACAAAAACTCACCCTTTCGAGACACGGGTATTGAGGACTCTTGTTCTGGTCTCGGAGTCATGATTAAAGGTCGTTGTTTCGAGAGCTAGCTGAACTCCCGGCTACGTTCTTGAGAAAACCACTGAATTTCACATTGCCCCGGTCCACCAAGCTGCCGTCTATCCAAGGGAGATAAATGTACTTTCAGTCCCTTCTGGGCAATAAGGCACAGGAATAGACGAATACGGTAAATATGTTGACAACACAGCTAATAATAATCCTCTCGAATTTTGAAGGACATTAGACCAAACGACAGATGGTTCTCAGGAGGTGCGGTTTAAGTACTTGGACTTTTGTACTCCTAACAAAATACTATGTGGAACTATCAAATACTCTTGTTTTACACTTGTATAAGGTTTAAGTGTTTTCGGAGTTTGTTGTATATATATATATATAATATTATAGTTATATATATTATTTGTTTTAATTATGTTATTTTATCTTTTTTAAAAATTAGTAAAAGTGGGATTCGGTTAAGGAGTATTTATCTTAAACTTAGACTCCACTGAGTGGAATGCACTTAAACTCCACTGAGTGGGATGCACTTCAACTCCATTGAGTGGAATGCACTTAAACTCCACTGCGTGGGATGCACTTCAACTACATTGAATGGAATGCACTTAAACTCCACTGAGTGGGATGCACTTAAACTCCACTGAGTGGGATGCACTTCAACTCAGTTGAGTGGAATGCACTTAAACTCCACTGCGTGGGATGCACTTAAACTCCACTGAGTGGGATGCACTTCAACTCAGTTGAGTGGAATGCACTTAAACTCCACTGAGTGGGATACACTTAAACTCCATTGAGTGGAATGCACTTAAACTCCACTGAGTGGAATGCAATTAAACTCCACTGAGTGGAATGCACTTAAACTCCACTGAGTGGAATGCATTTAAACTCCACTGAGTAGAATGCTTTTAACTCCACTGAGTGGGTTGCATTTAGACTCCACTGAGTGGTATGTGGACATTTTTTGACGCATCGAAATGGCACAAGTCAAGTACTAACAGATAAGCAGACAAAAAACTACATGGATGGAATGGTTTTTAAAGATGTTTTTAGCCTTAGTCAAGATTAATCTATTTATATATAGAGGTGGTCAATTGTAGGATTTTGTAGGAAACTTGAATGTCCGAAGAAATCAAAGACCTTCATCAAGTGAACCGGTATACTGTCTCGCACCTCGGAATCGACGGATAAAAGGCGATGGGAGACTTTGTGATTCTCAAACCAGCATTTTGACTTCTTGACCGGCGACCTTTGACAAAACAAACTGACAAACTTTTTTTCAACAGAGAATTCGAACCAGCATGAAGATTTCTTGATCGGCGACCTTTAACAAAACAAACTGACAAACGTTTTTTCAACAGAGAACTCGAACTAGCATGAAGATTTCTTGATCGGCGACCTTTGACAAAACAAACTGACAAACGTTTTTCCACAGAGATTCGAACCAGCATGAAGATTTCTTGACCGGCGACCTTTGACAAAACAAACTGACTAACGTTTTTTCAACAGATAATTCGAACCAGCATGAAAATTTCTTGATCGGCGACCTTTGACAAAAAAAAACTGACAAACGTTTTCTCCACAGAGAATTCGAACCAGCATGAAGACTTCTTGAGATACCTTCGGTAAAGCAAACTGACTTTTTTTCAGAGGGATTTCGAACCAAGGCGATGATTAGCGATATTACCCGTAAGTAAGCGCTTTACTCCACTTGTCCAGCTATATAAATGTGTATTCGGCCTGTACTATACTTATCATGTCAACACACTCCTTGACAAGAATTTTGGGCACATAATCCTTGGACAAACAAAAATTTTCAAAGAGTTTTTTATTTCAAGCATATGAATGAAACTCCATAAAAATTCTCTATATTTAGAATACCTATCAACCAAGCTCTTAAGAAGAATTTCGGACATAAGCCTTGGCCAAACAGGAACCGTTCTTGAACCGGCCTTTTAAACAATTTTCTAAACAAAAATTGTAGATAAGTGAGTGGATATATATTTAGTAGTAAAACAACTAAATAAACTTAAAGTTGTCACACATACAATGGATAAGAATAAATCAAGTCGTTTTAAACGGTTCATTAGTCACAGTTCACTGTGGTTTTAAATGTACAATAGGAAAAGTTAAACACAACTGATTGAGCTATTTAAATTCTGTACAAGATTTAACAATTAAGGTGAGCGACTTCTGATTTTTTCCTCTCTTTTTTTTATTTGTGATAATTGATATAAGGACTATTTTATAAAGAACCGTTATTTTGTTACTTTGTTGCAGTTTTACAGTTACTCTGGACTCTTCTTGAAGTAATTTGTTGCCTTTAACTGGAAAATGGATACTAGATTTGTTGATTTAGTACTGACATCGGACTGTATGGTGAATTAGTGTTATATTATATACTGTTTAATTTAGTACAAATAAGTCGGTTGTAAATATATACAGATTTTTTTGGCTAAGGTTGAGTTTTTTGGGGGATGTCAACACAAACTTGTTTAATTAAGTTGTTTATGAAGTATAATCTTTTTGGACGAATTAATTAAGTATCGTTGTTGTAACGTCAACACGAAGTACCGTTAATGGAGATTTTTTGAAAGACCCATCTTTTTGGACGAAAAAATTAAGTACCGTTGTTGTAAAGTTAAAACGAACTTGTTTAACGAAGTACCGTTAATCGGGGCCTGTTTATGGAGGACCATCTTTTTTGGACTAATTTATTAAGTGGCGTTGTTGTAAAGTTAAAATGAACTTGTTTAACGAAGTAACGTTAATCGGGCGTGTTTATGGAGGATCATCTTTTTGGACTAATTAATTAAGTACCGTTGTTGTAACGTCAACACGAACTTGTTTAACAAAGTACCGTTAATCTGGGCCTGTTTATGGAGGACTATCTTTTTTGACTAATCAATTAGGTACCGTTGTTGTAACGTCAACACGAACTTGTTTAACAAAGTACCGTTTATCGGGACCGCTGATGGAGTATCAACGTTTTTGACTAATTAAGTTACGTGTTTGTGAAGTCAACACAAACTTATTTTATGCAAAACCGGTAATTGGGTCCAGTTTATGGAGTACCGTTATTTGGATACCATTTTTTTTTTTTTTTTTTTTTTTTTTTTTTTTTTTTTTTTTTTTTTTTGTGAAGACAACACAAACTTGTTGAACGAAGAACAGTAAACCTGTTATTGAATTTCTTATCCTATAAGCCGCGGTAACTGTGAATAAGGACCGGAGAAACTCGGGCCCTAGGCTGGAAAATTATTCTAAATGTTTGTTATGATATATTCTGATAAAAGGCACTCGAATTTTAACAGTTAAAATTTAGGCTAAAAGTTGGAAAATTTATGTTTTTGCTTTTGTGGTGAAAGTGACAGAAGAAATCATTCAAAACTTACAAAGCTGTTATATGGTTGTATTTTTAGCATTTCCTTGTGTTTGAAGACAGATGATTTGAGAACAGTTTCGAGACAGTTTAATAGTTTCTGATTTATAGACATACGTGTGATGTTAAAAGATTACTTTGAAAATGCGAAAAATTGAAGAAAAAAGACGTGGGACTAGCTCAGATTGACGACACTGTAATGGGGTCTGCAAACGGCAGGATTGTCAGTAAGTATAAAATGAGAGAGAGAGAGAGAGAGAGAGAGAGAGAGAGAGAGAGAGAGAGAGAGAGAGAGAGATTGGATAGTGAAGGATCCCGGGGACATTTGCCATAGTGTATTGCTCGGGAAAGAAATAATAGCATTCATTCAGAAATTAGTTTCTCAATTGAAAATTGTTAGGCAATTTAAATATATATATACATGTATATGTGTTTATTCTGAAATATCGCTGGTATTAAAAAAAATGTTTTAGAAATATGGATAATCAACGACAAGTTTTAAACACGAAATATAGTTGGGTTTAATTTATTTTTTACCCTCTCACTGTCTTACCAAGTCGACGGTATGGATTCAAAGGTTAGCTCTGAATAAAAGCGTTCTAGCGATAATTATGGTCCCTTGTATATCCCGACTTTCAAGATAGTCTAAAAACATAGCTTCTATACGATATTAATTGAAAAAAAAAACAAAAAACAAAAAAAACCGCACAATACAACTATTTTTGCGTAACTAAAGCTGATGACATCTTGATATAAGTAAATTAATCTTGACTTTCATGTTCAATGCTATTTCACATATTCTTTGAGTATCTGTAATTAACGGTTCAGAAATATGTCTTCATGGGCAAGAAATAAACGCGAGATGGTTATAAATTCTTGTGCCGTAGTTACAAAGTTAATATAAATGGAATTATATTTTCATCTTCTTTAAGAAAGGATTAACTTGATGACATATTTGCATAGTTAAAAAATTGAAGATTTAAGGTGTCTGATTATTGCTAATTTAAAAAAAATGATGCTATTTATTTCCTCAGGGGGAGAGTGTAGCGTGTCTGGATCGTGTGCTCACATATCACAACTCCCCTGTAGGTTTGAATCTTTCTAGATTGAGAATATTTGTCAGTTCGTTAAAGGAAGGTCGGCGTTTTCCTCTAGACATTCCGGTTTTCTCCGCCACCCTCTCTGTACAGATTGTCGATAAAAGTGAAAAAATCCTGCAAACTTAAAACATTTTTGCAACATTTCTCTCCGTATTTCCTCTGTCGAGAAATAGAACAACAGTACAAAGAGACGAAAGATAAGAAGCAATGAAACCATTATAGTTTATACCTCAGTCCAGATTCTTACATTTATCTTTGAAGCAGCCAGTTCTGGAATGGTCCGGACATCGAGGTGTCGGGGAAAACCGAGTTCGAGCAAGCGTACTGAAAAACTTTCTCACATCAGTATCCAGCAACGAAAAGCACGGGATCCGTCAGCTATTTGGCCACAAAGGGCAGAAAATAGCTTTTTTTTAATCAACAGTGAAATCGATTGCAATATTTCTCTCTCTCTCTCTCTCTCTCTCTCTCTCTCTCTCTCTCTCTCTCTCTCTCTCTCTCTCTCTCTCTCTCTCTCTCTCTCTGACCGACGAAAGCGATTCAAAGGTAAAACATTGCAATTTTTTGCTGTTGCAACAGTTTTGATAAATCGAGTTCGGTTTACAATATAGTTGAGTCGAGTAATGGTGTTTCACTTACACAGAGGCTACAGTTTCTGGAATGGTGGAGAAAACCGGAGTTCCCGGAGGAAACCAACGACACCCGGAAAGCGAAAAGACTTTCTCGTGTTCTCATATAAAGATCTGCTCGTGTTGGATGATTGATTTTACATTGTTGACATTTTACATGTTTAGGTTTACAAGAAAGTGAACTTGTCCCTATCGGAGCACCATGGACTCTACATGCTTTTGTGGTAGTATACGCGTAAATTCCTTGACTGATAACAAAAGTCATAGTTTAATCACACATGTTTTATCATTGATGAATGCTTTAGTAATGTGTTCAAATCCAGGGTAAAATACTTTTCTTTAAAGTTACAATTTATCACAGATAAGATTCGAAACTTTGGTGTTAAAAGTTTGATAACTTTATCCATCAACACGTCCAAGAGTGATTAAGTGATCTTGATTTGTGTGGGTTCATATACTCTCCTTCCGGAGTTTACTGTCAAAACTTGGTATCTTAAAATTTCAGAGTTTCAACCTAGATTCGAAACTTACTTTCAAAAATGAACAAATGGTGTAATATTATACCGGAAGTAACTGATGCTTCCCGTCGATCATGACATTCCGGAAATTACCGACTAGTATATTAGGCTTTATTCTTGATACATATCGGGACATCTCCACCTAAAATGAGTTGACAACGCGTTTTATTCCTTGAATAACTATAAAAAAGCAGATGTTTCTTTTTCGTGAAACGGGTTATCGGTTAAACGATCTCGTCAGAAGAACCCGATCGGAACATCGCTCGGCCTTTACGTCGCACTTTCGTGAGGTACGACGGAAAAGGCCGAGCGATGTTCCGATTGCTGAAAAATTGTGACTCAATTTTCGATGCCCTGTGTTTGGTGAAAGCAATCTTAACCATTTCAAGTTTTTGTTCTTATTTTCCTTGGAATCGAACCCAGACCTTCCACATAAAACAGGTCGAGTATCAAGATCCTCGAAGAATCAAAACCAGGGAAACATCTTTGATAAAATATATAAATGTGTTATGTAACTCAACAACTTATTTCACAATATATACTTTGAGCAATAATGATGATGATGATAATGATGTTGTTGATGTTGTTGAAGCTGTTGTTGATGATGATGATATGATGCTGCTGCTGCTGCTGCTGCTGCTGATGATGATGATGATGATGATGATGGTGGTGGTGGTGGTGGTGGTGGTGGTGATGATGATGATGATGATGATGATGATGATGATGATGATGATAGAAAGAAAGAAAGAAAAAAAGGAAGAAATACATATGATAGGCCAGTTGAAGGATAATAAGAGTTAAGAAAATATTGTCTAGAGGTTGTTGTCTTGTGCTAATAATTGAATTCTTTTGAAATAAAAATGGTATATTGAAGAAGCCCTAGTGATATTAAACTAGAAGTCGGTTAATTTGTCGAAATTTTCCGAATTTTGTGAATTTCTCCGGGTATTCTGGTTTCCTCCACTATCGCAGAACTGACCGTCTTAATAAAAGTGAAAAATCTTGACGGGGGCGTAAGACTCAATTTACTAGTAAATTTTATTTCATGATTTAAATCAAATTTTTCTTTTTGACTTATCATAACATTGTAAGATATACAACAATAGAAACAAAAAATATCGGGTACACATTAAATTCCTGTGATAAATAAGAGAAATTCTACCGTTAATATACAAAATATAACATCCCAACCTTAATCAACAAACAACACAAAATAAAGTAAACAAAGAAAAAATAATTGACAGAGAAACCGACAAAGATCTCTCGAAAGTGTTAATAACGTGTGAAAGTTTTAAAAATGAATGAACTTTTTAAAATTTTTTATTTGATTTTCTTTCTTAAATACATTTCATTTGGGTTTGTTTTTGAATAAAAATCTTTTCAAATTATTATTTGACATAATTTCTTATCCAAATTGTATATTTCTTGAGTATATATAACGTATATATGTAAATATATATATATATATATATATATATATATATATATATTACACATGCACTTATACATTATGAGGAATGTAGCTTTTTTTTCAAATGGGTGAATAAAAATAAATTTGTTTGGTAATTAATTGACACAATATCTTAAATAAGTTTAAATTTATCTGGCATTTATAAAATTACTTGACATAATATCTTACCTAAATTGTATATTTGTAGTATTTATATATTATATTTACTTATATTTACCAGATATACCAACACTTTTGTTGACTTTGAACGGTAACAGATATCTTTTATGTGTCTAACAATGTAAATATTAGGGGGTTAATCTGGGCATTGCTTTGATGTGATTATGTTTATTTTAAGGTGTCTGGCCCAGAGTGATCAAATCGACATATTTTAAATAGTTGTCGATTAGTTTCGTAACTGAAAATTAGTCCATAATTTCACATTCAAATAGCCTTATTTTTTTGCCATTGTAGCTCACCTGTGCAACCAGATTTTTATAGTAGATTGCCAGGTTCTGGCTTTCTGAGAATTGAAAAAACAAATAAAACAAGCAAACAAAATATAATTTTATAAACAGCAGTCCTGTTTTCGAGGTAACAATTATAAGAGCCTAATCAATTAAGACATTGCAGCTCACCTGATCACCACAGATGCTTGTCAGTTTATTAAAGATGTTTGTGTTAAGAAATGTGTTTGACATTTAAACATTAGATAGTACAAGAACAAGCGTCCAGTAGCCGTGTGATCTAAGAAGCAAGCTTACAGACCTCTGTCTCGAACATATCCATGTGTGAGAAAGTTTGCTAAAGTTCGGTTGGTTTTCTCAATTCATTCCAATGGCCTCTATCTTGCTAGAGCTGGACTTATTGATATAAGTGGAACAATCTTGACCCAGCTTAAAATGATTGTCCGAAGTCGGCAATTTTTTTTCTTTATTTTTTAAATGGTAATTTTACATGTCGAAAATGGCGACGTTTTTACCGGAAGTGATGCTCTCGATGAGTCACTACGTCGTTTTCGCAAAAGAATCCACCATTTGTTATTTTTTCCAATGTGCAAAATTGCCATCACGACAACTTTTAACTTTGTCCAGAAAAACGCCATGGTAATTGCGGATGTGCATAGCGATTTTCATTTACGACTAGACTCAAGTGAGTAAAAAATACAGAACTTAATTTAAATTTATTGGATTTTCTATGGAAATTGATCATTATTTACTGTAACAAATACAGCGGCTCAAACAGTCGAGATGTCAAGAAATTGTGATTTCTGGGAGGAAAAGTATTTGTATTTAAAGTCGGCACATGATTTCTGTAACACCCTATCAAATACTTAATATATGTTATATAAGTATGAAAGGTTATTTAAACGTGTTTTTAAACCCGAAATCAGTCATTTTAACTATAAAACATGACAAAAACTATTTAATAAATTGTGTGAAAGTTGTTTTTTAATAAAAAAAAATCGTTAAAGAACTACACACGATGTTTTTATTTGCCCAAAATACCTAAAAGAGATAATATTAGAGTAATAATGGAGAATAATCTAAATAAAGCGAAAATAAATCATGGTTTTTCACGCCTGAAAGAACAGAAATGTAAAAATTGAAAGTAAATTGATAAATAAAATGGTACGCCTCATTAAATCCGGAGATTTTCAATCAGTTTAACTTCGTTTTATCTGATATGTTATCTCATTTTATGACTTGGATTTAAACTAAATTACTCTCATATAACCGAAGGAAACTTTATTAACTTTACTCAATACACCCCATCTTTAAGATATCTTATTTCATCAAAATATCAAAATCGGTAGGTTTTTTTCTTTTCTTCGACTTTATTTTCTTCTTCCCTTCTTTTGCTGTTGCTGATGTTGCTTCTTCATCCTTTCTCTTCTTTGTCTTCTTCTTCTGCTTCTTCCTCTGTTGCTGCTGCTGAACATTGATTCTTCTTCTTCTTCTGCTGTTACTTCTTCTTCTGCCTCCTCCTCCTTCTTCTTCTTCTGTTTCTTCTTCTTTTTCTTGTTCTCTTTTTCTTCTCCTCTGTTTTTTTCTGTTGGTCAGGATTAGTGTTCTTTTTTTCAGCCTTTTGGAATTCTTTGTTATTTTAACTTGAAAAAGTTTATCGCATTCATTATTTTGTACTTCTTTCTATTGCTCAAGACATTATATCCCTATAATATATTGATATCTTGCCCGAGCGGTTAACGCCTTATCCTTCCGATTCTTTGCGTCTCACTAATTTAGGTTCGACCCTGATCGACCGCAAGTGAGGAGGTTTTTTCCTTGCCGTAGGCATTTATCGATTGACTCGGTAGGGTATAATGGACTGATTGTTCAACGATGTTTATCAACGACATTGCTGTCCAGCGCACTAGCATTCTTAAAATCGCTATATAATTACACACTTTTACAATGCAGATCAGAATTACTAGCCTATTCATAGCACCACACAAACTAGTGTTAAGATTAATCCTCAAAATTAATAAAAATTGACCGTCGTCAAAAAAGCTAAAAAAAATTATTCATGTGACGTAAAAAAAAACAACCAAACTTTTATTGTGGACATTAAGCTTGCGTGTGCCTTAAAGAACCAGCCTCAGATTAGTTTGTCCTCTGTCCAATTCATTGAAGGATATCTTAGAAACATTGTCGTCTGAATGGTCTAAAATTTCAGAAAAACAGAAAATGTACCACTCACCTCCTAGTTTCGAATCCTTATCGAAAGTTTAATTTAGCAAGTTTGTCAGTTTGCTTTCAAAAGGTCAAAAGTCCTCTCTGTGGAACTCTGTCAACTTTCAAAGTCTAAGAAGTGATCGTCTCGTTAAAAGATAAAGAATGTTGACTGGGGGGGGTGAAACACTATAACCCACACACACACACACACACACACTCTCACTCACTCTCTCTCTCTCTCACACACACACACACACACACACACACACACACAACACACACACACACACACACACACACACACACACACACACACACACACACACACACGTCTTAGAACTGACCGTCTGGATACTGGATATAAGTAACTCCGCCTAGCAATTTTCTAGTATTAATAATATGCAACAACTTGTTTAAAGAACACATAATTAATCAACTGGTTTTGACAATTGTGAAAACATTTTTTTTTTTTTTTTTGAGTAAAAATTTAGGCTTCTCCAATAGTATCACATCACTATACACCATTTTTCATCCAATGGTGCCAAAAAACCTTTCTCAAACATTGGTATGATTTAAAAATTGTAGTATGCGGGTTTTATTATTCATTAATCAACTTTTCCGCTTATTGTTACGTAAGTTTTTTTAAACAAAATCACATTTTAGACAGAAGAAACAATTTAGAGGCAAGGCTGATTCCTAAGCGCGTTTCATGTCTAACGTAACATGGAGAAAAAGTTTTTGAGATCTTATTCTGACCACTTGGCGAAAGACCAGTTTCTACATCTTTTTAACCCTTGGACAGAATATGCAAGGGTTCAAACCCTGCCGTATCAAATTCAACGTGCATTGAGATAAATACTAATTACTTCTTTATATGATTTACATGAGTGTTTTAAGTTTGAGTAAATTATTTTGCTATTTCATTGTGTTGCTAAAATAATTTTTGAAAGTGTATAGAAACAATCACAAACACATCCATCCACATCAAAACCGCAAAAAACAAAGTAAAACATTTGAAAGCTGACGAATTCAGTTAACAACGTGAACTTCCGCCAGGGAAGTGAGGCTCTGGAAGGGCAATCACTCCTCGTACAGCCAGCCAAACCTGTCACATGTGAAATCATATCAGAGAACAAAAGGAATACGGAACCACTGGAAATCAAGACTGGACTCAATACTCATCAACAATATTGTGATGACGGTCATAAAACTCTCCGATGGCCTTTCAAAATTATTATTTCAATCTTACAACGATTTTGCTTTTCTGTTACAGGAAGTGGTCCCGAATTCTCTACGGATTCTGTAGACTTCGCCATTCTGAATTTAGATATATCCACCACTCCATTTGATGACAGATTTCCAAGTTTTGACGACGATGGTGAGTAGAATCATTTTATTTGTATTTGAGCTAATGTAGAGTGCGCGAGTGCGGTTGTCCGTTTAAATGGATGATTTTAATTTCTAGAACTGCCAGGCTAAATTACTCCAACAGCAATGCCTAAAGTGATTCTTGCAGTACAAGTCGAGAAACGTCATCGTCATAGTTTTCACTATCTTCCCCTTTCAGTATGTTCGAATAAGCAAGTTTTTATCTTATATGAGAAGTTACAGAAAGGGTAGATATAAATGCACAATGTAGGCTGTAACGTAATAAAGATTTAATTATCGGACATTCCGGTTAATCCAAAGTCTCTGACCCGACTGTCTTCGGATAAAAAATCTAGACTTATGTCGCTTTTTATATACAAACATTTGTAAGTATTGATCAGATTAATCCTACATAGCACTGAAACACACACACACACACACACACACACACACACATTTATATGTATTAATTTATTCACATGTATTTATTTATTTATCTATTATTTTTTGTAATGCAAATGATGTTCAGAAGTTCAGAATCTTTAATAAGCTTTTATTTACAGATTTACAGTATATATATATATATATATATATATATATATATATATATATATATATATATATATATATATATATATATATATGTATATATATATTAAGTTTATAGTATTTTCATATTTACATTCCCTACACATTCTACATTTACAACTTTTAATATCAACGCTACGTTTATCTGAAACTTTAAATTAAATTTCAAAAAAAAAAAAAAAATAATAATAATAATAATAAAAAAATAAAAAATTAAAATAAAACCAGGTATTTATTCCAGATGGTGTAAAATACAAAACACGTGACATTGCTAGGTTGATAAGGAGTTCTCATAGAATACCGGGTATAATAAGATGATATACTCCAACAGTTAGGTGAGGGTCAGGGGATTATCATACTAATCCAGTCCCCTTGTATGTTACTTTAATATTTAGCAAGTTACGGCATATTCAAGGCCAGTGAAATTTTTTTTGTGTTTTTTTTTCTGTTTACTTTTTTATTCATTAATTAACCTATTTACCTACATTTGCCCATGAGTTCGAGTTTTCTAATTCGACATAATAAATAACCATGGTAACGGAAAGAAAAAATTACTTGGGGTTATCCAAAGTATCCACGAAAACGACGTTCGAATTATCTTAGTTTCATTACATATAAATAAAAAAATGGGGAAGCTGTTAATTTGTGACCAATGTATATAAAGACCACCTGTCAATAAACTCCATATATCTTAAGATCCAATGAGTGACCTTTCATACAGACTTTTCTAAATACCGGAATATTCGTAGAAACTTAAAATCGTATGGAAAATGTGTTGTGTTATATGAATAATAACCACACATTTCAATTACATTATCACGGTCGATAGCGGGGAAAACGAGTTCTCTTGTTGTTGACCTCTACTTTGTGCTCCGATGGTCGCATATATATATATATATATATATATATATATATATACTTGCATGCCAGTACAAAGCGGTTGAAGAACGCTCGCACAAAACTCGCGAACCACTTGAACCGCTGTGCTTAGATTTAGCCATTAGATTACTGATACGCTGAGAATCATAACGGTGATGTTACGTAAAACAACATTTAACCAATCAGCATTATGGTGCCCTATTTTTTTCGATGTGGCAAATTTTTTCTTGTGTTGTGTCAATGAAAAAATACCAAAGTATCTATGATATTTTCAAGAGAATATAATTTGAAACGCAATATTTTATTTTTTCAATACACCTGTCCGATCTTGTTCCTTAAGAGGTACTTAGGATACATGACTGTTTCACACATTTTAAATTTCAAGGGTTATTGAGAGGAACGTTCTCACTTTTCTCGCATAAATTACAAGTTTTATTGAATTATTTAAAACAAGAAGTACCATCGATTTAAAATTCTTGTATAAATCTTTAAAAGTTATAGTTTTAAAGATTAGTAGTTTTGTTTTAAGGCATAAAACATTAAATATGGTTCAAATTTAAATATAAAAATAGTGTTTTTATATTTGAGATTATATTACAATTGAAAAGTTTTGGTTAGTTTGTTGCATTGTTTAACGCCACATCAGCAATTTTCCAGCCATTCGCGACGAGAGATTGTTTATTTCTAATGATCAATCTTCGGAAAAGTTTATGTATGCGTGAGAAGTGCGCGTTTGTTTTATTGTCTGTCTTCATGGCGAAATTAACATGCTAGCTTCACAGTAAATACACTACAGAAAAGCATACCACTTCATAGTAAAATTATCCTGACACGAATGGAACACTCAATACTTTGTATTCTTATTACCAAGCGCCAGTAGGGGCTTCGGTGGCCGAGTGGTCTGAAGCGCGCGTTTACGAATCACAGTGCATCTCACCACCTGGGTTCGAATCCCATTCGGGACAGATCCTTGTGTAAGAAAGTTTGTCAGTTCGCTTGCCGAAGGTCGGTGGTTTTCTCAGGGCACTCCGGTTTCCCCACCATCCCAGAACTGACCGCCTCGAAATAAGTGAAAGATTCTTGAATGGGGTGAAAACACTATTACTCCACTCCACTCCAAGCGCCAGTGGAGGAAACGACATTTCAAATGTAAAGGTCTAATGTATGACTCGACCAGAGCCCTAACCTACCACATCCGCTGCCGAGGCGGATGCTCTGTCTTTGAGCCACCAAAACGTTTTTGGGTAACTACATGTATATAAAATGTGTTTGATGTTATTCAAATTTGAGAGATGCTCAAGATCGAACTAGATAAATACGATTTCAAAACACTTATCATCTCTGGTTTTATTAACAATGTTCATCTAATCGGTCAATATGTAATCTTCTTTTAAAAAAGACAGCCCTTACAAGTTCTGAATTCGAACCCATGTCCTCCCGTTCTTGAGGCGGACGCTCTACCTCTGAGCCAAAGCGACAGTCTCCAATAATCTGGAAACGGGTCTCCGGTGTCAGTGGGTTTTCCCAAAAGTAAAGGCATGGTGACCCAAAAAAGAAAATGTTTGAACACCTGCAAAATATTTGAGAAAAATTGAACTGCAAAGAATGGAAAGAGAATGGGGATAAAAAAGGGGTAGAAGGGGACGCTTAAACATCCCTGTAAAATATGTCCAAGATATGTAAAAAAAATCTATATGAACACATTTAAAGGAACATAAAATGGGTCGAAAAAACTAAAAGAAAGAAAACACGCCCGCTAAATGAATCAAAGTTTTTTAAACGCAATAATAACTATATTTATGTTTGGTTATATAGCTAAATCGGTAAAAACTTAATCAACGTTTAAATCGCCCTTCATATTGTCAAATAAAACTACAATTAGAAATCCTTCAACCAAGTGGAAAAATAATTACAATTTTTATTTACTTATACTAAATAAATATAATTTGAACATTTGACAATATCCTGGGGTGAACAAAGATTTGTCGGGGGCCCATCAGTATTTAATCAACTCGATGTTGTTTATGTAAACTTAATTTTATCATGTTTAAACAATATTGCTTTGTCCAGGCTTATTTTTATTAAATTTCTATACCTTGTTTTATTTGTCCAACATGATACAATGATATTCATAACTGGACATTGGTCAAAGCGGTCAAGTGGTTTGGCTTTGACCACTCATTTTAAATCCGGATAAAAATATATTCGTAATAAGTATATATGCTAATCCAAAAGCCTTTTTCTCGTGATTATTTATACCAATGATGTAATAGGGTTTAATTCGGAAATAATTGACGGATTTAAGAAAAACATCCAAATGGATATTATACAAGTTTAAAAAAGACAAAATTGATCTCAAGTATCTACGAATCATAGTGCCTCTCCGCGTCTAAATTTTAACCCCACGAGGAACATATTTTGTCATCTGTATGAGAAAACATTTTAGTTGCTAATGATCAGCTTTTTCTCGATTGTGCCCAACGTTTTCCAAAACTACCTACTCCATACAGTTGACTGGGGAGTAAGAAATGTAACTAACGATATCAAGGTCCCAAAACCACCCACTCAACATTTGACTGGAGAGTCAAATACAAAACAAACTCATCAAGCTTTATGAAGCAAGAAAAAAAGGGTCAAGGTAATGGCTAAATAAAGATGTTCAACGGTATTACATTACAGAATCCTCTATTTTTGTCTTTTAAGACCGGATGACATGGAAGACCAAGCACCATCTTTCTGTGTCACGAATACCCTTCGTACAATAGCACTTACTTATTGTATATCCCTTAATAATTACAATCTAGAAATGCAATAATAATAATAATAATAATAATAATAATAATAATAATAATAAAAAGGATGCCTTATTGACTATATCGCCTGATATCACCTAAGTCCAAATCCCGCTCTAGCAAATCCAAAGTCGAGATAGTTTGATATTTCCTTTTTCTATGTACAGTGGTTTTTTCTGGCCCCTCACCACTACGGTAGCTCAGTTGGTAGAGCGCTCGCTTCGTATGTAGTAGGTTGAGGTTCAAGCCCCGTCTTGAATTGACCAAGATTGAAAATTGACAGTGACTGTTCTTTTGCCAAGCATTCGGCATTTGTAAATAAAAATCACGGGGTCCTTCGGGGGAGACCTAGAAAACCGATGCCCCGTGTTACGACAGGCGTGGCATGTTAACAGAATTACATTGTTCCGGCTTATTTTTATTTAAATGAAACTGCACATTATCTTAAGCCCATTGCAAAGGTCATAATTTCCGTCACTTCACTTATAGCTGGTAACGTCTCTATGTAAGTGAAATATTCTTAAACTGGGACGTAAACCCCCATTAAATCAAATCAAATCTCTGGCACTCAGATTTACTCCACCATTCCAGAACTGAACTCATCGATATATATGAGAGAATCTTGACTGGGAAGTTAACTTCATTACCCAACAACACTCCAGCTTTTCTTTGCTTTGAGTTCTTTAAACATTACTTGTAATTCAGCTGTAGCTTTCTTTTTTGCATTGAAAGTTCACTGTGTTTGTCATTTCTTTATGATCCGAGACAGACATTTATATGATGTAAAAGGAACTGTGATACTGCTTAAAACATATCTGACTCGGATGATAATGACTTAAAGTGCTTATAGCATGTGCTGCCATGTGCTGATTGGATTTCTATTAAAATGATACATTCAAAATCAGCACATCACACCTAGTTGTCATTTGTAAAAAATAGCACTTTCATGTGCTGATTTTGAATTTCTATTAAAATGATGCATTCAAAATCAGCACATGACTCCTAGTTGTCATGCTGCTGATTTTGAATGAATTTCATGTATTTTAATAGAAATACAAAATCAACACATGAAACTGCGATTTTTATTTATGAAACAGAGTATTCAAAATTAAGCCAATGATAATTTAGAAATGCGATTTTAAAAGTTCCGGAATGACAATTAAATTCACAACAAAAAAAAAAGATGTTTACCAGTTGTAAATTTGTTATGTCCTGTGCCAATTTTTTTCTTTTCTTTTTTTTTTTATTTTTTTTAATTTTTGTAACTTTATTTCATCAAAATGAAAAATTAGCACATGACATGGGCATTAAATATATATTAGTAAATGTATGTATAAAAAGCTCTCTTCCACGAATGAACCACTGCGGTAGCTCAATTGGTAGAGTGCTTAGTCCGTAAGTGGGAGGTCTTGGGTTCGAACCCAGACCGTGTCTGATCCTTAAGACTTAAAAGTGGGTAGTGACTGTTCTTTCGCCAAACACTCGGCATTACGAAATGAAAGTCGCGGTTCTTTCGGATGGGAACGTAAAATAAACGAGGTCCCGTGTCACGGTAGGCATGGCACGATAAAGAACCCTGCTGTATAATGACATCAGCGCAACGCACAGGCAAAATTACTGCACTTTCGTCTATAGCTGGCAACGTCTCGATATAAGTGAATATTCTTGACAGGGACGTTAAACACCATAACTCAACCCAACTCTTCTACGAATGACTGAATTAATGTGTTATTTAGTGGGCCTAAAAAGAGACTATTATATCGCTTAAAACAATTCTTTACAGAATTTTATATGAGTTTTAAAATTTTCAGTATGTGTATTTTAATGATAGCGAGAAATTGTATGAATAAAACTTCCTTTCACGAGTGATCAAATTACTTAGCATTTTATAGACCAAAAAAGAGATCATTATATTGCTTAAAACAATTAAAGAGTTTAAGATGAATTTTAAAAATTCCAATGTGTGAATTTAAACTCAGCAGAAAAATTGTATGAACAAAACTTTCTTTCACGAGTGACCAAATTACTTTGTATTTAAATGGGCCAAAAAAAAAAAAGAAAGAAAGAAAGAAAGAAAACTATACCGCTTAAAACAATTCCTTAGATAAATTAAGATGAATTTTAAAAATTTCAATATGTGAATTTAAACACGGCAGAAAATATCATAAACAAAACTTTTCTTCCACGAGTGACCAAGTCAAATTGTATTTTAATAGGCCGAAAAAGATAATTAAACCGCGTAAAACCATTCCTCAAAAATTTAAAATGAATTTAAAAGAATTCAATCACAGCAGAAAAATGATATGAACAAAATCTTTCTTTCACGAATTGCCAAGTTATTATGCATCTTAATGGACCGGAAAAGAAACTGATTGCTTAAAACAATGCTTTTAAAATCTACAAGTAATTAGGGAGTGTAAATGAGAATTTAATGAATGGCTTTAACAGAGAAATGAAATAAATATTTCTTTTTGTTTATCTCACATACTTGAATTCTAATAGCGTTATATTATTATCCCTTTAGCCAACCCGTAATAAACAGTTTTATATTATGTTCAAATTAAACCCCGTTAAATTTTTGCTGTAGTGTCTTGTTGTGATTTGAAGGAAATGTATAACTGGATTATTACTGGATAAGTGGATTAAGCCGCTAGTATGACATATTGTGGGAAATATTTTATTTTAATTTATTTGAATTTCCGCCAGTAATTATCATACCTATATATCAAGTTGTTCAGTTCTAGCTATCGAAATGTGTGCGTTTAGAATTTTCATTGAAACTTGAGAAACCAATATTACGCTGCTATGTATGTAAGCATCTACATTTCGAAGTAGGAAGCTTTCGTGAAGCTCCTTAATTGGGTTATTTGGAAGAAATTCTAAAAAATTTTTGTTATATAATTTTCGATAGTGATTTTATTTATGTATTTCTATACAAAATCGAAAACTTAAAATTGGATTTCAAGTTTGGACAGTTTTTAATGACTTTTAGAAATTGGTATGCATGGTAGTTGTGGAAGTGCACTTGTGCTTGACATATTGAGGTAATTTTGTGTGCATATTTTTGAATTAAAGTAAATTGAAAATTGGGATTTTTCTGGATTTAACACATATTTCGAGCAAAAATTTTAAAAAGAATAGATTTACGTGGTCGAACTTATTTTCTGTGGATTGTGTGGATCTTGAAGGATTATGCAAAAAGAAAAATTTTAATGAAGAAGTCTTTTGTTTAAAAAAAACAATGTATACTCCAAAATTCCGTCAGGAATTCCTGCTAAACGGTGAGGCGTCGGTGTTTTGTGAATACGATAGTGAGGAAGAAGGGAGCTCGAACCCAGATACTTCATCAGGTAGGCATTAAATTCTAAATTGTCATGTTCCTTTTCTTTCATTCAAGTGCAGTGTATGAATCATCTATACTGTGGTTTTAGTGTCAGCAGGTTTGATGCTTATGCAGAACTTCACATTTATTACTCATTGTCCTGCCCATGACAATGGTCTTTATAGGGATCCCCTCAAGAAGACCCCGACCTAGTGGTCATTTGGTATGTGTCTGTCTGTCTAGACAGTAAAAGTCATTTATTTATTTATTTATTTATTTATTTATTTAAAATAACAATGTATATTCTTCTTTCAATAAAAAATTGATGATGATATTATTATTATTATTATTATTATTATTTATTGTTGTTGTTGTTGTTGCTGTAAGAAAATATCTCATTTGAAAATCCAGCCATATTTAGTGTAAATATATAAGTAAATCCAAATTCAAAATAAGAACAAAAGATAAAGGTCAAGGGAAACATCTCTTTAAAAATCAAGTACTTATGTTTTAAAATTTTAATACTATATAAATTGTAACTTTGTTTGATGTTTGAACTGAGAAAACATTGCTGTTATGTTCTATTCTGTTCGGTGTCTTTTAATTTTTATTTTAAGAATTGCGCCGTTTGGTTCTTGCTATTCCAATTGCCTCCCTCCACATTGTTTCATCATTGTAAAGCAAGTTTGCAGATCAATCGCATTGGTGACCTTTGGACCAATGAAGACTATACAAAAAGAAACTCATTCTTCATTGGGTAATATTGACAATAAAAAGCACTCATTATTTCCAAAAACTAAATTCAATATTCAGATTTATCTTAATTTAAATGCAAATGCTTTAAATAAGATTGAATTGACCATACGTGTAGGTTTTATAAAAAAATAAAAATATCCATTCTTGTTTTTTGATTTTTAGAGTGTAAATTATTTAATCCTTGAATGCAAAATAACAAGATTTATACATGTATTTAACGTTTTTATTATTTCTTGCGCTTATATTTAGTTGTGTGGATCAGTGTATATATGTTTTAATGTGTCTCATAAGTCAATAATATTACTTTGAATGTTAATCATATATTTTACAGTAATATATTTATGATATGATTGTATGTGACACTTTAAAAAATTATTATTAATATTATTTTTCGAAAGGTGACTATTAGGGATCTTATTGAGGTGTTAAAAAGTGCGAATATTGGGGAGGGGGCTTAATTGGTGGATTAATCTTGTTTGTTAATTCCAATTAATTTGCACGATAAACTATTAACTATTTAAATTTTTTCTTATATATATATATATATATATATATATATATATATATATATATATATATATATATATATATATATTTATATGCAAAGCAAAAGTAAAACGCTATAGCAATGATACAAAAGCTGCAATAAACAGTCACCATGTCAGAGAACAATTAATTTTAACATGTAGTAAGGATTAGTAGCTCTGACCTCCGTTTCCAAGCTAACTGGAGACAGTGACACATGCTCTTAGTGAGGGATTCTGAAGAGGTGCTTATAACTTAGCATAACTGATACTAAGACATATACGGTACTAAAATGCAAGGAGCTACTATACGGGACGTACTGTAGAATCGTTAATATTCGTGTAATGGCATGTTTTTTTTACTAAACAACGAAATATGGAAGTTCAATCTCCAACGTGTACAGTTGTTCTGGAGACTGGTTAATATAAGCTTTCGCTCGTTCCTGAATCCAGTTTACAGTTTGTTTTGTTCTTTTTGTTTGTACATACAAATTAATAAATTATTGTTTAAACTAATCTCCAACGAACATTTATTGGTTGGCCATGATGTTGTTTAACGTCGCACCATCAATTTGTTTAGCTGTTCGCGACGAGTTTTAATATCTGCAGGGAATAATGTAAAAACTAGTTTGTGTATGCGTGAGATGCGCGAGTGTGATTCATATTCTGCCTTGCATTTGCGCACTTTCAGGGCAATTTTTAAAATAAAAATGCTAGATCACTCAATCAGTATGCTGCATATAAGAAAACCACTCTCCAAGACAAATTATCCTAAAACCGAGTGAACTATTTGATACATTAATGCCGTGCATTAGGTGAGGAAGCCGTATCACCTGGTCGGGGCGGTTTCACGAACATTTATCATTTCGATTGCCGAAGGTCAGTGGCTTTCTCGGGAGTACCCCTAATTTCTTTTATTATCCTAAAACTGACCACTCTGAAAAATAAGTGAAATAATCTTGACTAAGGCGGCTGTTTTCCCAGGGTACTCAGGTTTTCTCGCTCTACTATTCTAAAACTGACCACTTCGAAATATAAGGTATAGGTATAGTCATACCTAAAATAACGCAATCAAACAAGAGTTATGGGACGTTAAACACCATTTACCCATTCTTGTCTATTCTGTTTTAGGATCCTCAGTGGCCGAGTGGTCTAAAGCGTGCGCTTACTTGGTTTAAATCTCACTCGGGATATCCTAGTGTGAGAAAGTTTGTCAGTTCACTTGCCGAAGATTGGTGGTTTTCTCCGGGCACTCCGGTTTCCTCCACCATCCCAGAACTGACCGCCTCGAAATAAGAGAAGTAATCTTGACTGGGGCGTAAAACACCATTACTCCACTCCAATCTACATTGTTTTACTCTACCTGTGTGTACACATAACTATAGTACTGTATCTATATATATAGATATACCATACCTCTAATTAACTTCTCTATCTCTATATTTTCAATTATCTCGAGTTAAGTGAATAATAAATTGATATCTGAGATCCTCTTCATTCAGAAGGGTGGTATAGAGTAATATTATCCGCGTAAAACAAGGTGTCTTTTTGTCACCCCAGCTATTTAATATTCCGGTTTTTTGTAAAATAAGAATGTATAATTAAATACTAGACAAAATAAGTGATCAGGTTTTTATAAATTAGGGGTGTAAAAAATTAAACAGGAGATGATTTGGGACAAATTGAATTGAATAGCGAAACAATGCTGAAAATGTCGCAGTGAGAATTTATGTTCGAATTTACAGTATTATTTACAGCCTTTGACGGCTGACACATAATAATTAAATTCTAATGCAAATTTAATGAGAGAAAAATAGAAAAAAAAGTTCGTAATTTAACGCAAGAATTATGTTTCGTTTCAAATTTAGTGTCTGAATCTTAGCATCTTTAGTTGATAGTGTCTAAATCATTTGTTACATGGAAAAAAAGTCATTAATTTAATAATCTTACGGTCGGTTTTTCTAATCGTATGGGTGGATAGTGAAACGGGATACTAATGAAAGACGTCAGTTTACCTAACTAAGCGACTCTCTCTCTCTCTCTCTCTCTCTCTCTCTCTCTCTCTCTCTCTCATGTTTCCTACACAAGATGGTTCGCTAGTGTATCATTGCAACTCTACGTTGTCGTTTTCACGTGGAAAACATACAACAGTTGAACTAAAAATTGTATTTGTGACGTCACCAACAATACTATGACAATATACATCTTTTGCATTATTAACAATAATTAATTGTGTCATTACCCGTACATATACACGCATTTATGAAAGTATCATATTGAAAAAAAAAATAATAATAATAATAATAATAAAAAGTTATATAACGTTAGCAGTAAGTTGAAATTAAAATTATTCTATTGGGGAAAGTACAAAAGATAGTCTTTTCGATGTATAACTACTTTACTTTTGTTTAACACTAAACAACTAAAATTTAATCGAACCAGAGTATTAACTTCTCCATACATGGGGCCTCGGTGGCCGAGTGGTCTAAAGCGCGCGCTTACGGATCATAGTGCCTCTCACCGCCTGGGTTCGAGTCCCACTCGGGACAGATCCTAGTGTGAGAAAGTTTGTCAGTTCGCTTGCCGAAGGTCGGTGGTTTTCTCCGGGCGCTCCGGTTTCCTCCACCATCCCAGAACTGACCGCGTCGAAATAAGTGAAAGATTCTTGACTGGGGCGTAAAACACCACTCCACTCTTCTGCATACATGTCCATGTATTCAGGAATTTGTCCCGCTGACCTAGAGGAATGCCGTATGGTCAGCTACAATTTATATTTATTGACTCTTTAACAGAAGTACAGGTCGTAAATAGTACTTATAAAATGATAAAACAGTACTTCAACGAATTTATATTTACATCGTGTAAAATTTATCTCTATGTTTTATTTACATTTTAGGAAGTTTTACTGATAATTTTAAATTATACTGAATGATTAGGGGAAATCATTTTTATTAATAACTAACTTAAATTTTCAAGAGCAATACACTTTCTAGTCTATTTAAAGGACTAAAAGTTGCCTGTTAAAAGATTTGAGCCCCTTTCTAGTCTTATAAAGAATAAAACTCAATCGCCTTCTGAAATATTTGAGCCTCTTTTGAGCCTTATAAGGGACTCAAGATCGTCTTTTATAAGATTTGAGCCCCTTTCTAGTCTTATAGGGGACTAAAATCGCCTTTTAAAAGATTTGAGCCCCTTTCGAGCCTTATTAGGGACTAAAAATCGCCTCCTACAAGATTTGAGCCTCTTTTGAGCCTTATAAGGGACTTAAGATTGCCTTTTGAAAAATTAGTGCCACTTTCTAGTCTTTTTAAGGGGGACTTAAAATCGCCTTTTAATAGATTTAAGCCACTTTCGAGTTTGTTCAAGGGACTAGAAAATCGTCTTTTAAAAGATTTGAGCCACTTTCTAGTGTATTTAATGGGGTCAAGCTCAAATCGCCTTTTAATAGATTTAAGTTACTTTTGAGTCTGTCCAAAGGACTAAACATTGTCTTTTTAAAGATTTGGGCCATTTTCGAACCTATTTAATAAACTAAAAATCGCCTTGTAAAAGATTTAAGTGAACTTATGTTATCTCACACCCCAGTTTATAAGATTTCTGTTATTTTGAGGCAGTCAGTTCTAGCATGGTGGAAGAAACTGGAGTACTCCGGGGCGGGGGCATCGACCTTAACAAGCAGACTGACAAACTTTCTCAAACTAGGATCTGACCCGGTTGTGGGTCACTTCTAGGGGTTGAGGGGTCTTGTGAACCGTAAACCGGTACTTACGCCTACCGAGGCCCTCGAAAAAGAAAGGGGATTTGACACATTTTAAACAATCGTAATTGAACCTGCATATAAAGACTATATTTACAGAACCCCCTAATGGCCTTCATGACAGTCTTTACTGTTGTCATAGAAATGATACTTCGATCACCAATCTTGACACATAAATTACATCTTAGGAGTTTTTTTTTATATTTTATTCGTGACATAAAATACATACTAGTTGTCATATAAATGACTTTTAAGGCCTTTATATACTGATAACTAATGATTATACATGCTATATCTTCCACTTATGTTGTGAATAAATTAGTAGCCTTGTCATTTAGGACTTCTGAATGTATTCTTCAATAGTATGTATCCTTTTATGAAAACAGTATACCATACGATCAGGTAAAACAAGTACAACCCCGATTTATCGAAACCGTTATCTGTGAAGAATTTTGGAGATATTAAAAGGCGATAAATTAAGGAATACTTAGACAGAAAGCATAAAATATTAAAAATTATAAGAAATAGTTTTAGGATTTTAAAATAATTTTTGGTGTAAGCTAATTTGCAAATTTCCGGGGGTCTCTAAAATTAAATTCGAATTGAACATTTTCTGTACATGGCGGTAATATTTATTTTCCATACATAACGTACGTAAAATCCCTTTTCTGTATATAACGTACGTAATATTCATTTTCCGTTTATAACGTACGTAACATACATTTTCTGTATATTACGTACTTAAAATTCATTTTCCGTATATAACGTACGTAACATTCATTTTCCGTTTATAACGTAAGTAAAATTTATTTTCCGTATATAACGTACGTAACATTTAATTTCTTGATCTAACGAAGGTGGCATTGATTTTCCGTATAACGCGCATGTAACATTCAGTTACTTTAAAGTCATTTCCTTTATATAACGTTTGTCATGTGCTACTTTTGAATGCATTATTTTATGAGAATTCAGAAGTAGCACATGACAAGTATCTTACAATGAGTTTTTTTTTTAAATATCTGAAGTACGTTTTCGTTCAAACGTACGCAAAAATCAGTTTTCGTATGAAGTACTAAAACTCATTTTCGTATACAAAGAACTAAAAACTCATTTTTCGTTTATAACAAACTAAAAACTCATTTTTTGTTTATAACGAACTTAAAACTTATTTTTTCGTTTATAACGAAGGTAACGTTCATTTTCCGTATATGTAACTATATCTCATTTATAACTTTTCATTTAAAGATTGTTACATGATACAGTCTATGTAACATTGAAACTTTAAGACGGATATATGTATATATATAATAAATAAATAAAAATAAAAAAACATGTTCAATCAAATTAATAACATCTGGTTCATTTCTCAAATAACGTGCAAGAAATTTCATAGACAAAGAAAATTTGACCGACGTGCCTGTCTGATCATTTATGATTTAAAGAGGTGTAATGTTTCTCATATAATTATAAATAGATCGATCATCTGATCATTTTTCTGATATCTTTATCGATATTTGTAAATTTGCTGGAAAATTGTCATGCCTGATCATAAGTGATATTGTTTATTACTTTACTTTCATTATAAAGAATTCGTGGCAAAATTGATAATTATGAATAATCGCTTTGACGAATCATGGAAATATCTGATTTTCTCGTATATAACTCATTCATAGACATCTCATTGTTTTTTTGTCTATTTAATTAAGACTGGAAAATATTGACATATCAGTGACGTCATACTTAATAATTTTTTTTCTCAAGTTGACATAAATAATGGTGAGTCCTTGAAAACGTTAAACAAATTAAATTTCAAAGGCTTTTTCCGCCTCTTGAGCGGGAGGTGGTGAGTACGAACCCCGGTTGGGTCATACATAACACTAAGTATTTGAGATGATACTTCTTCTGCATGGCACTGGCGTTAAGAGAATAATACCTCTTCTGCATGACGCTCTTCATTAGGAGGAAAGAGTGTCGACTCGTCTATTAGTTAAATCTGAGCAGCCGTTCTAACCCTCTAAGTGTCTCGATCGTATCGATATGCAAAAAGCAGTAAACCTTGTTCGGTAATGGCAAAACATTAACTAAGTCTGAACTACATATGTTCGAACCCAAGTGGTCCCTCCAATCTACATGGGTTAAATTGCTGTTTTATTTTCATGCCAACAAACTTTAGATGTCGATCTGTCTGCATGTAGAAATACGTCTACATATAGATAAAAAAGAGACGTTATTATACCCGATTAGGTATCAATTTATCAGAATATCACAAGTTAGTTCCCATATCGCGAGATTATGGTAGCTGAAATATGCCATTTTGTAATCCAGTGTGGTGATTTTTTGAGACAAAAAGACGAATATACGAATTTTTATTTCGTTGTTTTTTAACTATAAATTTGTCTTGGAAGAACTTCTAATTGAACCCTTCATTAAGATTTTAACTTTTATCCCAACAAAAATCTAAAAACGACGGAATTAAGTCACTTTTAATATTTTTGTGAAAAAAATCTGTAAACTTCGAAAAGAATTTAATTGGTGAAGGATAGGAAATGAGAGAAGAAAGACGTGTCCTTGTCTTTTCACGGGCGTTATTCCGTTTTTTGCTTTAAGATTTCCGTCCGTTTGCGTGGCGAGTTTGGAATGGCACAAATTGGCCACCATATGTGGTAAAATTTACACATGAAAATATTATAGTAATATTTCTGTCCGGGCCGACATAATGATATATATATATATATATATATATATATATATATATATAGTATGTATGTCTGTATATATAATCCTATAAGTCATTAGAACCGTATTTACTTATCGAGCACCTGCTGTTATGTGTGTTAGTATGTTTTCTTTCACTATCAGTTTGACACCAATAAAGTTGAAGAAAACTTTGGATTTTTTTTACTGTCTGTCGCCAATGATTATGTTAGTATTAATAATAATTGTTTTGTACTGGTCTACTCTCACAATTATTTGTATTACGTGATAATTAAATATTAAAGTTTCAAACAAAAACGAACTAAGAAAAAAGAGAAAAGAAATTATCCTACTTCTGAAAAGAACGTTATTTAATTCTAAAACAGTTCATATTTAATTTGTTCCGTCATGGAATACATTTGAGAAGTAGCACATTACATTAGAAGTCAAAAGTAGTGCTCACGCGTCAATGAAATGAACATGGTTTGAGGTTAAATGTCATCGGTATTTGCTACTTTTGAAAATTTATTATTTCTTGAAAAAAAAATGAAAAGTAGGACATGATATCAAGTGTTAAATATATTTTTTAAAAAAAATTCTAAATCTAAGATAAACATGTATTATTTGTATAGAACTAAAGATGGTCAAAAACCACCAAAAAAAAATGTGAGTGGTTATTCAGATACAGATTTCTAAATGAACTTTGTCAATATATATAATTAAAAAATTCCTTCAAACGTCCTGAGTATATACAGTAATGAGTATAAGTATATATTTTGGCGGACAGGGTCGTTACATGCCAATCTTGCTCCTGGAAGTTTCGTATAAATCTTTGCAATTGACTCTTTTTGGCAATACTCGAAAAACGATGATTGCATGCTGATTTTTTTCGGTTGACTTTTTCAAGGGGTTGCGTGTCAATCTTTCGGTCTGACTAGTACTTCATCCAAGTAGAATTCGAAGACATGAAAAAAAATCCCATTCTTTCGACCTGGGACTTTTATGTTTGCAGTTTTTAATAGTTGTATTGCAAAAAGGAACTTTACACTTTTTACAAATTGGTCTGTCGCTGTTCTTTCCATTGTTATGTTGCTTTGTTTTTATTTTTAAATATTGTCGTATTGTCGAAATACGTCTGTAATTGGCAAAGGTTTTGTTGTTTGTTTCACTTACGAGTTCACCTTTCTTGTTACATAATGTTTTGTTTTGTATAGTTGTTGCTTTTTATCTTTACATACACAGTTACTTTCCCATTTTAAATTAGCTGACCACCTTTCCCATCATCTTCCTACATACTTGTATTGATGATTCGGTTCAACACGCTTAATTTGTTTTTAGCGCGCTTGCTGAGCACGTGTTCTACTATTTCGATCAACATTCTGTCAAATACTATTTTTGAACGTATTCAAATTTACAAATTGTATATGACACTTGCGTGGGACAGTTTTAAAAGTGTATGAAATTTTGAAGACATCTATCTATGCTTGTTCAAGGGCTTGCGATACCAACAGGCGGATTAAGGGCCTTGCAACACCAACAGACGAATATAGGCCTTGTAAAGAGTGGAGTAGAGTAATGGTGTTTTATGCACGATTCTTTTACCTATATCAAGGTGATCGGTCTGGAATGATGGAGGAAACCGGAGTACCCGGGAAAAAATCATGGACCTTCGGCAAGGTAACCAACATTTTCTCACACTAGGAACTACCCGAGTGGGTTTTGAACCTATGTGTGCTTTAGTTTAAGGATATTTTATTCATCATATTCAATAACTACAGATTCAAAATGAAACAATATGAAATATACAAGTGACAAATGGGATTCAGTAACAAGTGTTGAACACTTATGAAAATTGTCTACTATAAATATTAAATATAAATTAACTTTTCAAATAGAAAAGACACCATACAGAACAACGTTAACTTTGTTGCATCCACACACACACACACACACACACACACACACACACACACACACACACATATATATATATATATATAATTTTCATGAATGTATGTCTTTAGAGCACTCGGTTACTGATGCCCCTGCCTTATAACAGCAAAAGACAGATAAAGATATGACCTTGTAATAGCATCTGGTAAGTTTATTGAAGAAAAAAAAACATCAAGTCATCGCAACGTCGCATATGAAATGACAAAATAACGCATGATAAATTAGTCATAAAAACAAAGGAAAAAAAACAGATCTAATCGAACAATGGAATTTTTGTCATTTTTTAAAGAAAAAAAAACATTTAGAAAAGAAATTCCATGGACGAAATATTTTTAATAAGCTGTGCATCTAAGCAAATGAAGTAATCCTTCAACTTAAAAAAATAATCAAATTTAAATCTCATTTTTACTAATAATGAAAATATTAGTTTCTATTCACGTCGTTTTTCGCGCTATCTATCCGATTTCACAACCGTTTTAAACTACTTTGGCGGTTTCTGACTTGCAGATTTTAATCTTTTTTCTGTAAAGGGAAAATATGCATTTTTTGTTTGAGCTAAGAAAATGTGTTTTTTTTTTTCAAGTAGAAAATTCCATTTTTAAACATACCTTTGTATATGTTAACGTTTAATTTTTAAATTATGGATTTTTACGTTGTTTATCTTTTAAGCCATAAATTTTATAAAATGAAGTTGGTATTGACAACTTTGTCACTTTACGGTACTCTGGTTTTTATCACTACTTCATCCTCGGTATGCTGGCAACGTTGTGCCGTCTGTTTAAAGTCTGACATTTGGGTTGGAGAGCTGGGTCTTACATTTGGGTTGGAGAAGAGCTGGGTCTGACATTTGGGTTGAAGTAGAGTTAGGTCTGACATTTGGGTTGGAGTAGAGCTGGGTCTGACATTTGGGTTGGAGTAGAGATGGGTCTGACATTTGGGTTGGAGTAGAGCTGGGTTTGACATTTGGGTTGGAGTAGAGCTGGTCTGACATTTGGGTTGGAGTAGAGCTGGGTCTGACATTTGAGTTGGAGAAGAGCTGGGTCTGACATTTGGGTCGGAGTAGAGCTGGGTTTGACATTTGGGTTGGAGTAGAGCTGGGTCTGACATTTGGGTTGGAGTAGAGTAATTTTTACTTCCAACTTAAGAATTTTTAACTTATATCGGAGCAATTAGTTCTGGAACGTTGGGAAAAACAAGTGTTCAATGCTCTGAGAAATCACCGACCTTTGGCAAGCGAATAAAACTTTCTCACACTAGGATCTGTCAAAGTGGAATTATAACCTAAGCGATGAGAGTAACTGTGATCCGTATGCGCACGTCTTAAACCACTCGGACACCGAGGCCTTCCTGGACCGGAGTAGATTCATGGCGATTCACGTCGTAGTCACGCATGCGCTTGATGAATCACAGTGCGTTTTACAGCATGGGTTTGGATCCAACTTTGGCAGATCCTAGCCTGTGCGAATAATTGTCAGTGTGCTTGTCGAAAGTCGCCGAATTTCCGGGCATTACTTTTATATATATAAACATTTTTGCTGTTTTTCCCTCTGGTTTTTAAACTGTATTTCTGTTATTTCATTTTGATCGCCAACTTTTCCTTCGTTTTTCTGTACGAAAACCCTAGAGCAGTCACGTTCGCGTTGCAATCCTATAATGCCAAGTGTAAACGTTCCTTTGTGGGCCAAGTAGTTAAAAGCGATGGCTTATGGAATAAAGTGTCTCTAACCATGTCATATAGAATCCCACTCGGGACAGATACTAGAGTACAACGTTTGTCAGATTGCTTGTCGAATGACGATGGTTCCCCAGGTACTCCGGTTTTCTCCACCATCTAAAGATTGTCCGCCTTGGTATATGTAGGAACTCTTGACTTTGACGTAAAACGTCATTTCTCCACTCCGCTCAAAAGGATACCTATACTGCTATATATGTTAAATCTGAGATAGTGGGCTGTAAATAACCTATTATATATATATGACATTATATGGAGATATGAATTATTTATTTATTTGGTAATTAATGTTTTGTTTCTTCAATAAAACTAAATCAATAATGTCAATAACTCTTTATATACATCACTGGTATGTCAAGATGTTACCAGTTACTTAAACAAACCTGTATATAGATCAGGTTATAATTGAAAAAAGATAAAAGGTAGGATCTCTCTCTCTCTCTCTCTCTCTCTCTCTCTCTCTCTCTCTCTCTCTCTCTCTCTCTCTCTCTCTCTCTCTCTCTCATAATGTATTAAGAATTTAGATCAAGGTGCGAAAATGTTCTCTCTCTCTCTCTCTCTCTCTCTCTCTCTCTCTCTCTCTCTCTCTCTCTCTCGATAATGTATTAAGAATTTAGATCAAGGTGCAAAAATGTTCTCTCTCTCTCTCTCTCTCTCTCTCTCTCTCTCTCTCTCTCTCTCTCTCCTCTATATATATATCTATATATATATTATAATATATATATATATATATATATATATATATATATATTTCTTATCAATTTTTCATATTTTATTTCAACATAAACGAAACGCTAGTTCTTTCTGCGTGTGTCCAGTGGATTAGCTACAATGAGATGGTGCTAGACTCTACATAGCAAACGTCTGATAACTAAACACCGCTACCCCAACCACCCACCCTACCACGTAAAAATAATAAATAACATACCTGAATAGTCAGAAAGATCTTTCTTTTGAGACAATACGGCGTAAACTGTAATTATTAAAATTAATTTAAGTCATTGAATTTGAAAACATAATTTTAAATTTAAAAGAAGATTAATATACACCATAATAGAAAATGGTTTTAAATTTTAATCCGTGATTCATTCTAAGAATCGATCGTGAAATCATCTTAACGAGTTGAAGTACAGTATTTGTTAAAGAGAGAGAATTTAGACTGTACATTAATTAACGCTGTTAATTTGTTCGCTTTAAATTAATTAAAATTTAATTTTAAATTTCATGGAATCTAAAGGAAACCGGATAAGGAACTTTAAAACTTTATTTTCTTTTTCAAATTTTAATAATAAAACAACATCGTTTCACTAGACAACCAATCATTTAATGTCGCGATTTTTTGAAAAAAAAAAAAAAAAAAAAAAAAAAAAAAAAACATTTTTCATTAATCCAATGAAAATTAAGTAAATACTAGACGTTAGGCTGGTTGACCAATCAAATATTTTGCATTCGGTTTCTACCTTTTTGATATCCAACGTCTACATATTAAATTGCCATTTTAACAAAAACAGTTAAATTTCCCATGCAAATTGTTTAATAAAATTGCAGATATGGACAAGTTTTAAGTTTCCTTATTAAACTCAAACTTCAATTTCTTTTTTGAACAGCTTTGCGGTTTCAGTCAAACAAGTGCAGTGGTTTGAAGTCGCTTAAAGACATGATTCTGAACCCATTTCTTTTCTTATTATTAGAGCGTTGCCTCGAGAGTGGCAGGTCGTGGGTTCGGACCCAGGCCGGGTAATACATGTACATAGTACTGTAAAATATGAGACATAACTTTCTTCTATGGCGCTCAGTATTAGGAGGACAAGGCATCGACTGGTTGCCAAGATAATGCGACTGGAGGAGTGGCATGCTTGTTGTGGCATACTTTCATCTTACAAAAAGGTCGCCCTAAGTGTGCTAGTACTTAACAGGCCGTGGTACACACTCATACATCTCAAACATACACAAACTTGTTCTTAGATTAATACATAGAGATTAATGACCTTGCTCTCGTCGCAAATAACTGAAAAAATGTTGATGCGACGTTAAACAACATGGCAGCCATGTCTAACTTTTCTTAAAATCTAGATAATTTTACGAAAATGTAAATAGGGTTTCTTTTTAAAAAAAGTTGATCAGTAAAATAATGCTACTTTGTCATATTATTTGTAATCTAAACCACAACAATATTTCAGGACTGCTTAAATAAAAACTTCTGTTGTCATGCTAGAGTGGAGTGGAATGGAGTAATGGTGTTTTATGACCCAGTCAAGATTCTTTCACTTTTTCGAGGCGGTCAGTTCTGGGACAGTGGAGGAAACCGGAATGCCCGGAGAAAACCACCGACCTTCGACAAGCAAACTGACAAACTTTCTCACACTAGGATCTGCCCCGAGTTGGATTCGAAACCAGGTGGTGAGAGGCGCTGTGATCGGTAAGCGCGCGCTTTAGACCACTCGTCCTCACGCTAGAGAACTTTGTTTTACGTCGATACAGTTTCCACTTCAATATCATAACAACACATTTGACATCATTGGTATTTGTCCTTCGTAAATGCCTGTCCGAAGTCGTGACTGAGTTTTTATCATAAATGATAATGACTACTTTATCGTTTGTTACTTAATTTCATATACAGCTATGTTATAGTTCTAAATTTTGTGAAATACCTGTAACATATTTTTCAACTGAATCTTCAAGTTTTAAAACATTTCCGGTGACCATGGGTTATCCGGGGTTCGTTGGACAAATCATTATCGAGAGTTGGGACTCCCATAGTAATACTAGCATCAATAAACTTCTATATAAACATAGAGTTCTTTAAAAAGAAATGGCAATTCCATTATTTATTTATTTATTTATTTTCCTCTGCAACAGACAAACATTTGAAGTATTTTATACCTCCTTTCGATTATCCCTTCTTTCATTTGTCTTTGCATCTCTTCTGCCCAGAAAATGTTGGACGAATTTCAACTAAAATTGATGGAATTGACATGCGGGCACCTTTCTTATGTACAAAAGCACATAAACGAATTTTGTTTTGTTTAAAATCAAGTTTAGATTATTTTATTTCTCACTAAATAAATAAATAAATAAATGAATAAATAAATCAATAAATAAATAAATCGAGAATTTATTAAAAATGTATACAAAAAAATTACGACATAGATACCTCATTACACAAGTCAGAATTACTGAGGGTACAATTTACGCCTGGGACATAAGGGTCAAGTAAAAGGGGTCCAAAGGTACGCAGGGATATCTCTAATGTTTGCTATCACAACAATATTTAGTTTATCAATTTTATTATGTTCCCTATATTTACCTATTTATTCAAACTGACCATCAATTTTCAATTCATTGATTATATACTCAAATTAATAGATAAGAAATCGTATTAATCGAAAACAAAATCGATATTGATGTATATCCCGATATAACGATTATCTTAACATATGCACGATGTATCACATAAATAAAAACACATCGCTAGCTAGGTAAACGTGCAACAACAACATAATTTACAATAATTTCTCTGTGTTCTCTTGTTTACCTGCGTATTGATTAACTTACTCCGGTGAAAAGCGACGTTTTACAAACTCTTTGTGTAAGGGTCGGTTTATCGTAGGTTTTAGTCAATATGGTAATTTTTCCTTATACCGCGTCATGTGACTTTAAACAGCATTGTGCAGTATATTATCAACTCGCGCGACAGTTTACGTTGGGATTTAAGATCGAGAGCACACCTGAAATTTTTACCTGAGTGTTACCTTTCATTAGTACATAGACATGGATTTACTTACTACTTAGCGTTATTTTTAGTGTCGGTTCATTATTGGGATATCATAATATACATATAAGCATGGTGGACATTACGTCCGGAAAACCCACGACGGATTGGAATGGCGTTCTATCTGATCTTTTCGGAATCGGTTCGTATTTATATATTATTTACTTTGGCCACTTTAAAATTCCCCCCTCCCGGTAAGATATTTCCTCTTGTTTCACCATCTTTTAGCAAAGTCTATCTGCGATAAATATTTTAAAATGATATAGTGTCCCACATTTGATTATATTTGTAAATTTAGGAAATGTTCAGTATGACTGCATATTTTCGGTCATTTTAGCCTTTTTTATTCAACATACAAATTTTACATTAAAAGGGGGGGGGGGTTACAGATGGGTGGTTATCCCCCTCCCTTTGTAATTTGATCTAGACCAGCTGTCTACTGACCAGTGATATTGTTAAATAAAAAGCACCCACATATTTAACTAAAGGTGATAATTTTTAAATGGTTTTTTGTATGTAATTTGAAGCAGGGTATAAATAAATTTTATCTCTTCTTCATGTGAAAACGTTAAATTGTGATTTTTTTAGTTAAAAAAACAAATATGAATTATAATACATAAAATAATTGTAAACTGTTATACAATTAACTTGTTGATACAAATATCAATTATTTTAAAATTATTTTATTTTAATTTAAATTCCAATTTTATCGTTATATTTTTTTATTATTTGTTACGGAAGGAAAAAATATTTCTCATAGAAAATATTAACTTTAAAATTAGACAACTTTCGGAATTTTTAATTACAACTTTAAAAAATGTTCTAATTTAAAATATAAAAATAAAATACCATGAATATAAAGTAAAATATCCTGATTTTAATTAAAAATATTGTCATGTACGTACGAATTTTTGATACTTTAAATCTATGTTAAAAAGTCAAAATTTTAATGAATTTTGCCTTGTTAAAATAAGTGTTATGTAAAATAAATAAATAGATAGATAGATAGATAGATAGATAAATAAATAAATAAATAAATAAATAAACACGTAGTATAAATATTAAGATTTGAAGTAAAGGTAAATACAAAAAAGTTGCACAACTAATTTTAGCTGTTTTTTTTCTTAAGTGAAAAATTGGTATTTATAATATCTATATTGATCCTGAATTATATGTCGTGTTATTTTGAAAATTTTTAAAAATATGTTTGTAATAAAAACAAAATAAACCTAGCACTTGGCACATTCGTTGGACTTTGTTTAGAATTTCTTTATATTTACTTTGGAATTTTATGAAGCTTTGCCACTGACAGGGTCTATGTTAATTTTCAAAATTGTTTTAATAAGGTCCCAACCCTAGACTCCAAACCCTTGAATCTTATCAGAGTAAATTGGGTCCTGAACATTGGTACTGTGTATTCAGTTGTTCAACAACTTTGGATAAGTGTAAAGGGATTCTCAAATATTTGGTAATTAGGGGCTGTTTTCCCACGGTTCCGAATTGTTTCCTTGAAATAAACCGACGAAAAAAATATATATTACCTTTTTGTGTATTGATCACACGGTCTGAATGACCAGTAACAAGATCATAACACTATCTAAACTTGACCAATTGGCCAGTCCAGACAAATTGTCACGACCACAGTCTAAATTACGTGTCGTGGACATTCTCTTTTTCATCTATATTTCAGCCGACGTAAGACCGTTATAGGTGTCAGTGCTAATTGGCTAGTTAAGACAGGTGTCAATAACAGCGATAATTAGGTCGTTACCTTAATGACCAGTGGTCATCAATAGCCTATCGAACAGGTGCTAATTTTTCATTTGTTAACAAATTTAACCTATTTTATACACCCCTAGTGACTTTTGATGTTTGTTATTTTAATTTTTTTTTTATTTAAAA
>CM056609.1:10717389-10741294 GCA_029721355.1 Tegillarca granosa
TTTAAAAATTAAACGTTACATATCAAAGGTATTATAAAAATGGAATTTTCTACTTGAAAAAAAACAAACAAAACAACAACATTTTCTTAGCTCAAACAAAAAATGCATATTTTCCTTTTACAGAAAAAAGATTAAAATCTGCAAGTCAGAAACCGCCAAACTAGTTTAAAACGGTTGTGAAATCGGATAGATAGCGCGAAAAACGACGTGAATAGAAACTAATATTTTCATTATTAGTAAACTGAGATTTAAATTTGATTATTTTTTTAAGTTGAAGGATTAATTCATTTGCTTAGATGCACAGCTTATTAAAAATATTTCGTCCATGGAATTTCTTTTCTAAATGTTTTTTTTTTCTTTAAAAAATGACAAAAATTCCATTGTTCGATTAGATCTGTTTTTTTCCTTTGTTTTTATGACTAATTATCATGCGTTATTTTGTCATTTCTATGCGACGTTGCGATGACTTGATGTTTTTTTTTCTTCAATAAACTTACCAGATGCTATTACAAGGTCATATCTTATCTGTCTTTTGCTGTTATAAGGCAGGGGCATCAGTAACCGAGTGCTCTAAAGACATACATTCATGAGAATTATATATATGTGTGTGTGTGTGTGTGTGTGGTGTGTGTGTGTGTGTGGATGCAACAAAGTTAACGTTGTTCTGTATGGTGTCTTTTCTATTTGAAAAGTTAATTTATATTTAATATTTATAGTAGACAATTTTCATAAGTGTTCAACACTTGTTACTGAATCCCATTTGTCACTTGTATATTTCATATTGTTTCATTTTGAATCTGTAGTTATTGAATATGATGAATAAATATCCTTAAACTAAAGCACACATAGGTTCAAAACCCACTCGGGTAGTTCCTAGTGTGAGAAAAATGTTGGTTACCTTGCCGAAGGTCCTGATTTTTTCCCGGGTACTCCGGTTTCCTCCATCATTCCAGACCGATCACCTTGATATAGGTGAAAGAATCGTGCATAAAACACCATTACTCTACTCCACTCTTTTACAAGGCCTATATTCGTCTGTTGGTGTTGCAAGGCCCTTAATCCGCCTGTTGGTATCGCAAGCTCTTGAACGAGCATGGATAGATGTCTTCATATTTTCATACACTTTTAAAACTGTCCCACGCAGTTGTCATATACAACTTGTAAATTTAATCATAGAATACGTTCAAAAATATTTTGACAGAATGTTGATCGAAATTGTAGAACACACGTGGCTCAGCACGCGCGCTAAAAACAAATAAAGCGTGTTGAAACCGAATCAAATCAATACAAGTATGTAGGAAGATTATGGGAAAGGTGGTCAGCTAATTTAAAATGGGAAAGTAACTGTGTAATGTAAAGATAAAAAGCAACAACTATACAAAACAAAACAGTATGTAACAAGAAAGGTGAACTCGTAAGTGAAACAAACAACAAAACCTTTGCCAATTACAGACGTATTCGACAATACGACAATATTTAAAAATAAAAACAAAGCAACATGAGAATGGAAAGAACGCGACAGACCAATCTGTAAAAAGTGTAAAGTTCCTTTTGCAATACAACTATTAAAAACTGCAAACATAAAATGTGCCAGGTCGAAAAGAATGGGATTTTTTTTCACGTCTTCGAATTCTACTTGGATGAAGTACTAGTCAGACCGAAAGATTGACACGCGAACCCCTTGAAAAAGTCAACCGAAAAAATCAGCATGCAATCATCGTTTTTCGAGTATTGCCAAAAGAGTCAATTGCAAAGATTTATACGAAACTTCCAGGAGCAAGACTGGCATGTAACGACCCGGTCCGCCAAAATATATACTTATACTCATTACTGTATATACTCAGGACGTTTGAGGGAATTTTTAATTATATATATTGACAAAGTTCATTTAGAAATCTGTATCTGAATAACCACTCACATTTTTTTTGGTGTTTTGACCATCTTTAGTTCTATACAAAATAATACATGTTTATCTTAGAGTTTAGAATTTTTTTTAAAAAATATATTTAACACTTGATATCATGTCCTACTTTTCATTTTTTTTTCAAGAAATAATAAATTTTCAAAAGTAGCAAATACCGATGACATTTAAACCTCAAACCATGTTCATTTCATTGACGCGTGAGCACTACTTTTGACTTCTATGTAAATGTGCTACGTCTCAATGTAGTCCATGACGGAACAAATTAAATATGAACTGTTTTAGAATTAAATAACGTTCTTTTTCAGAAGTAGGATAATTTCTTTTCTCTTTTTTCTTAGTTCGTTTTATGTTTGAAACTTTAATATTTAATTATCACGTAATACAAATAATTGTGAGAGTAGACCAGTACAAAACAATTATTATTAATACTACATAATCATTGGCGACAGACAGTAAAAAAAATCCAAAGTTTTCTTCAACTTTATTGGTGTCAAACTGATAGTGAAAGAAACATACTAACACACATACAGCAGGTGCTCGATAAGTAATACGGTTCTAATGACTTATAGGATTATATATACAGACATACATACTATATAATATATATATATATATATATATATATATATATATATATATATATATATATCATTATGTCGGCCCGGACAGAAATATTACTATAATATTTTCATGTGTAAATTTTACCACATATGGTGGCCAATTTGTGCCATTCCAAACTCGCCAACGCAAACGGACGGAAATCTTAAAGCAAAAAAACGGAATAACGCCCGTGAAAAGACAAGGACACGTCTTTCTTCTCTCATTTCCTATCCTTCACCAATTAAATTCTTTTCGAAGTTTACAGATTTTTTTCACAAAAATATTAAAATGACTTAATTCCGTCGTTTTTAGATTTTTGTTGGGATAAAAGTTAAAATCTTAATGAGGGTTCAATTAGAAGTTCTTCCAAGACAATTTATAGTTAAAAAACAACGAAATAAAAATTCGTATATTCGTCTTTTTGTCTCAAAAATCACCACACTGGATTACAAAATGGGCATATTTCAGCTACCATAATCTCGCGACATGGGAACTAACTTGTGATATTCTGATAAATTGATACCTAATCGGTATAATAACGTCTCTTTTTTATCTATATGTAGACGTATTATCTACCATGCAGACAGATCGACATCTAAAGTTTGTTGGCATGAAAATAAAACAGCAATTTAACCCATGTAGATTGGAGGGACCACTTGGGTTCGAACATATGTAGTTCAGACTTAGTTAATGTTTTGCCATTACCGAACAAGGTTTACTGCTTTTTTGCATATCGATACGATCGAGACACTTAGAGGTTTAGAACGGCTGCTCAGATTTAACTAATAGACGAGTCGACACTCTTTCCTCCTAATGAAGAGCGTCATGCAGAAGAGGTATTATTCTCTTAACGCCAGTGCCATGCAGAAGAAGTATAATCTCAAATACTTAGTGTTATGTATGACCTAACCGGGGTTCGTACTCACCACCTCCCGCTCAAGAGGCGGAAAAGCCTTTGAAATTTAATTTGTTTAACGTTTTCAAGGACTCACCATTATTTATGTCAACTTGAGAAAAATTTTATTAAGTCTGACGTCACTGATATGTCAATATTTCAGTCTTAATTAAATAGACAAAAAAAAAAAAAAAAAAAAAAAAAAAAAAAAAAAAAAAAAAAAAAAAAAAAAAAAAAAACAATGAGATGTCTATGAATGAGTTATATACGAGAAAATCAGATATTCCATGATTCGTCAAAGCGATTATTCATAATTATCAATTTTACCACGATTTTTTTATAATGAAAATAAAGTAATAAACAATATCACTTATGATCAGGCATGACAATTTTCCAGCAAATTTACAAATATCGATAAAGATATCAGAAAAATGATCAGATGATCGATCTATTTATAATTATATGAGAAACATTACACCTCTTTAAATCATAAATGATCAGACAGGCACGTCGGTCAATTTTCTTTGTCTATGAAATTTCTTGCACGTTATTTGGGAAATGAACCAGATGTTATTAATTTGATTGAACCTGTTTTTTTTTTTTTTTTTTTTTTTTTTTTTTTTTTTTTTTTTTTTTTAATTTTTATTGATTTTATATATATATATATATATATATATATATATATATATATATATATATATATATATATCCGTCTAAAAGTTCAATGTTACAAAGACTGTATCATGTAAAATCTTTAAATGACAAGTTATAAAAAATATATCGTTACATATACGGAAAATGAACGTTACCTTCGTTTTAAACGAAAAGTGTGTTTTGAGTTCGTTTTAAACGAAAGTGTGTTTTAAGTTCGTTTTAAACGAAAAGTGTGTTTTAAGTTCGTTTTAAACGAAAGATGAGTTTTTAGTACTTTATATACGAAAATGAGTTTTAGTACTTCATATACGAAAAATGACTGTTGCGGACGTTTTGAACGAAAACGTATTTCAGATATAAAAAAAAACAACTGATTGTTACATACTTGTCATGTGCTACTTCTTAATTCTCATGAAATAATGCATTCAAAAGTAGCACATGATATACGTTATATATTAAGGAAATGACTTTAAGTATGTATATTGGAAACTGAATGTTATATGCGCGTTATACGGAAAATCAATGTCACTTTCGTTAGAAATTAAATGTTACGTACGTTATATACGGAAAATAAATATTACGTACGTTATAAACGGAAAATGAATGTTACGTAAGTTATATACGGAAAATGAATATTACGTACGTTATATACGAAAAATGAATATTACATGTACGTACGTTATAAACGGAAAATGAATATTACGTACGTTATAAACGGAAAATGAATGTTTCGTAGGTTATAAACGGAAAATGAATGTTACGAACGTTATGTACGAAAAATGATTATTACGTACGTTATAAACGGAAAATGAATATTACATATGTTATAAACGGAAAATGAATATTTCGTACGTTATAAACGGAAAATGAATATTACATTTGTTATAAACGGAAAATGAATGTTTCGTAAGTTTAAACGGAAAATGAATGTTACGTACGTTATAAACGGAAAATGAATGTTACGTACGTCATATACCGAAAATGAATGTTACGTATGTTATAAACGGAAAATTAATGTTACGTACGTCATATACGGAAAATGAATGTTACGTATGTTATAAACGGAAAATTAATATACGTTAAATGAATGTTACGTACGTTATACACAAAAAATGAATGTTACGTACGTTATAAACGGAAAATGAATATAACATACAAAAAATGAATGTTACGTACGTTATAAACGGAAAATGAATATAACGTACGTTTTAGACGGAAAATGAAAGTTACGTACGTTATAAACGGAAAAGGAATATTACGTACAGAAAAAGTTCAATTCGAATTTAATTTTAGAGACCCCGGGAATTTGCAAATTAGCTTACGCCAAAAAATATTTTAAAATCCTATAACTATTTCTTATAATTTCTAATACTTCATGATTTCTGTCTAAGTATTCCTTAATTTATCGCCTTTTAATATCTCCAAAATTCTTCACAGATAACTGTTTCAATAAATCGGGGTTGTACTTGTTTTACATGATCGTATGGTATACCGTTTTCATAAAAGAATACATATTATTGAAGAATACATTCAGAAGTCTTAAATGACAAGGCTACTAATTTATTCACAACATAAGTGGAAGATATAGCATGTATAATCATTAGTTATCAGTATATAAAGGCCTTAAAAGTCATTTATATGACAACTAGTATGTACTTTATGTCACGCATAAAATATAAAAAAACTCCTAAGATGTAATATATATGTCAAGATTGGTGATCGAAGTATCATTTCTATAGCAACAGTAAAGACTGTCATGAAGGCCATTAAGGGGGTTCTGTAAATATAGCCTTTATATGCAGGTTCAATTACGATTGTTTAAAATGTGTAAAACCCCCTTTCTTTTTCGAGGGCCTCGGTAGGCGAGTGGCCTAAGTACCGGTTTACGGTTCACAAGACCCCTCAACCCCTAGAAGTGACCCACATCCGGGTCAGATCCTAGTTTGAGAAAGTTTGTCAGTCTGCTTGTTAAGGTCGATCCCCCCTCCCCGGAGTACTCCAGTTTCTTCCACCATGCTAGAACTGACCGCCTCAAAATAACAGAAATCTTATAAACTGGGGTGTGAGATAACATTAGTTCACTTAAATCTTTTACAAGGCGATTTTTAGTACATTAAATAGGTTCAAAAACGGCTCAAATCTTTAAAAAGACAATGTTTAGTCCTTTGGACAGACTCGAAAGTAACTTAAATCTATTAAAAGGCGACTTGAGCCTGACCCCATTAAATATACTAGAAAGTGGCTCAAAATCTTTTAAAAAACGATTTTTAGTCCCTTGAATAGACTCGAAAGTGGCTTAAATCTATTAAAAGGCGATTTTAAGTCCCCCTTAAAAAGACTAGAAAGTGGCTCTAATCTTTCAAAAAGCAATCTTTAGTCCCTTAAAAGGCTCAAAAGAGGCTCAAATCTTGTAGGAGGCGATTTTTAGTACCTAATAAGGCTCGAAATGGGCTCAAATCTTTTAAAAGGCGATTTTAGAGCCCCTATAAGACTAGAAGGGGGCCCGAATCTTATAAAAGGCGATCTTTAGTCCCTTATAAGGCTCAAATGAGGCTCAAGTCTTTTAAAAGGCGAATTTTACTCCCTTAAAAGGCTCAAAAGAGGCTCAAATATTTTAGAAGGCGATTGAGTTTTAGTCCTTATAAGACTAGAAAGGGGCTCAAATCTTTTAACAGGCAACTTTTAGTCCTTTAAATAGACTAGAAAGTGTATTGCTCTTGAAAATTTAAGTTAGTTATTAATAAAAATGATTTCCCCTAATCATTCAGTATAATTTAAAATTATCAGTAAAACCTCCTAAAATGTAAATATAACATAGAGATAAATTTTACACGATGTAAATATAAATTCGTTGAAGTACTGTTTTATCATTTTATAAGTACTATTTACGACCTGTACTTCTGTTAAAGAGTCGATAAATATAAATTGTAGCTGACCATATGGCATTCCTCGAGGTCAGCGGGACAAATTCTTGAATACATGGACATGTATGCAGAAGAGTGGAGTGGAGTAATGGTGTTTTACGCCCCAGTCAAGAATCTTTCACTTATTTCGACGCGGTCAGTTCTGGGATGGTGAAACCGAAGTGCCCGGAGAAAACCACCGATCTTCGGCAAGCGAACTGACAACTTTCTCACACTAGGATCTGTCCCGAGTGGGACTCGAACCCAGGCGGTGAGAGGCACTGTGATCCGTAAGCGCGCGCTTGAGACCACTCGGCCACCGAGGCCCCATGTATGCAGAAGAGAATACTCTGGTTCGATTAAATTTTAGTTGTTTTGTGTTAAACAAAAGTAAAGAAATTATACATCTAAAAGACTATCTTTTGTACTTTCCCCAATAGGATAATTTTAATTTTGACTTTCTGCTCACGTTATATAACTTTTTTTATATTTTTATTTTTTTAAATTTCAATATGACAATGTCATAAATGCATGTATATGTACGGTAATGACACAATTAATTTTTGCTAATAATGCAAAAGATGTATATTGTCATAGTATTTTTGGTGACGTCACAAATACAATTTTTAGTTCAATTGGTGTAAAAACGACATTTGTCACAACATGAAGAGTTGCAGTGATACACTAGCAAACCTTCTTGTGTAGGAAACGTGAGAGAGAGAGAGAGAGAGAGAGAGAGAGAGAGAGAGAGAGAGAGAGAGAGAGAGAGAGAGAGAGAGAGAGAGAGAGAGAGTCGCTTAGTTAGGTAAACTGACGTCTTTCATTAGTATCCCGTTTCACTATCCACCCATACGATTAGAAAAACCGTCCGAAAAGATTATTAAATTAATGACTTTTTTCCATGTAACAAATGATTTAGACACAATCAACTAAAGATGCTGACATTCAGACACTAAATTTGAAACGAAACATAATTCTTGCGTTAAATTACGAACATTTTTTCTATTTTTCTCTCATTAAATTTGCATTAGAATTTAATTATTATGTGTCAGCCGTCAAAGGCTGTAAATAATACTGTAAATTCGAACATAAATTCTCACTGCGACATTTTCAGCATTGTTTCGCTATTCAATTCAATTTGTCCCAAATCATCTCCTGTTTAATTTTTTACACCCCTAATTTATAAAAACCTGATCACTTATTTTGTCTAGTATTTAATTATACATTCTTATTTTACAAAAAACCGGAATATTAAATAGCTTGGGTGACAAAAAGACACCTTGTTTTACGCGGATAATATTACTCTATACCACCCTTCTGAATGAAGAGGATCTCAGATATCAATTTATTATTCACTTAACTCGAGATAATTGAAAATATAGAGATAGAGAAGTTAATTAGAGGTATGGTATATCTATATATATAGATACAGTACTATAGTTATGTGTACACACAGGTAGAGTAAAACAATGTAGATTGGAGTGGAGTAATGGTGTTTTACGCCCCAGTCAAGATTACTTCTCTTATTTCGAGGCGGTCAGTTCTGGGATGGTGGAGGAAACCGGAGTGCCCGGAGAAAACCACCAATCTTCGGCAAGTGAACTGACAAACTTTCTCACACTAGGATATCCCGAGTGAGATTTAAACCAAGTAAGCGCACGCTTTAGACCACTCGGCCACTGAGGATCCTAAAACAGAATAGACAAGAATGGGTAAATGGTGTTTAACGTCCTATAACTCTTGTTTGATTGCGTTATTTTAGGTATGACTATACCTATACCTTATATTTCGAAGTGGTCAGTTTTAGAATAGTAGAGCGAGAAAACCTGAGTACCCTGGGAAAACAGCAGCCTTAGTCAAGATTCTTTCACTTATTTTTTCAGAGTGGTCAGTTTTAGGATAATAAAAGAAATTAGGGGTACTCCCGAGAAAGCCACTGACCTTCGGCAATCGAAATGATAAATGTTCGTGAAACCGCCCCGACCAGGTGATACGGCTTCCTCACCTAATTCACGGCATTAATGTATCAAATAGTTCACTCGGTTTTAGGATAATTTGTCTTGGAGAGTGGTTTTCTTATATGCAGCATACTGATTGAGTGATCTAGCATTTTTATTTTAAAAATTGCCCTGAAAGTGCGCAAATGCAAGGCAGAATATGAATCACACTCGCGCATCTCACGCATACACAAACTAGTTTTTACATTATTCCCTGCAGATATTAAAACTCGTCGCGAACAGCTAAACAAATTGATGGTGCGACGTTAAACAACATCATGGCCAACCAATAAATGTTCGTTGGAGATTAGTTTAAACAATAATTTATTAATTTGTATGTACAAACAAAAAGAACAAAACAAACTGTAAACTGGATTCAGGAACGAGCGAAAGCTTATATTAACCAGTCTCCAGAACAACTGTACACGTTGGAGATTGAACTTCCATATTTCGTTGTTTAGTAAATAAACATGCCATTACACGAATATTAACGATTCTACAGTACGTCCCGTATAGTAGCTCCTTGCATTTTAGTACCGTATATGTCTTAGTATCAGTTATGCTAAGTTATAAGCACCTCTTCAGAATCCCTCACTAAGAGCATGTGTCACTGTCTCCAGTTAGCTTGGAAACGGAGGTCAGAGCTACTAATCCTTACTACATGTTAAAATTAATTGTTCTCTGACAAGGTGACTGTTTATTGCAGCTTTTGTATCATTGCTATAGCGTTTTACTTTTGCTTTGCATATAAATATAAATATATATATATATATATATATATATATATATATATATATATATATATATATATATATATAAGAAAAAATTTAAATAGTTAATAGTTTATCGTGCAAATTAATTGGAATTAACAAACAAGATTAATCCACCAATTAAGCCCCCTCCCCAATATTCGCACTTTTTAACACCTCAATAAGATCCCTAATAGTCACCTTTCGAAAAATAATATTGATAATAATTTTTTAAAGTGTCACATACAATCATATCATAAATATATTACTGTAAAATATATGATTAACATTCAAAGTCATATAAATGACTTATGAGACACAAAAAAACATATATACACTGATCCATACGATTAAATATAAGCGCAAGAAATAATAAAAACGTTAAATACATGTATTAATCTTGTTATTTTGCATTCAAGGATTAAATAATTTACACTCTAAAAATAAAAAAAACAAGAATGGATATTTTTATTTTTTATAAAACCTACATGTATGGTCAATTCAATCTTTTTTAAAGCATTTGCATTTAAATTAAGATAAATCTGAATATTGAATTTAGTTTTTGGAAATAATGAGTGCTTTTTATTGTCAATATGACCCAATGAAGAATGAGTTTCTATTTGTATAGTCTTCATTGGTCCAAAGGTCACCAATGCGATTGATCTGCAAACTTGCTTTACAATGATGAAACAATGTGGAGGGAGGCAATTGGAATAGCAAGAACCAAATGGCGCAATGTACACGCTTTTCTTAAAATAAAATTAAAAGACACCGAACAGAATAGAACATAAAAGCAATGTTTTCTCAGTTCAGACATCAAACAAAGTTACAATTTATATAGTATTAAAATTTTAAAACATAAGTACTTGATTTCTAAAGAAAGGTCACCAATGCGATTGATCTGCAAACTTGCTTTACAATGATGAAACAATGTGGAGGGAGGCAATTGGAATAGCAAGAACCAAATGGCGCAATGTACACGCTTTTCTTAAAATAAAATTAAAAGACACCGAACAGAATAGAACATAAAAGCAATGTTTTCTCAGTTCAGACATCAAACAAAGTTACAATTTATATAGTATTAAAATTTTAAAACATAAGTACTTGATTTCTAAAGAGATGTTTCCCTTGACCTTTATCTTTTGTTCTTATTTTGAATTTGGATTTACTTATATATTTGCACTAAATATGGCTGGATTTTCAAATGAGATATTTTCTTACAACAACAAAAACAACAATAAATAATAATAATAATAATAATAATAATAATAATAATAATAATAATAATATTTTCATCAATTTTTTATTGAAAGAAGAATATACATTGTTATTTTAAATAAATAAATAAATAAATAAATAAATAAATAAATAAATAAATGACTTTTACTGGCTAGACAGACAGACACATACCAAATGACCACTAGTTCGGGGTCTTTTTGAGGGGATCCCTATAAAGACCATTGTCATGGGCAGGACAATGAGTAATAAATGTGAAGTACTGCATAAGCATCCAACCTGCTGACACTTAAACCACAGTATAGCTGATTCATACACTGCACTTGAATGAAAGCAAAGGAATATGACAATTTAGAATTTAATGCCTACCTGATGAAGTATCTGGGTTCGAGCTCCCTTCTTCCTCACTCTCATATTCACAAAACACCGACGCCTCACCGTTTAGCAGGAATTTCTGACGGAATTTTGGAGTATACATTGTTTTTTTTTAAACAAAAGACTTCTTCATTAAAATTTTTCTTTTTGCATAATCCTTCAAGATCCACACAATCGACAGAAAATAAGTTCGACCACGTAAATTTATTCTTTTTTAAATTTTTGCTCGAAATATGTGTTAAAATCCAGAAAAATCCTAATTTTCAATTTACTTTTATTCAAAAATATGCACACAAAATTACCTCAATATGTCAAGCACAAGTGCACTTCCACAACTGTCATGCATACCAATTTCTATAAGTCACAAAAACTGTCAAAACTAGAAATCCAATTTTAAGTTTTCGATTTTGTATAGAAATACATTAATAAAATCACTATCGAAAATTATATAACAAAAAAAAATTCTAGAATTTCTTCCAAATAACTCAATTTAGGATCTTCACGAAAATTTTCTTTTTCGAAATATAGATGCCTTCATACAGACTTACGCAATATTGGTTTCTCAAGTTTCAATGAAAATTTTTAACGCACACATTTCGATAGCTAGAACTGAACAACTTGATATATAGGTATGATAATTATTGGCGGAAATTCAAATAAATTAAAATAAAATATTTCCCACAATATGTCATACAAGCGGCTTAATCCACTTATCCAGTAATAATCCAGTTATACATTTCCTTCAAATCACAACAGGACACTACAGCAAAAATTTAACGGGGTTTAATTTGAACATAATATAAAACTGTTTATTACGGGTTGGCTAAAAGGATAATAATATAACGCTATTAGAATTCAAGTATGTGAGATAAACAAAAAGAAATATTTATTTCATTTCTCTGTTAAAGCCATTCATTAAATTCTCATTTACACTCCCTAATTACTTGTAGATTTTAAAAGCATTGTTTTAAGCAATCAGTTTCTTTTCCGGTCCATTAAGATGCATAATAACTTGGCAATTCGTGAAAAAAAGATTTTGTTCATATCATTTTTCTGCTGTGATTGAATTCTTTTAAATTCATTTTAAATTTTTGAGGAATGGTTTTACGCGGTTTAAATATCTTTTTCGGCCTATTAAAATACAATTTGACTTGGTCACTCGTGGAAGAAAAGTTTTGTTTATGATATTTTCTGCCGTGTTTAAATTCACATATTAAAATTTTTAAAATTCATCTTAATTTATCTAAGGAATTGTTTTAAGCGGTATAGTTTTCTTTCTTTCTTTCTTTCTTTTTTTTTTTTTTGGCCCATTTAAATACAAAGTAATTTGGTCACTCGTGAAAGAAAGTTTTGTTCATACAATTTTTCTGCTGAGTTTAAATTCACACATTGGAATTTTTAAAATTCATCTTAAACTCTTTAATTGTTTTAAGCAATATAATGATCTCTTTTTTGGTCTATAAAATGCTAAGTAATTTGATCACTCGTGAAAGGAAGTTTTATTCATACAATTTCTCGCTATCATTAAAATACACATACTGAAATTTTTAAAACTCATATAAAATTCTGTAAAGAATTGTTTTAAGCGATATAATAGTCTCTTTTTAGGCCCACTAAATAACACATTAATTCAGTCATTCGTAGAAGAGTTGGGTTGAGTTATGGTGTTTAACGTCCCAGTCAAGAATATTCACTTATATCGAGACGTTGCCAGCTATAGACGAAAGTGCAGTAATTTTGCCTGTGCGTTGCGCTGATGTCATTATACAGCAGGGTTCTTTATCGTGCCATGCCTACCGTGACACGGGACCTCGTTTATTTTACGTTCCCATCCGAAAGAACCGCGACTTTCATTTCGTAATGCCGAGTGTTTGGCGAAAGAACAGTCACTACCCACTTTTAAGTCTTAAGGATCAGACACGGTCTGGGTTCGAACCCAAGACCTCCCACTTACGGACTAAGCACTCTACCAATTGAGCTACCGCAGTGGTTCATTCGTGGAAGAGAGCTTTTTATACATACATTTACTAATATATATTTAATGCCCATGTCATGTGCTAATTTTTCATTTTGATGAAATAAAGTTACAAAAATTTAGAAAAAAAAGAAAAGAAAAGAAAAAAATTGGCACAGGACATAACAAATTTACAACTGGTAAACATCTTTTTTTTTTGTTGTGAATTTAATTGTCATTCCGGAACTTTTAAAATCGCATTTCTAAATTATCATTGGCTTAATTTTGAATACTCTGTTTCATAAATAAAAATCGCAGTTTCATGTGTTGATTTTGTATTTCTATTAAAATACATGAAATTCATTCAAAATCAGCAGCATGACAACTAGGAGTCATGTGCTGATTTTGAATGCACCATTTTAATAGAAATTCAAAATCAGCACATGAAAGTGCTATTTTTTACAAATGACAACTAGGTGTGATGTGCTGATTTTGAATGTATCATTTTAATAGAAATCCAATCAGCACATGGCAGCACATGCTATAAGCACTTTAAGTCATTATCATCCGAGTCAGATATGTTTTAAGCAGTATAACAGTTCCTTTTACATCATATAAATGTCTGTCTCGGATCATAAAGAAATGACAAACACAGTGAACTTTCAATGCAATAAAGAAAGCTACAGCTGAATTACAAGTCATGTTTAAAGAACTCAAAGCAAAGAAAAGCTGGAGTGCTGTTGGGTAATGAAGTTAACTTCCCAGTCAAGAGTCTCTCATATATATCGATGAGTTCAGTTCTGGAATGGTGGAGTAAATCTGAGTGCCAGAGATTTGATTTGATTTAATGGGGGTTTACGTCCCAGTTTAAGAATATTTCACTTACATAGAGACGTTACCAGCTATAAGTGAAGTGACGGAAATTATGACCTTTGCAATGGGCTTAAGATAATGTGCAGTTCCATTTAAATAAAAATAAGCCGGAACAATGTAATTCTGTTAACATGCCACGCCTGTCGTAACACGGGGCATCGATTTTCAAGGTCTCCCCCGAAGGACCCCGTGATTTTTATTTACAAATGCCGAATGCTTGGCAAAAGAACAGTCACTGTCAATTTTCAATCTTGGTCAATTCAAGACGGGGCTTGAACCCCAACCTACTACATACGAAGCGAGCGCTCTACCAACTGAGCTACCGTAGTGGTGAGGGGCCAGAAAAAACCACTGTCCATAGAAAAAGGAAATATCAAACTATCTCGACTTTGGATTTGCTAGAGCGGGATTTGGACTTAGGTGATATCAGGCGATATAGTCAATAAGGCATCTTTTTTATTATTACTATTATTATTATTATTATTATTATTATTATTATTATTATTGCATTTCTAGATTGTAATTATTAAGGGATATACAATAAGTAAGTGCTATTGTACGAAGGGTATTCGTGACACAGAAAGATGGTGCTTGGTCTTCCATGTCATCCGGTCTTAAAAGACAAAAATAGAGGATTCTGTAATGTAATACCGTTGTACATCTTTATTTAGCCATTACCTTGACCCTTTTTTTCTTGCTTCATAAAGCTTGATGAGTTTGTTTTGTATTTGACTCTCCAGTCAAAGGTTGAGTGGGTGGTTTTGGGACCTTGATATCGTTAGTTACATTTCTTACTCCCCAGTCAACTGTATGGAGTAGGTAGTTTTGGAAAACGTTGGGCACAATCGAGAAAAAGCTGATCATTAGCAACTAAAATGTTTTCTCATACAGATGACAAAATATGTTCCTCGTGGGGTTAAAATTTAGACGCGGAGAGGCACTATGATTCGTAGATACTTGAGATCAATTTTGTCTTTTTTAAACTTGTATAATATCCATTTGGATGTTTTTCTTAAATCCGTCAATTATTTCCGAATTAAACCCTATTACATCATTGGTATAAATAATCACGAGAAAAAGGCTTTTGGATTAGCATATATACTTATTACGAATATATTTTTATCCGGATTTAAAATGAGTGGTCAAAGCCAAACCACTTGACCGCTTTGACCAATGTCCAGTTATGAATATCATTGTATCATGTTGGACAAATAAAACAAGGAATAGAAATTTAATAAAAATAAGCCTGGACAATGCAATATTGTTTAAACATGATAAAATTAAGTTTACATAAACAACATAGAGTTGATTAAATACTGATAGGCCCCCGACAAATCTTTGTACACCCCAGGATATTGTCAAATGTTCAAATTATATTTATTTAGTATAAGTAAATAAAAATTGTAATTATTTTTTCACTTGGTAGAAGGATTTCTAATTGTGTTTTTATTTGACAATATGAAGGGCGATTTAAACGTTGATTAAGTTTTTACCGATTTAGCTATATAACCAAACATAAATATAGTTATTATTGCGTTTAAAAAACTTTGATTCATTTAGCGGGCGTGTTTTCTTTCTTTTAGTTTTTTCGACCCATTTTATGTTCCTTTAAATGTGTTCATATAGATTTTTTTTTACATATCTTGGACACATTTAACAGGGATGTTTAAGCGTCCCCCTTTTACCCCTTTTTTATCCCCATTCTCTTTCCATTCTTTGCAGTTCAATTTTTCTCAAATATATTGCAGGTGTTCAAACATGTTCTTTTTTGGGTCACCATGCCTTTACTTTTGGGAAAACCCACTGACACCAGAGACCCGTTTCCAGATTTTTTGAGACTGTCGCTTTGGCTCAGAGGTAGAGCGGGAACGGTAGTACATGGGTTCGAATTCAGAACTTGCAAGGGCTGTCTTTTTTAAAAGAAGATTACATATTGACCGATGAGATGAACATTGTTTCCTCCACTGGCGCTTGGAGTGGAGTGGAGTAATAGTGTTTTCACCCCAGTCAAGAATCTTTCACTTATTTCGAGGCGGTCAGTTCTGGGATGGTGGGGAAACCGGAGTGCCCTTAGAAAACCACCGACCTTCGGCAAGCGAACTGACAAACTTTCTCACACAAGGATCTGTCCCGAATGGGATTCGAACCCAGGCGGTGAGATGCACTGTGATTCGTAAACGCGCGCTTTAGACCACTCGGCCACCGAGGCCCCAACTGGCGCTTGGTAATAAGAATACAAAGTATTGAGTGTTTCATTCGTGTCAGGATAATTTTACTGTGAAAGCTGCATTAAGTTTTCTAAAGAAAAAAATAAAACGGTGCTTATCTAATAAATGATGTTCCTAATGAACAATGTTACATTTGGTTCAACGATAAAAGCTCGAATAAATACAGAAATTACAGTATTTACCCAGCGAGATGCAGCATTTGGGATCTAATATTAGAACATAGTTACGTCATCAAAACCCGGGTCATTTAAACACAACTTTCAAAATGTTGAAATACGATAAATTAAACACAGAACTTCGTTGAATTTGTCATTTGTGACTTAGTTAGGGAAAAATAACACCATTTTAAATACATCTGGATATTAATGAAGGACAATTAATGCAATCTGTCATGTTTCACTTTCGATTCTAGGCTTTTCCGTACATCCGTGCGCATGCTCCAAGCTCATAATTACCATCGTAGAACACTGACCAACCGGTCAGAGGATTCCGTTTATTTACAGCTAAAAGAAATGAAATTTTAGAAAATGAATGTCACGGATCGTGGTTAGAAGATATCTACTTTTAAAAAAATATATTTTTAGAAAATAAAAAAAAATTCAGAAATTTGGTAAACTTAATGCAGCTTGAAGTGGTATGCTTTTCTGTGATGTATTTATTATGAAGCTAGCATGTTAATTTCGCCATGAAGACAGACAATAAAACAAACGCGCACTTCTCACGCATACATAAACTTTTCCGAAGATTGATCATTAGAAATAAACAAATCTCTCGTCGCGAATGGCTGGAAAATTGCTGATGTGTCGTTTAACAATGCAACAAACTAACCAAAACTTTTCAATTATATTATATTCTCAAATATAAAAACACTATTTTTATATTAAAATTTGAACCATGTTTAGTGTTTTATGCCTTAAAACAAAACTACTTATCTTTAAAACTATAACTTTTGAAGATTTATACAAGAAATTCAAATTGATGGTACTTCTTGTTTTAAATAATTCAATAAAACTTGTAATTTATGCGAGAAAAGTGAGAACGTTCCTCTCAATAACCCTTGAAATTTAAAATGTGTGAAACAGTAATGTATCGTAAGTACCTCTTAAGGAACAAGATCGGACAGGTGCATTGAAAAAAATAAAATATTGCGTTTCAAATTATATTCTCTTGAAAATATCATAGATACTTTGGTATTTTTTCATTGACACAACACAAGGAAAATTTGCCAGATCGAAAAAAATAGGACACCATAATGTTGATTGGTTAAATGTTGTTTTACGTAACATCACCGTTATCATTCTCAGCGTATCAGTAATCTAATGGATTAATCTAAGCACAGCGGTTCAAGTGGTTCGCGAGTTTTGTGCCAGCGTTATTCAACTGCTTTGTACTGGCATGCAAGTATATATGCGACCATCGGAGCACAAAGTAGAGGTCAACAACAAGAGAACTGGTTTTCCCCGCGATCGACCGTGATAATGTAATTAAAATGTGTGATTATTATTCATATAACACAACACATTTTCCATTCGATTGTAAGGTCTTACGAATATTCTGGTATTTAGAAAAGTCTGTATGAAAGGTCACTCATTGGATCTTAAGATATGTGGAGTTTATTGACAGGTGGTCTTTATATACATTGGTCACAAATTAACAGCTTCCCCATTTTTTTATTTATATGTAATGAAACTAAGATAATTCGAACGTCGTTTTCGTGGATACTTTGGATAACCCCAAGTCATATTTTATATCCGTTACCATGGTTATTTATTATGTCGAATTAGAAAACTCGAACTCATGGGCAAATGTAGATAAATAAGTTAATGGATGAATAAAAAAGTATACAGAAAAAAAACAGTAAAACACACACACACACACACACACACACACACACACACACACACACTCAAAAGAAAAAAAAGAATTCACTGGCCTTAAATATGTCGTAACTTGCTAAATATTAAAGTAACACACAAGGGGACTGGATTAGTATGATAATCCCCTGACCCTCACCTAACTGTTGGAGTATATCATCTTTTTATACCCGGTATTCTATAAGAACTCCATATCAACCTAGCAATGTCACGTGTTTTGTATTTTACACCATCTGGAATAAATACCTGGTTTTATTTTAATTTTTTATTTTATTATTATTATTATTTTTTTTTTTTTTTTTTTTTTGAAATTTAATTTAAAGTTTCAGATAAACGTAGCGTTGATATTAAAAGTTGTAAATGTAGAATGTGTAGGGATTGTAAATATGTAAATACTATAAACTTATATATATATATATATATATATATATATATATATATATATATATATATATATATATATATATATATGTACTGTAAATCTGTATATAAAAGCTTACTGAAGATTCTTAAATTCTGGATATCATTTGCATTATAAAAATTTATAAATAAATAAATAAATAAATAAATCAATAAATACATCTGAAAAAAATAAATACATATAAATAACTCTCTCTATCTGTGTGTGTGTGTGTGTGTGTGTGTGTGTGTGTGTGTGTGTGTGTGTGTGTGTGTGTGTGTGGATGGGTGTTTCAGTGCTATGTAGGATTAATCTGATCAATACTTAAAAATGTTTGTATTTGAAAAGCGACAAAAGTCTAGATTTTTTATCCGAAGACAGTCTGGTCAGCAACTTTGGAGAAACCAGTGTCCGGCAGAAATCAAACAACTTATTCTTCTTTTCTTATAATTAAATCTTTTTACGTTACACCCAACACTGTGCATTTAAATCTACCCTTTTTGTAACATCTCATCTTAGATAAAAACTTGCTTATTCGAACATACTGAAAGGGGAAGATAGTGAAAACGCTGATGGCGTTTTTTCGACTTGTACTGCAAGAATCACTTTAGGCATTGCTGTTGGAGTAATTTAGCCTGGCTGTTGTAGAAATTGAAATCATCCATTTAAACGGACAACCGCACTCGCACACTCTACATTAGCTCAAATGCAAATAAAATGACTTTACTCACCATCGTCGTCAAAACTTGGAAATCTGTCATCAAATGGAGTGGTGGATATATCTAAATTCAGAATGGCGAAGTCTACAGAATCCGTAGAGAATTCGGGACCACTTCCTGTAACAGAAAAGCAAAATCGTTGTAAGATTGAAATAATAATTTTGAAAGGCCATCGGAGAGTTTTATGACCGTCATCACAATATTGTTGATGAGTATTGAGTCCAGTCTTGATTTCCAGTGGTTCCGTATTCCTTTTGTTCTCTGATATGATTTCACATGTGACAGGTTTGGCTGGCTGTACGAGGAGTGATTGCCCTTCCAGAGCCTCACTTCCCTGGCGGAAGTTCACGTTGTTAACTGAATTGGTCAGCTTTCAAATGTTTTACTTTGTTTTTTGCGGTTTTGATGTGGATCGATGTGTTTGTGATTGTTTCTATACACTTTCAAAAATTATTTTAGCAACACAATGAAATAGCAAAATAATTAACTCAAACTTAATACACTCATGTAAATCATATAAAGAAGTAATTAGTATTTATCTCAATGCACGTTGATTTGATACGGCAGGGTTTGAACCCTTGCATATTCTGTCCAAGGGTTAAAAAGATGTAGAAACTGGTCTTTCGCTAAGTGGTCAGAATAAGATCTCAAAAACTTTTTCTCCGTGTTACGTTGGACATGAGACGCGCTTAGGAATCAGCCTTGCCTCCAAATTGTTTCTTCTGTCTAAAATGTGATTTTGTTTAAAAAACGTACGTAACAGTAAGCGGAAAAGTTGATTAATGAATAATAAAACCCGCATACTGCAATTTTTAAATCATACCAATGTTTGAGAAAGGTTTTTTGGCACCTTTGGATGAAAAATGGTGTATAGTGATGTGATACTAAAAAAAAAGTTTTCACAATTGTCAAAACCAGTTGATTAATTATGTGTTCTTTAAACAAGTTGTTGCATATTATTAATACTAGAAAATTGCTGGGCGGAGTTACTTATATCCAGTATCCAGACGGTCAGTTCTAAGACGTGTGTGTGTGTGTGTGTGTGTGTGGGGGGGGGGGGGGGTTATAGTGTTTCACCCCCCCCCCCCCAGTCAACATTCTTTATCTTTTAACGAGACGATCACTTCTTAGACTTTGAAAGTTGACAGAGTTCAACAGAGAGGACTTTTGACCTTTTGAAAGCAAACTGACAAACTTGCTAAATTAAACTTTCGATAAGGATTCGAAACTAGGAGGTGAGTGGTACATTTTCTGTTTTTCTGAAATTTTAGACCATTCAGACGACAATGTTTCTAAGATATCCTTCAATGAATTGGACAGAGGACAAACTAATCTGAGGCTGGTTCTTTAAGGCACATGCAAGCTTAATGTCCACAATAAAAGTTTGGTTGGTTTTTTTTACGTCACATGAACCATTTTTTAAGCTTTTTTGACGAGTCAATTTTTATTAATTTTGAGGATTAAACTTAACACTAGTTTGTGTGGTGCTATAAATAGGCTAGTAATTCTGATCTGCATTGTAATAGTGTGTAATTATATAGCGATTTTAAGAATGCTAGTGCGCTGGACAGCAATGTCGTTGATAAACATCGTTGAACAAACAGTCCATTATACCCTACCGAGTCAATCGATAAATGCCTACGGCAAGGTAAAAACTTTCTCACTTGCGGATGATATGGATCGAACCCAAATTAGTGAGACGCAAAGAATCGGAAGGATAACGCGTTAACCACTCGGGCAAGAAATCAATATATTATAGGGATATAATGTCTTGAGCAATAGAAAGAGGTACAAAATAATGAATGCGATAAACTTTTTCAAGTTAAAATAACAAAGAAACCCAAAAGGCTTAAAAAAAAAAAAAAAAAAAAAAAAAAAAAAAAAAAAAAAAAAAAGAACACTATCCCGACCAACAGAAAAAAATAGAGGTGAAGAAAAAGAAAAGAACAAGAAAAAGAAGAAGAAGGAGGAGGAGGAAGAAGAAGTAACAGCAGAAGCAGAAGAAGAGGAAAAGAACAAGCAATGTTCAGCAGCAGCAACAACAGCAACAGAGGAAGAAACAGAAGAAGAAGAAGAGAAAGGATGAAGAAGCAACATCAGCAACAGCAAAAGAAGGGAAGAAGAAAAAGACATCGAAGGAAAGAAAAAACCTACCGATTTTGATATTCTGATGAAATAAGATATCTTAGAGATGGGGTATGTTGAGTAAAGTTAATAAAGTTTCCTTCGGGTATATGAGAGTAATTTAGTTTAAATCCATGTCATAAAATTAGATAACATACCAGATAAAACGAAGTTAAACTGATTGAAAATCTCCGGATTTAATGAGGCGTACCATTTTATTTATCAATTTACTTTCAATTTTTACATTTCTGTTCTTTCAGGCGTGAAAAACCATGATTTATTTTCGCTTTATTTAGATTATTCTCCATTATTACTCTAATATTATCTCTTTAGGTATTTTGGGCAAATAAAAACATCGTGTGTAGTTCTTTAACGATTTTTTTATTAAAAAAAAAAAACAACTTTCACACAATTTATTAAAAAGTTTTGTCATGTTTTAAAGTTAAAATGACTGATTTCGGGTTAAAAACACGTTTAAATAATCTTTCACACTTATATACATATAATAAGTATTTGAAAGGGTGTTACAGAAATAATGTGCCGACTTTAAAATACAAATACTTTTCCTCCCAGAAATCACAATTTCTTGACATTTCGACTGTTTGAGCCGCTGTATTTGTTACAGTAAATAATGATCAATTTCCATAGAAAATCCAATAAATGTTAATTAAGTTCTGTATTTTTACTCACTTGAGTCTAGTCGTAAATGAAAATCGCTATGCACATCCGCAATTACCATGGCGTTTTTCTGGACACAGTTAAAAGTTGTCGTGATGGCAATTTTGCACATTGGAAAAAATAACAAATGGTTGATTCTTTTGCGAAAAAGACGTAATGACTCATCGAGAGCATCACTTCCGGTAAAAACGTCGACATGTAAAATTACCATTTAAAAAAATAAAGAAAAAAAATTGCCGACTTCGGACAATCATTTTAAGCTTGGTCAAGATTGTTCCACTTATGTCAATAAGTCCAGCTCTAGCAAGATAGAGGCCATTGGAATGAATTGAGAAAACCAACCGAACTTTAGCAAACTTTCTCACACATGGATATGTCCGAGACGGAGGTCTGTAAGCTTGCTTTCGATCACTCGGCTACTGGACGCTTGTTCTTGTACTACTTAATGTTTAAATGTAAAACACATTTCCTAACACAAACACCTTTAATAAACTGACAAGCATCCTTGGTGATCAGGTGAGCTGCAATGTCTTATTTGATTAGGCTCTTATAATAGTTACCTCGAAAACAGGACTGCTGTTTATAAAATTATATTTTGTTTGCTTGTTTTATTTGTTTTTTCAATTCTCAGAAAGCCAGAACCTGGCAATCTACTACAAAAATCTGGTTGCACAGGTGAGCTACAATGGCAAAAAATTAAGGCTATTTGAATGTGAAATTATGGACTAATTTCAGTTACGAAACTAATCGACAACTATTTAAAATATGTCGATTTGATCACTCTGGGCCAAACACCTTAAAATAAACATAATCACATCAAAGCAATGCCCAGATTAACCCCCTAATATTTACATTGTTAGACACATTAAAGATATCTGTTACCGTTCAAAGTCAACAAAAGTGTTGGTATATCTGGTTAATATAAGTAAATATAATATATAAATACTACAAACATACCATTTAGGTAAGATATTATGTCAAGTAATTTTATAAATGCCAGAAAAATTTAAACTTATTTAAGATATTGTGTCAATTAATTACTAAACAAATTTATTTTTATTCACCATTTGAAAAAAAACTACATACCCCATAATGTATAAGTACATTTGTAATATATATATATATATATATAAACGTTATATATACTCAAGAAATATACAATTTGGATAAGAAATTATGTCAAATAACAATTTAAAAGATTTTTATTCAAAAACAAACCCAATAAAATGTATTTAAGAAAGATAAATCAAATAAAAATTTAAAAGTTCACTCATTTTTTTAAAACTTTCACACGTTATTAAAACTTTCCAGAGATCTTTGTCGGTTTCTCTGTCAATTATTATTTTTTTCTTTGTTTACTTTATTTTGTGTTGTTTATTGATTAAGGTTTGAATGTTATATTTTGTATATTAACGGTAATATTTTCTCTTATTTATCACAAGATTTTAATGTGTACCCGATGTTTCTTGTTTCTATTGTTGTATATCTTACAATGTTATGATAAGTCAAAACGAAAAAATTGATTTAAATCATGAAATGAAGTTTGTAATTGAGTCTTACGCCCCAATCAAGATTTTTTTTCACTTTTATTAAGACGGTCAGTTCTGCTACAGTGGAGGAAACAAGAATACCCTGAAAAATTCCCAAAATTCCGAAAGTTTAATATCACTAGGGCTTCTTCAATATACCATTTTTTATTTCAAAAAAATTCAATATTAGCAC